>CM069905.1:20538062-21023879 GCA_036172215.1 Camellia granthamiana | reverse complement strand
GCAAGACATATCGGCCTGAAGTGAATGACATCGGCTGGAAAGTTTCTAAGCCGACGTACGAAACAGAAGTTCAAATGTAGGTTCCATCATCTCAGAATACCGAGGTAATAGAACCTAGGGGGCAATTGTGGGGATGTATTTTTCTAAGTACCAACACGTGGCCGATGTGGCCACCGAAGTGTCAGCCGAGGTGCCATGTGTCGTGGTAGTTACGTCGAGGTTATCTCAGAGTTGCCGAGGTTATCTGCGAGAATACAGGAGTCCGGGGTTACCGCCGAAGATATCGGAATCCGAGATGATCAGATAAGAGGCAAGAGTCCTAGAATGAAGAAAGACTTCAAGATGGATAAGGATAGTATTCTTAGGGAGTCTATCCTTATCTCTTGTAGAGTCCAGAGTAAGTACTGAATGAGAGTCCATAGAAGTGAGACTTCTAGTGGGACTAGGACAGAGAAAGACTATAAAAGAAGGGCACCCCCGGCGGGTCTAAGGTACGCAATTTTGAGTCCTGAGCATTAATTTAAGTACTGGTATTATCTTTGAGACTGACTTGATCGTCGGAGTGCCCCCGGGGTGAAGAACCACCGCCGGAGCCTTTTCTTTCTATACAGATTGCAGGGTGCCATCTATTCTGCCTGTGTTCTACAACTGATTCACTAAGGAGGGCAGTGTGATCGGAAATTCACTCACACACATCCTTTTCAATCAAATAGTCTACGGACTATATATCTCAGAATTAATACTCCAATCAATTACAATCTACCTTTATTCTAACCGTCCAAACAAACATGATAACGTATTTGGTGTGTGCTACCATTTTTGTTTCATATATATATATAGGGAAATTGACAGCAGCGCAGTGCATGAGCTAAGTAGAGTGTAAAGTCCATGCGGGGCCTAGTACAGTTTACATACCTCAATCGAATAATGTTAGAGACATTAAAAATTTTATTAATTTTTTTTATTAAATATTTTATATGAGTGTAGGATTCATATGGGTATAGATTTTATATTTATGTGAGACATTTAGGTAAATTTTTGGAATTTCTAACTTTTTTTTATCTCAATATCCAATGACTTTTAGCCGAAACATACTACACTTGTTTTAGAAAGTATGTTAAAAATTAATTCTTTGATTTTTTTAACTTTTTTTTGAAAAGACATATAAAAAAATAAATAAGTGATATGACTCAAAATAAGTTAGAAGTGAAAAAGTACCTTTTTACCCACTTACCAAAACAAGGTAAAACTTCAATAGTCTCGCAACATGTGCTGTTTCGATCCTTACATACCTTTGTTTTTTGTTTTTTTAAATAATACAAGACACTACATCAAATCCAGGAGCGAGGCACAGCAGTAGAAGTATAAAAATAACCTGCGGCCTGGGGTGGGCCCGGCCTGTTTGGACCCGGACCCAAGCTCATCCCGAGACCCTAGGTTTGGACATGAACCATCATTTTGAAACCCGTCCCATCAGTCCGCTTAAGGCTCACTCAAAACTCGGCCCGCCTAAGGCTTACTGTCTTTTTTAGTGGAAATTAATAAAATTTTGGTAAAAAAAAACAAAAAAATTTGTTCTGGCCCGCCTAAGGCCTAAATTCTCCCTAGCTCTAGGCCTAATTTTCTGACCCGTGAACCGACTGAGCCTGTCCCAAATTTTGAAGGGAGCCCGTGAGACTCGACTTAAGGCAGACCGGGCCAAATTTACAACCCTGCACAACAGTATAAAAAAAATAAAGATAATGATTTAACAGTTTGTTATAGTAACTTTTAAACTAAGGTCTCGTTTGGCAACTCACTATTTTAATCTAAAAGTTAAAAGTTAAAAAATCACTAAAAAATTAAAAAGCCAACAATTTATATTAAAAAGTTAAAATTTTGATTTTCTCTCTACTTTTTATACATCTTTTCGTAAAAAATCAAAAATTCATTTCAAACATACTAATTTCTTATCTCATATTTTAACTAAAAAATTAAAAAATTACTAAAATAGCCTATTCTCAAATGAAACCTAAAAATCATCATTTCCAAACAAGGCCTAACTCAATTACACCCTTACACTTGCACTTTTCATTTCTTAAAAAATTGATATAAACTCACTTTTTTAAATCTATTGATGTGTAAATAAAATGATTGATTGACAATTAGAGAAAACATTAAAGATAGAGTCACTTTAGATATTCTAATAGATTACTACATCATTCGATCAATAAAATAAATCTAATTTTTGGACTATAATAACACCACTCATTTTCAAATTAAATTTTAAATTTAGGTTCTGTTTGTTTCGACGTAAAATATTTTACACATATATATATAATATATATTATTTTTTGTATTTGGTTAACACTTGAAGCAAAAATATTAACTACCTAAAAGAAAAATTTTAATTCAATAAAATATAATTTATGACTTTTTATTGAGTTAAATACTTATTTGAAAAGATTAAATATGTTGAAAATGTAATGAGTGAGAGTTAACTTTGTAAATTTTAACTTACGAATTTTTTAAAGACAAGTCATTTTTGAAAAAATAATGCAAAAATATTTTTTCTTTTAAAAGTATATATATATATTTTATTTAACCAAACAGCAAAAAATAAAAAAAATATTTTTGACAAAAATATTTGACGTTGAAGCCTTTAATCAAATGTATTTTATGATGTCTTGCAAAGTTATAAATGTCTAGACTAATCACTGATTAAGGTAAAGAGTAATGTTAGAGATTTTAAATAATTTATCAAATATTTTACCAAATGTTTTATATGGGTGTGAGACTCACACATGTAGATTTGTGTGGATCTTACATCATGTGAGAGATTTGATAAAATATTTAGTAGATTATTTAGGATTCATAGCATTTTTCAAAGGTAAACTGATTAATATGTAGCAGGTGGTAAAATCTTTTTATGATTTGTCCTAGATAGTCTTGACGAAGTCACTAGTATTCGTATAAGAATGAATCTTTGCTCTACCGGATAATTAATAACTTCCATAATCAATGGTTTGAATTTTATTTTATTTTATAAAAATTTATAAATCAATGGTACCTTTTTAAAATAATTATAAAGTTACCATTAATTTGATTTCTTTAATTTTTTTTTTTCAAATATACACCGATTTTTAATAAGGTGTAACTAGACATGATTGTCACTAGCTCTCTCCTATTCAAAAGAAATGAGAGTTTGAGGAGCAACCGAAAATGAACCATCGCTTAAATAAAATTGTGCATTACAATTTGGTCTTTTGAAAAAATATAAATACATTAAAAAAATTAGAATTTTAATTATTCATGTATTTAAATTTTCCATTAATGTGTACTTTTTGAAAAAAAAAAATTTGCAATGAATTGGAATTTCTCATAAATAAAATTAAGTATATATAGAAGATCAATCATATGATACCCTGGCATACCCTATTATTAAATTAACCACATATAGGTTATGTTTGGCATGAGTTTTTTTTTTGGTTATTTTAGTCACAAAAAGATAAAATATGCTAAAAAAATCAATAAGACAAAATATCATATCCAAACTATAATCATTTTATTTATTCTATCACAAAACTCAACAAAGTCAAAAAAAAAAAAAAAACTCTTCCCAAACGAAATTTTTTATCCGGGGACAAAAATAATTAAAAAGTTAAAATGTCAACTAACATTCCAAACGAAAGCATAAAAAATAGATCATATAATACCCCACATTTAAATACTATTTAAGCATATATCATACTCAATTATTACTTGCATTATTAGCAGAGCTTTACTACAAACATAAAAATGGTGCTTTTAATCAATCGTTTGACAAATTATATTAATGATTCCTATAGTTTGGATCTTATATTATTTTGGTTTTTAATTTTTTAATTATGACACATTTGATCATAAATTTTAAAATTTGTTCCAAATAAAGACAATTAAAGATATCATTACTCAATTTCGAGGATGAAGTCGTTAATTTGATAAAATATGAACTAATGTGATAAAAATAAATGTCAAAAAAATATTTTTGAATTTTTTAAAATTATTTCTACTCACTAAAAATAAAATTACATAAAATTGATAAATTTTCTAGACATTTATTATTTTTTTTACTAAATTATTTTTTATTACATGTTTAGATAACGATCATGTAATGGGTGGTTATTTGTATTTTTATTAAATTAGTTTTTATTTTTTCCAAAAGTCAAATATGGCGATAACTTTGATATCATTATTAAACTAATCCATTAAATCAAAAAAATACAAAAATAGAAATATTTCATATATTAAATATATCGATTACAAATTAAAAACCTAATAACCACCTATTACATGATCATCATCCAAACACATAATAAAAATTAATTTAGTAAATAAATAAATGTCTAAAAAATTTATCAATTTTACATAATTTTATCTTTGGTGGGTAGAAATTATATTTAAAAATTCAAAATATTTTTTTAACATTTATTTTTGTCAAATTAATTTTTATTTTATCAAATTGATGACTTTGCCAATGAAATTGAGCAATCGTATCTTCAATTGTCTTTATTTGAAACAAGATTCAAAATTTCAAATTAAATATGTCACAATTAAAAAGTTAAAAATTAAAGTGATATAAGTCCTAAACTATAAAAACTGTTAGTATAATTCGCCTTTTATTTTATTAGCAAAGCATAAACATGATGCATTAATCACATCTACTCTCCCAATACATTGTGTAACAACTCGAAAATTTAAGTTATCCCTTAAATTTTATATGTGATAATATATTATTAAATAAATAATAATAAATATAGAATCTAATTTGGCATTGGATTATCAAATATGGGATTAATTAGGGATTATTATTTGGGGTCAAATTAACAAAAATATAGAATTATAGTACTAGTTAGGCCAAATTAAAGTTAAAGATATTAAATAAATAAATATAAAAGTAAGAGTAAATAAATAATAATATTGATAACAATAATAATAATAATTGGTGTGATAGTAAAAATAAATAATTAATTTTCTGTTGGTATACGATGGAGTGTAATTTAATTAGAGATTAATTTATTTATATAGTTATATTAGAAAACTGGGTCAAAGTATAATTATTTTAAATATTTATTAAAAATAAATATAAATCTATATAATTAATGAATCAAATATGTGAGAGGATTCGTTGGCCACGCGTTGGCCTGTCAATGCTCTTACCTCCTTATATAAGGAGGAGGTGATCTGTGGAAAGAAGAAAGGGAAAGAAAGAAAGGAAGAGAAGGAAAAGAAAATAATAGAAGTCGAAAGGATCTTTGATGGTGGAAAGAGTAAGGTATTACTTTTACGGTGAATTATATTATACATTGAATTATCTTAATATATTTTACCTATTTTTGACTTATCATAATTTATTTTATATAAGTTATATTAATACAAGTTATGCTTTAGAAATATTTCAGTTACGTGGATTAATTTCTAAACTCTATTTATTTAAATGAAAACCATAGATATGTTTGTTTATATTTGAAAGAATATTCGACTATGACCTTATAAACAATTATGTTTTGTAAATACCACTACATGAGTCCCACGCCTTGAGGGACTTAAATAACCATCAGCTTCTGTTTGGTCTCTTTGTGGCCTTTTATTGTCATAGATCCATTAACCTTTGTTCTGTGCGAAGATAAGTGCTACACTATTGTGGGAGCCACCTCTATACTCCGTACGAGCCTCTCTTGAATCCGTACCTATGTTCTAACTGTCACTCATGTGACTTCTATTCTGTTTTGTTCAGTACCGTGATTATGGTTATTTATTTACATAATCTCAGTTTTGCTATTTAAATGATTATTTGTTCAGAATAAGTTATCTAAAATATTTTAGTTACATAACTATCCATGGTTATTTTGTGTCCCTTATACTCTTGGTATAATATTTCTCACTCTGCCATGTGCTCATAGCTATTTACCAATTTTCAGGAAACAATGCAATTCAGAAATAGCTTTTGGAAAGTCTTAGATGCGGGGCTGCGGAATAGACACACATAACACTTTTATGATATTTTTATATGTAAATATCGACCTTTTTGGTCAATAAATTTTGTAATAAAATAGAAACTCCAATGATTATTTTGGTACCCTCACTTAAATATTATTTCTGCTCGCGTTTATTAATTTGTTTAAGAATTGGCCGGAGGTAACTTCAGTTACTGGCTATTACGATGCTTAACTCTTGGATACGGGTAGCGGGTTGTGACAAGTGGTATTAGAGCAATGATTTATAAAAAAATAAATAAATAAATAAATAAAATCATCATTGGAGCAAAGGACACACGCACATTTAAGAAGTAGGATAGCAGGTAATTAGTACCTAAATATTATATTTTGTTGGTGGATTTAATTATATTATAATTTTATATGATTTATATGTATATATATAAATTATTTATTTATTTATTTGTATAATTTGTGAAGGATATTAGATATTGATGATACAGTTCATTCACGGTGGATGGACTGGACCGATCCAAACTCCTCAAGCCCACGTCCGAGTGATGAGGCCCACCAGAAGACCTGCAAACAAGTTCAACGGGAAACAGGGTAGTCCCCCAGTGAACCCTCCGGCGTGTAAATTAGAAGTGGAAGTAGGGAATGTAGAGCGAGAGAGAGAGAGAGAGAGAGAGAGAGGAACAGAATACTTAACCTTCTTCTTGTCTTCCATGCTTGCTTATATTCTTTGGTAATCATTTCACTGTCCCTTCCGACGTGCCTCCCTTGCCGAAAAGCCTATGCTGTAGCCTGCCTTATTCAGGGTAAACGGGCGCTATTCCGACGGGGAGGTGTTGTCGTAATAAATGCTATGATGGGCTGCATTAATGGTGATGTGTTATGGCAATAACTTTGCAGATCTTTGTGTGCTGATGTGGCCTGTCTTGCACCTGCCATATGTCCAGATGTCATTGGTCCCTCATGCCCAGTTGGCCTCCAGCTGTCCTGGATTTTGCTACCCGGGTTATGCAATGGGGTCTAAATGGTGGGCTTGGGTTTGTTCACTGTGGGCTGTGGTCTTTATGGGCCTATCCATGTCAGTAGTCCCCCATTCCCGAGTGCAGCTTCAGTCCAACGAAGGGAATAATAATGAGGAAGATGAGTCCGACCGTCAGGGGTGGCCGAGTTGGTGGACCGAGCGGGAGGTGTGCCGACCGCGAGGGGAGTCGAGCGGAAGGGACGACCGTGAGGTGTGCCGACCGCGAGGGGAGCCGAGCGGAAGGGGCGACCGTGAGGTGTGCCGACCGCGAGAGGAGCCGAGCGGAAGGGACGACCGTGAGGTGTGCCGACCGCGAGGGGAGCCGAGGGGGAGGGACGACCGTGAGGTGTGCGGACCGCGAGGGGAGCCGAGCGGAAGGGACGACCGTGAGGTGTGCCGACCGCGAGGGGAGCCGAGGGGGAGGGAGGACCGTGAGGTGTGCGGACCGCGAGGGGAGCCAAGCGGAAGGGACGACCGTGAGGTGTGCCGACCGCGAGGGGAGTCGAGCGGAAGGGACGACCGTGAGGTGTGCTGACCGCGAGGGGAGCCGAGCGGAAGGGACGACCGTGAGGTGTGCTGACCGCGAGGGGAGCCGAGCGGAAGGGACGACCGTGAGGTGTGCCGACCGTAAGGGGAGCCGAGTGGGAGGGATGACCGTGAGGTGTGCTAACCGCGAAGGGAGCCGAGCGAAAGGGACGACCGTGAGGCGTGCCGACCGCGAGGGGAGCCGAGCGGAAGGGGGCGGGGCTCGAGAGGCGGCGTGGCACGTGATGATTTGTAGTGGAAAAGACAGTGTGAGGCGAGGAGACAGCGCATCGTGGTCGTACACGTGGCAAGATCGTGGGGGGGTGGGGGGAAGTGAGGCGTTGGAGTAGAAGTGAAACGATAGGTCATTACGGAGTTGAAAAGACGGTTTTGGCGGATGATTTGAAAAGTTTTCAAACTGGCAAAAATTAATTGGGATCCTTGGAATACGGGCAAACCGTGGGCTTTTGGTATCATTCGATTCACCTACTTGTTTACAAAGAACCAAAACATCCCAAGTCTTGCTTCATCTGTTGCTCACGATACACCTTTGCAACACTTCTTTGATTTTCTTGCACCTGCAGCAGAAGCGATTCGCAGATACAGCTTAGAAATGGCCCAGGAAGAAACTGCCATTGCCAGGATGGACCCGCTTGGTGATGATGATGCTGAGGAGTTAGCGCAACAATACAGGATGGGGAGGGTGGGGGAAACGGTGGCACGATCCCACAGCTCCACTGTGATAGCGGCTGCGGAGCCAATTAGCTAGGTGGAACCGGACCATTGGCATACAAAGGCGGATAAATCGACGGTGATGGCAGCGGATTTAGAGACTATGCGTGAAAGATATCAGATCCCCATGGAAGTGGAGTTGTCGCTGCCAACATCAACGGAAAGGCCGTCTGACGCCAGGCCAGGAGAGTTTTCCCTTTATGAGGAGGCTCTAAAGGGTGGGCTGAGGTTGCCGCTGCCTCAAGTGGTAGTGGACGTGCTCAACCGACTGGAGGTAGCACCGGGTCAACTGATGCCCAATGCATGGAAGATCCTGCTAGCCTGTGCAAGTGCATGGCCGAAGGCGAATAGAGGGGAGGCCATGACAGTAGATGAGTTCTTTGCCTGTTATAAGGCCTCTGGGCAGCAGGAAACGTGGGTTACCCTGCAGGCAGTAGTGGGGAAGGGGTTGGTGGCGAGGCTGCCAACGTCGATCAAGGGGTGGCGACCACGGTGGTTCTACGTCTCTGCCAATGGGGGGCTTAGGGTGCGCACCGTGTGGAAGGTGCCCATCAGGTCGATGGAAGCAAAACTGGGGGCAGCGGTAGAGGAAAGGGTGAGGAGGGTGAAGGAGTGGAGGGAGAGGGAGAAGGCCAGATGGAACGAGCTCGTTCAGCCGTCCGCATTATTCGAGGCGGGGCTTGGTCCACAGCCGATCGGGGGGGACCTCGACCAAGCAGAGTTGGAGGCGAGGAGGGAAGCTCAGGAGGCAGAGGATCAGGCCATCCTAGCAAGAGCCAAAAAGTTTAAGGAAGCGCAAGGAGACCGACCGGTTCAACCGATCGCGTGGGAGAGGATCCGCCCGCGCCCAAGGCCACTGGGGGGGAAGGACTTAAGTAGTTTTGAGCCGCGACCACCCCTAGTTGATCCTGTTAAAGAACAAGCCAGGAGGGAGAGGGAGGCTCTGAAGAAGAAAAAGAAGAAGAAGAAGAGAAGTGCCCCAGAGGAGGCTGCAGATGAGCCTGGGTCCAAAAGGGCTAAGGGCGTTCCAGGTATGGTGGAGACCTCTGTGGTCAAGGATGCCCCAGAAGTGGTGGGGGTAACCCCAACGTTGAAGGTTGTGGAGGTTGCCCCAGCAGTGCAAGTAGGAGTTGGGGTAACTGCTGCAGAGCCGAGGGTAGGGCAACAGACCCAAAGGGGCTCTGATTCCCAGGAAGGGGGGGTCAGTCTCGCCACAGCAATTTATCATGTCCGTGCGGTGGCTGGACGGCTGGAAGGAGAGGAGGGGCCAGCCAGGGCAGGAGCAGACCGCCTGGTGAAGATTGTAGAAGAGTCGGCCCTACGCTCGGCGTCCAGATTCAGCGAGGCTGACCTGTTGAGGGGGTTATGCTCCACTCAAATGGAGGTGACTACCTTAGCAGGGGCCCTCTTGAGGAAAGCGGGGGCTGCCAAACTTAAAGCAGATGAGGCCAAGGCCCAATTGGCGAAGTTGACGAAGGAAAGTGCCGACTGGAAGACTGCCCACACTGATCTGCAAGCAGTTAAGTTGGAGTTGGAGGACACACGTTGCCAGGTTGTGTCGCTCGAGTTCCAACTGGCTGGCGAGCAGAAAAAGTTGGAGGAGTCCGAAAGAGCTTGTGCCGTTGCGGTCGAGCGGCATGAAGAGGCCATGAGCAGCAATGAAGAGCTGGTCAGGCAAAAAGATGAGGCAGATGTTAAAGTTGATACTCTGCAAAAGGAGCTGGAAGGTGAGCGTGCCAGAGCGATGGAGCAGAGGGAGAGCCTGCAAAAGGAGTTGCAAGCAGAGAGGGGCAAAGCGACCGTTGAAAAGGAGACTCTGCAGAAAGAGCTCGAAGCAGAGAGGGCGAGGGCGGCCGCTGAAATGGAGGCTCTGCGTAAAGAGCCGGAGGAAGAAAGATCCAAGGCAGCCTCTGAGAAGGAGATCCTACAAAAAGAGCTGGACGAAGAAAAGGCGAAGGCGGCCTCAGAAAGGGCGGCCTATCCCGATCTTTATGTTGCAGCAGTTACTCAATTCAAAGGGTCTCCTGAATTTCAGATGGCAGTGGATGCCGCAATCGCTAGTAGCTTAGCTGGGGTGGAATCTAGGGGTGCTGGCCCATCAAGGACGACTGCTGGGGGGAGAAGTGAGTCTGAAGTCATTGAGAGCTTCCAGCAGTCAGACTTCTACAAACATGAAATGGCTGAGTACTGGGACAGCGAGTGGAAGATGTTCAAATGTAGAGCTGAGGAGCTGTTCCTAGAACTTGACCTGAGTAGTGTGACGATTGGGGAGGATGATGTGGCCCAGACCCCCCTAGATGAGGGTATTAAAGAAGAAGACCTCGTCTCCAGTGAGGGGGATGAGTGAACGGAAGGGGTGTGTACTTGAAGGTTTTTGTTTTCTCTTTTTTTTTTTTTTTTTTTTTTGATGTAGCGAACTTGTGCATACATTTGTGGCTGAATAAAACTTTATTTATGTTTCTATCAGACAATTGTGTTTGCTTGTGCATAAGTCAGTGGTGAACTGAATTTGGGAGAGGTGTAAAAATTCAATATTGAACAAAGTTAAAAACTCCCTTATGCATAGTAAAACTGAACCTGTGTAAAAACTTAAAAACTCAATGCAGAGTCAAATTGGAGTGGTATGAAAATTCAATGAAGTTCAAAGTGGTGATGAAATAGGACTTGTATAAAAATTCAATGCGAAGTAAAGTAAAGAACTCCTTAATGCAGAGTAAAATTGGACTTGGATAAATCTTTGATGCAAAGTAAAGTAAAGAACTCCTTAATGCGCAATGTAGATCTTGTTAAGGCTATAATCATGGAGTGTCACTGATGGTGGAATTGAGGATGTAGGTAAGGCATTCTGGACCTGCATTGGTGGCCCCCCAGTCTGGTTGAGTCTTTTGGAGCGCTCGGTCATGGCTGAGGGCTTTGGAAGTGCTCGGTCATGGCTGAGGGCTTTGGAAGTGCTCAGTCTGGCTGAGGCTTTCGAATTGCTCAGTTTGGCCGAGGGCTTTGGAAGTGCTCGGTCTGGCCGACGCTTTTGAAGTGCTCGGTCTGGCCGACGCTTTTGAAGTGGTCAGTCTGGCTGAGGCTTTTGGAGTGCTCGGTCTGGCCGAGGCTGTTGAAGTGCTCAGTCTGGCTGAGGTTTTTGAAATGCTCGGTCTGGCCGAGGCTTTTGAAGTGCTCGGTCTGGCCGGGGCTTTTTGAAGTGCTCGGTCTGGCCGAGGCTTTTGAAGTGCTCCGTCTGGCCGAGGCTTTTGAAGTGCTCGGTCTGGCTGAGGCTTTTGAAGTGCTCAGTCTGGCTGAGGCTTTTGGAGTGCTCGGTCTGGCCGAGGCTGTTGAAGTGCTTAGTCTAGTTGAGGCTTTTGAAGTGCTCGGTCTGGCCGAGGCTTTTGAAGTGCTCGGTCTGGCCGGGGCTTTTTGAAGTGCTCAGTCTGGCTGAGGCTTTTGAAGTGCTCGGTCTGGCCGAGGCTTTTGAAGTGCTCAGTCTGGCCGAGGCTTTTGGAGTGTTCGGTCTGGCCGAGGCTTTTAAAGTGCTCGGTCTGGCGAAGGCTTTTGGAGTGCTCGGTCTGGCCGCAAGTAAAAAATATTATTGAGACGACAGGGGAAGTGTTCAGTCTGGCTGGGAGATAAAATTGTTGCCATGGGAAGTGTATTCCAACGATCAAAATTTACATTATGTGTCAAAAAGAAAGTACAACAATGGAGCAATACAAAAGCGATAGCCTATTGAAAGTAGCGTTTCAAGTGTTCAGCATTCCATGGGTGGGGAAGGTCTCGACCCTCCATGTCTTGAAGTCGGTAAGTGCCCGGTCGTGGACGGGTTTTCACAATGTAGGGTCCCTCCCATTTAGCTGCCAGTTTTCCCTCGGTCGGATTTTTGGTGGCGAGAGTGGCCTCTCTTAAGACAAGATCACCTACAGCGAATTCCCGCGGTCGGACTTTGCGGTTGTAGTGAGTTCGCATTTTCTGTTGGTATGAGGCCAATCTGATGGCAGTGGTCTCTCTGAGCTCTTCAATTAGGTCTAAGTCCGCCCGATGGAGCTCTTCAGTGAGCGTTGGATCCGGATGTAAAACCCTGGGGGTTGGCAGACCGACTTCCACTGGAATAACCGCCTCAGCGCCGTATGTTAAGCAGAAAGGGGTTTCCCCAGTGGGAGTCCGAGCTGTGGTTCGGTAGGCCCAAAGTACATTCGGTAGTTCCTCAGCCCAGAGTCCCTTTGCAGCTTCCAGCTTAGCCTTGATGATCTTCAGAAGAGAACGATTGGTGACTTCAACTTGGCCATTGGCCTGGGGATGCCCAGGGGAGGAGAAACATGGTTGAATCTGGAGGTCTGCACAGAACTTTCTATATCTGGTATTGTCGAATTGTTTGCCGTTGTCTGACACGATGGCCTGAGGAATGCCAAACCTGCAGACGATCGATTGCCAGATGAACCTGGTTGTGTTCCGCTCGGTAATGGTGGCTAGGGGTTCGGCCTCTACCCATTTGGTGAAGTAGTCAATGGCAACGATTGCGAATTTGGTCTGGTCTCGGCCGGTGGGAAGCGGACCGACCAGGTCGATCCCCCTTTTGGCGAACGGATAGGGGCTGCAAAGCGTGATCAACTCTGTAGGAGGGGCATGAGGGATGTTGGCAAAACGCTGACACTTATCGCATTTGAGGACGAAATCAGTTGCATCTTGATTAAGAGTTGGCCAAAAACAACCAGTACGGAGTATCTTGTGGGCTAAAGACCTGCCGCCCGAGTGGTTGCCACAAATTCCCTCATGAATTTCCTGCATGACATAGGTAGCTTGGGTCGAATTGAGGCATCGCAGATATGGTCGTGAAAAACCACGTTTGTACAAGATGCCATTGTCGAGGATGTAATTGGACGATCGGGCCCTGACTTTGGCGGCTTGCTGTTGGTCATCTGGAAGTTCTCCCATTGTCAAAAATTGTATGATGTCGGATGCCCAAGGGAGGGGTTCATTTTGGAGGAACTGCACTTCGTGCAGGTCAGGTGAGATGGTCGGATGAGTTAGGTATTCGAGGCGGACTCCGTGGCTGAGGTCGGACTGGTCTGCAGAAGCCAACTGAGCCATCTCATCTGCTTTGGAGTTTTCTGCCCGAGGTATGTGGTTGATCTGGAAAGTATTGAAGAGGCGAACAAGAGGGAGCGCCATATCCCTATAAGCCCGCATTGTGCCATCCTTGGCGTCGAATTCCCCCGTAATCTGACCGACGATGAGCTGTGAGTCACTGAACACTCGGATGTGGCTGACACTGATATCCTTGGCCAGGCGGAGTCCTGCTATCAATGCTTCATATTCGGCTTCATTGTTGCTGGCCTCAAACAAGAGACGGAGAGCACATTTGAAGTAACCATCCTCAGGGGAGGTAAGGATGAGGCCAGCCCCACTACCTTCCCTCCGGGATGACCCGTCGATGTTGAGAGTCCAAGAATGGGGTCCTCTGGCTCGGCAGGAGTTGGTGGGGGTGGAGAGGCAGTGGTTGGGGTAGGGTTGGTGAATTCCAAGATGAAGTCGGCTATGGCCTGTCCCTTGATTACTGTGCGAGGGCGGTAGGAAATGTCGAACTAGCTGAGTTCCACCGACCACTGCATGAGTCGGCCAGAAAGCTCTGGTTGCTGCATGATCTTCTTCAGGGGTTGGTCGGTGAGGACCACTATGGAATGGGCTTGGAAGTAAGGACGAAGTCATCTGGAGGCGGTGACCAAGGCCAGGGACAACTTTTCTAGCAATGGGTAATTCTGCTCTGCTCCCCTGAGAGCTCGACTGATGTAGTAGACTAGCCGTTAGATTGAAACATCTTCCCGGATAAGAGCTGCACTGACGGCAATGTTCGATACTGCTAAATAGAGGAAGAGGGGCTCGCCCGTAATTGCCTGTGAAAGAAGTGGGAGATTGGCCATACATTGCTTTAACTGCTGAAAAGCCTCTTCGGATTCAGCTGTCCATTCAAAAGTCTGCCGAAGAACTTTGAAGAAGGGTAGGCACTTATCTGTTGCGCGGGAAATGAAGCAGTTGAGGGCCGCCACTCTGCCCGTGAGTCTTTGGACTTCTTTAACAGTTTTGGGTGACTGCATCTCAATCAAGGCCTTGATCTTCTCAGGGTTGGCTTCAATGCCGCTGACTGACCATAAAACCTAAAAACTTTCCAGATCCTACGCCGAAGGCGCACTTATCGGGGTTAAGCTTCATCTGATACTTGCGAAGGGTGGCAAAGGTTTCTCGTAGGTCGGTCAAATGGTCAGAGGAGAGTTTGCTCTTGACTAGCATGTCGTCCACATACACTTCCATGTTCCGACCGATCTGATGGTGGAAAATAGCGTTGACTAACCGTTGATAGATGGCCCCAGTATTCTTTAGTCTGAACGGCATTACACAGTAGTGGTAGGTACCTCGGTCGGTAATGAAGGACGTGTGTTCCCGATCGGACGAGTGCATCATGATTTGGTTGTACCTGGAGAATGCATCCATGAAGCTGAGCATTTGGTAACCGGCCGTGGCGTCGACCAGCGGATCTATTCGGGGGAGTGGATAGCTATCTTTGGGGCAAGCTCGGTTCAGGTCAGAGTAATCGACGCAGAGTCACCACTTGCCATTGTTCTTGCGGACTAGAACCACATTGGACAGCCACTTAGAATAGTCTACATTTTGGATGAATTGGGCCTCGAGGAGCTTGTCGACCTCTGCGGCTATAAGAGTATTGCGCTCTGGATGGAAGATGCGCTGCTTCTGGCGGTAAGGTCGGAAATAGGGTTCGATGCTGAGGCGGTGAGTTATGAAGGAGGGGTCGATGCCTGGCATGTTTGAATGGGTCCAGGCAAACACGTCATTGTGCTCGGTCAGAAGGGCGGTAAGGTCGGCTTTGGCTTGGGGGGATAGTTGGGTGCCAATCTTGGCAGTTTTCAGTGGGTTGGTGGGGTCAATGGGGACCTCAACGAGCTCCTCCACAGGTTCTCCTCTAACCAGCTCGTCCTCATCCCGGACGTCAAGACCTTCGATGATCATTGCCTCCTTCAGTTTGACTTCTTTAAGTGAGGCAACATAACATTCCCTGGCCACGGTCTGCTCTCCTCTGACCGTTCCGACCCTGAGATCGGTGGGAAACTTGAGGGCAAGATGGTAGGCGGATGTGATGGCTTGGAAAGCGTTTAAGGCGGTGCGGCCAAGGATGATGTTGTAGGCAGATGGGCAATCGACCACAAGGAATGTGAGCAACTTCGTGGCCTGCCGTGGGTATTCACCGATTGTGATGGGGAGGTCAATGGAACCGATGGAGGTCACGCGGTCGCCGGTGAAGCCGACCAAGGGGGTTTGGAGTGGAGACAAGCTTTCTTCCCCAATCTTGAGCTGGCGGAAGCAGTTGAGGAAGATGATGTCTGAAGAGCTACCGTTGTCGATGAGAACTCGTTTGACCTTGTAATTGGAGAGGATGGCCGAAATGACAAGGGGGTCATCATGTGGGTAGCGGATGCCTGTGCAGTCGGCGTCCGTAAAGGTGATGGGCCCTGCCCACTATTTGGGCTGTTTGGAGGGTCGGTCTACAGTAGCGACTGCCTTGTCTGAGCCCTGCCTTATTTTTCTTAGTTCCGCCCTCTGAGCCAAGCGGGATGGCCCCCCGCAGGCAAGTCCACCTGAGATAACTCTAATTTCACCAATAGGCGACTGTGGGTTACCTAGTGGCCGGGGCTGTTGTGGAGGTCGATCATGGACTTGAGTAGGTTGGGCTGGCTGTCGGGGTGGCGTGCGCCGACGGTTGTTCCTGTGGGGCTCGGTTCGTTGTCTCTGCTGGGGGCGAGTGTCTGTGAACCGGCTGAGGCGCCCCTGATGTATTAAGGTCTCCACCTGATCCTTGAGGTTGATGCAATCGTCAGTGTTATGGCCATGGTCTTGGTGGAAACGGCAGTATTTGGACTGATCTTTCCGATTGGAAGGGGTTCGGGACGACAAGGGCCATTTGAGGGGGTAGTCTCGCTGGATTTGATTAAGGACGTGTTCCATGGGAGAATTGAGGGGCGTGTACCGCTCGAACCGCCCGGGTGGCCGGTTGGATGCCGACCGGTCATCTCGAGGAGGTCGGTCATTAAAGTGGGGTGTTTGGCTATTATACTGGGTGTTTTTGGGTTCAGCGTCTTTTCGCTTATCTCTGGGGGTGGGGTTCTTAGTTATTGGGTCCTGCCAAGCGGCCAATGAATCTTCGGCATT
This sequence comes from Camellia granthamiana, assembly GCA_036172215.1. Taxonomy (NCBI): domain Eukaryota; kingdom Viridiplantae; phylum Streptophyta; class Magnoliopsida; order Ericales; family Theaceae; genus Camellia; species Camellia granthamiana. Next base: position 21,007,433 of record CM069905.1, on the reverse strand, counting down.
CATGTATTTTTGGGCTTTGGAGAATAGTGCGGCCATGGAGGTCGGGGGGTTTTTAGAGAGGGAGAAAAGGAAGTCGGACGACCGTAGGCCGGCCATGAAAGCCGTGAGGATGACCTTATCGTCGTTTTCCGCTACTTGCAGAGCTTCGGTATTGAAGCGAGTAACGAAGTTGCGTAGTGATTCCCCCTCGGTCTGACGAATGTTGAGGAGTTGGGTGGCCGGGCGTCGTTGGCGCTGGGCTTCGATAAAATGGCTCAGGAAAGAGTCACTGAGATGCTGAAAAGTGGAGACCGAGTCTGGTGGTAACTGGCTAAACCACAGTCGAGCTGACCCCTTCAGTGTCACGGGAAAAGCTCGGCACATGATTTCGTCAGGGAAGGCATGGAGGATCATGAGGGTGCGATAGGTCTCCAGATGGTCGACCGGGTCGGTCGTTCCGTCAAATGAGTCGATGGTGGGCATTTTGAATTTGGCGGGCAGGGGTTTGTCTCGAATGGAGGCGACAAACGGCGAGCTCGCCGTGGTGGAGGGCTTATGCTGGATATTTTGCATAACCCCTTGGAGCTGGAGCTTCATGGCTCGGAGTTCAGCGTCCCAAAGGGGAATGTTGTCACCACCAAAGGGAGACAGGTGTTGGACGCTGCTGGCTTCTCCCTCGGGGGCTGGTGTTACGACCGATGGACGTGAGGGTGGAGGTGGTGGATTTATATGTGGGTGAGGAGGTTGAAACCCTCCCGAGTTGAGTGGATTAGGTTGTGGGACAATATGGCTTGGAGTTTGTTCTGGATGGGGTGGAATATCTGGAGGTGGTGGTGGAGGAATAGGGAGGTTTCTCTGGAGCAGAGCATTTATTAAGGCCTGGTTTTGTTCGGCCATGCGGTTGATGCTGTTGGTAAGCAGGATGAAGTACTGTGGTGGGTTGTTTGGATTGGGAGGGTCGGTTTGATGATCGGCGGCATTATGGTGGGAAGCCATGGATCTAGTCGTGACCATACACTTGACGGGTGAGACGTAAAAGGTTACGGGAACGGGGTCTCCGGCGGCAATGAACACAACTGGCGCACGGACTAACCAGTTCCCACAGACGGCGCCAACTGATGATACAGTTCGTTCACGGTGGATGGACTGGACCGATCCAAGCTCCTCAAGCCCACGTCCGAGTGATGAGGCCCACCAGAAGACCTGCAAACAAGTTCAACGGGGAACAGGGTAGTCCCCCAGTGAACCCTCCGGCATGTAAATTAGAAGTGGAAGTAGGGAATGTAGAGCGAGAGAGAGAGAGAGGAACAGAATACTTAACCTTCTTCTTGCCTTCCATGCTTGCTTATATTCTTTGGTAATCATTTCACTGTCCCTTCCGACGTGCCTCCCTTGCCGAAAAGCCTGTGCTGTAGCCTGCCTTATTCAGGGTAAAGGGGCGCTATTCCGACGGGGAGGTGTTGTCGTAATAAATGCTGTGATGGGCTGCATTAATGGTGATGTGTTGTGGCAATAACTTTGCAGATCTTTGTCTGCTGATGTGGCTTGTCTTGCACCTGCCATACGTCCGGATGTCATTGGTCCCTCATGCCCAGTTGGCCTCCGGCTGTCCTGAATTTTGCTACCCGGGTTATGCAATGGGGTCTAAATGGTGGGCTTGGGTTTGTTCACTGTGGGCTGTGGTCTTTATGGGCCTATCCATGTCAGATATAATTTATATCTGTTATAGCAAAAGAAGGCAAAGAAATAGAGGGTGTTGAGTTCAAGCACCCACCAAAATTATAATATAATTAAATACATATAATTTTCAGTTCGGTATTCAAAAAAAAAATTCTTTTCGACTTTTAAAAGTGAGTTCAAATTTTAAAAATACTAATTTTGAAACTATTTACGGATAAAAGAAATGGGAGTTCATCTCAAACTCCTTCAACTCCTGCATATGATTCTGTCATTTCACTTCCAGTCGCTTGTTTGATCGTGTCCTCCTTTTATTTTTATTTTTATTTTTATTTTTTATTTTTTCCTCAGAAATAAAACTAATGAAAAGTTTTTTAAGTTACCGATTGTTTTTCATTTTGGCCCAAAACAATTTTTGGCAACTAGACAATGAATTATTTTTGGTAAAGTTTTTTTTTGAGGTAATATTTTCTATCAGATTAATCATTTAATATATATTTATCAGAGTGTGCAGCGGATAGCTTACACCTATAACAAATTTTGAGGACGAAATTTTTAAAAGGAAGGAAGATTGTAACAACCCAAAAATTTAAGTTGTCCTCTAAATTTTGTATGTGATAATATATTATTAAATAAATAATAATAAATACAAAATCTAATTTGGCATTAGATTATCAAATATGGGATTAATTAGAAATTATTATGTGGGGCCAAATTAATAAAAATATAGAATTATAATAGTAGTTGGGCCAAATTAAAGTTAAAGATAGTAAATAAATAAAAATAAAAGTAAGAGTAAATAAATAATAATATTGATAACAATAATAATAATAATGAGTGTGGTAGTAAAATAAATAATTAATTTTATGTTGGTATACGATAGAGTGTAATTTAATTAGGAATTAATTTATTTATATAGTTATATTAGAAAATTAGGCCAAACTATAATTATCTTAAATATTTATTAAAGATAAGTATAAATCTATATAATTAATGAATCAAATCTGTGGGAGGATTCATTGGTCACGTGTTGGCCTGTCAATGCTCTTACCTCCTTATATAAGGAAGAGGTGATCTGTGGAAAGAAGAAAGGGAAAGAAAGAAAGGAAAGAAAGGCAGAAAAAGAAAGGAAGAGAAGAGAAAGAAAATAATAGAAGTCGAAAAGATCTTTAGTAGTTGAAAGAAAGAGTAAGGTATTACTTTTAAGGTGAGTTATATTATACATTGAGTTACCATAATATATTTTACGTATATTTTGACTTACCATAATTTATTTTATACAAGTTATATTTTATAAGTTATATTAATACAAGTTATGTTTTAGAAATATTTCAGTTACGTGGATTAATTTATAAACTCTATTGTTTAAATGAAACCCATGGATATGTTTGTTTATATTTTAAGGAATATTTGACTATGACCTTATAAATAATTATGTTTCGTAAGTACCACAACAAGCGTCCCACGCCTTGGGAGACTTAAAAACCATCGGCTTCTGTTTGGTCTCTTTGTGCCCCCTATTGTCATGGATCCATTGACTTCTGCTCTGTGCAGAGCAAAGTGCTGTGCAGAGACAAATGTTACACTATTATGGGAACCGCCTCTATAATCCGTACAAGTCACCTCTTAAATCTGTACCTCTGTTCTGACTGTCACTTCTGTGACTTCTGTTTTGTCTTGTTCGGTACCGTGGTTATGGTTATTTATTTACATAATCTCAGTTTTGCTACTTAAATGATTATTTGTTCAGACTAAGTTATCTTAAATATTTTAGTTACATAACTATCCATTGTTATTTTGTGTCCCTTATACTCTTGGTGTAATATTTCTCACTCTGCCATGTGCTTATAGCTATTTACCAATTTTCAGGAAACAATGCAATTCAGAAATAGTTTTTGAAAAGTCTTAGATGCGGGGCTGCGGAATAGACACACATAGCACTTTTATGATATTTTTATATGTAAATATCGGCCTTTTTGGTCAATAAATTTTGTAATAAAATAGAAGCTCTGATGATTATTTTGGTATCCTCACTTAAATATTACTTCTGTTCGCGTTTATTAATTTGTTTAAGAATTGGCCGGGGGTAACTTCAGTTGCTGGCCATCACGATACTTAACCTTTTGGGTATGGAGAACAGGTCGTGACAAGTGGTATCAGAGCAATGGTTTATAAATAAATAAAAAAAACCATCATTGGAGCATAGGACACACACACATTTAAAAAGTAAGATAGTGGGTAATTAGTACCTAAATATTATATTTTGTTGGTGGATTTAATTATATTATAATTATATGATTTATATGTATATATATATAAATTATTTATTTATTTATTTATTGTATAATTTGTGAAGGATATTAGATATAATTTATATCTGTTATAGCAAAAGAAGGAAAACAAACAGAGGGTGTTGAGTTCAAGCACCAACTAAAATTATAATATAATTAAATACATATAATTTCCAGTTCGGTATTCAAAAAAAAAAAATCATTTCGACTTTTTAAAAGTGGGTTCAAATTTTAAAAATACTAATTTTGAACTATTCACGAATAAAAGAAATGGGAGTTCATCTCAAATTCTTTCAACTCCTGCATATGATTATGTCATTTTACTTCCAGTCGCTTGTTTGATTGTGTCCTCCTTTTATTTTTATTTTTATTTTTATTTTTTATTTCTTCCTCGGAAATAAAACTAATGAAAAGTTTTTAAAGTTATTGATTGTTTCTCATTTTGGCCCAAAACAATTTTTGACAACTAGACAGAGGGTTATTTTTGGTAAAGTTTTTTTTTGAGGTAATATTTTCTATCAGATTAATCATCTAATATATATTTATCCGAGTGCGCAGTGGATAGCTTACATCTATGACAAATTTTGAGGACGAAATTTTTAAAAGGAATGAAGATTGTAACAATTCAAAAATTTAAGTTGTCCCTTAAATTTTGTATGTAATAATATATTATTAAATAAATAATAATAAATATAGAATCTAATTTGGCATTGGATTATCAAATATGAGATTAATTAGGGATTATTATTTGGGGCCAAATTAACAAAAATATAGAATTATAATACTAGCTGAGTCAAATTAAAGTTAAAGATAGTAAATAAATAAATATAAAAGTAAGAGTAAATAAATAATAATATTTATAACAATAATAATAATAATAATGGGTGTGTAGTAAAATAAATAATTAATTTTCTGTTAGTATACGATAGAGTGTAATTTAATTAGGAATTAATTTATTTATATAGTTATATTAGAAAACTGAGCCAACTGTAATTATTTTAAATATTTATTAAAAATAAGTATAAATCTATTTAATTAATAAATTAAATATGTGGGAGGATTCACTGGTCACGCGTTGGCCTGTCAATGCTATTACCTCCTTATATAAGGAGGAGGTGATATGTGGAAAGAAGAAAGGGAAATAAAGAAAGGAAAGAAAGGAAAAAAAAAAATAAAGGAAGAGAAGGGAAAGAAAATAATACAAGTCGAAAGGATCTTTAGTAGTGGAAAGAAAGAGTAAGGTATTACTTTTAAGGTGAGTTATATTATACCTTGAGTTACCATAATATATTTTACGTATGTTTTGATTTACCATAATTTATTTTATACAAGTTATATTTTATAAGTTATATTAATACAAGTTATGTTTTAGAAATATTTCAGTTACGTGGATTAATTTCTAAACTCTATTTGTTTAAATGAAACCCATGGATATATTTGTTTATATTTTAAGGAATATTTGACTATGACCTTATAAACAATTATGTTTTGTAAGTACCACTACGGGAGTCCCACGCCTTGGAGGACTTAAATAACCATCAGCTTCTGTTTGGTCTCTTTGTGGCCTTCTATTGTCATGAATCCATTGACCTCTGTTATGTACGGAGCAAAGTACTGTGCGGAGATAAGTGCTGCACTATTATGGGAGCCGTCTATATAATCCGTACGAGCCACCTCTTGAATCAGTACCTCTGTTCTGACTGTCACTCTTGTGACTTCTGTTCTGTTTTGTTCGGTACCGTGGTTATGGTTATTTATTTACATAATCTCAGTTTTGCTACTTAAATGATTATTTGTTCAGAGTAAGTTATCTTAAATATTTTAGTTATATAATTATCCATGGTTATTTTGTGTCCCTTATACTCTTTTTATAATATTACTCACTCTGCCATGTGCTTATAGCCGTTTACCAATTTTCAGGAAACAATACAATTCAGAAATAGCTTTTGAAAAGTCTTAGATGTGGGGCTGCGGAATAGACACACATAGCACTTTTATGATATTTTTATATTTAAATATCAACCTTTTTGGTCAATAAATTTTGTAATAAAATAGAAGCTCCGATGATTATTTTGGTATCCTTACTTAAATATTATTTTCGCTCGCATTTATTAATTTGTTTAAGAATTGGCAGGAGGTAACTTTAGTTACTGGCCATCACGATACTTAACCTTTGGGTATGGAGAACAGGTCGTGACACATTGGCATTAAATTGATCCACTCACTCATTAAAGGGTAAGTAATTATATGCAAATAAAAAAATTAGAACAATTATTGTAGAAAGCGTTGTTTGGATCTATGGAGTTCACTATGGGTTTATTTGCGACGTAAGTTGATTTTTTAATTTTTTGATTATTTTAATCTGGGATTAAAAAGTCTCATTTGGAATAAATTTTTTGACTTTTGTGAGAGAAAAAATGAAATGATTATGGGTTGGATGTGATATTTTATTGTTCTATTTGGCTAAAATAGTTTATTTTGTCCTATATAGCTATTTTAGTCCCAAAGTTTATCCCAAACGGGACCTATAGACCTTATTTTGATTATTTAAATTGTTAATTTTGTCAAATGTTTTGTGTATCACAAAAAAAAAAATTGGTTAATTATAATCATAACATATTTAATTTATCACATTTGTCACAAAAAAATAGATAATAATTGTGTTTTTAATTTTTGTTTTTTTGTTTTTTTGGTGTTAAACTTGATAAATTGAATATGTATGATAATCGAATCAACCAAATTTTTTTTGAAGGATGAAATACACAAAATGTTCAATAAAATGAACGATTTTAAATCATCAAAACAGGACTCGTAGTGGGCCTCAGGGCCCCAACAGTGCTGACTGGAGATGAGATGTCTCCAAAAAATCTATTCAAAATGATGTGATACAAAATAGACCTTTCACTTTAAAATAAAATATCACAAAAATGAGTTTATTTATAAGAAGACATTGTTATTCTAATCCAAAAATTAAATCCATTTTTCAACAGAACTGCTACATAGCTCGAAATTGGCTCGAATCCAAAACGACGTCGTTTTGGAGATCCTTTTTTTTTTTTTTTTCCTCTTTCATTCTCGTTTTTTTGAAGATGAAGATGAAGATGAAGATGAAGCAAAAGAAGAAGAAAAGAGGCGAGGGAGCAGCGTCTGCCCACAGCGTGGTTCAAAATACAGAATCAAAGCTAAGACTATTGATACTGTAGTTGCTTGAGTTGCAAACCCAAAAATAGTTTAAACCCAAAACCTGGTTGAGTTGCAAAAGTCTAGATTTCTTGTACAGAATTTAGGGTTTGTTCTTGAGGTGCATGGATAACAATCACCACTGATCCCACAATACAGCACACACATCCAAGAACCCCCATTTTCCGTTGTCGTTCCTTCAACAAAACAAAAAAAAAAAAAAAAACAAAACAAAAACAGTCATTTATTTTCAGATCCAGAAAAAATAAAATAAAAAAAAATCAACATCTTCATCAACAACAACATTTTCATCAACATCATCATCATCATCAACACATCATCATCAGCCAACAAAAATTTTTTTTCCCTTCATTTTCAGATCCAGATCTACCAGAAAAAAAAGAAAAAGAAAAAGAAAAAAAGTAGAGAAACAGAGTCTGAAAGTGGCGATCACCGCCATCACCCGTCTTCTTCTCTTCCTCCTCCTTCTTTCCATCTTTTCTTCCTCTTCTCTTCTCCCTCCTCTCTCTCTCTCGCCTCTGTCTGTTATTGAAAAGCAAGGGAAGGAAAAGAATTAAAAAAAAAAGAAAAAAAAAAAGAAGAAACCCAAAACGACGTCATTTTGGGTTTCGAGCCAGTTTTCGAGCCCATGTATTCGAGCTACGGATCATTTTCGATTTTTAAAACTCAATAATGTGACAATCAGTCAAAATATACAAGGCTTCTCTCTCATATTTTTTTTTCTAATCATCAATCAATCATCTCACTTACATATCATTAGATTTAAGGGCGAATTACACTAATAGTCCATATAGTTTGAACTCGTATCACTTTGGTCATTGACTTTTCAATTGTAACACATTTGACCCTGAATTTTGAATCTTGTTCCAAATAAGGACAATTGAAGATATAATTGCTTAATTTCAAGGGCAAAATCATCAATTTGATAAAATATAAACTACTTTGATAAAAATAAATATCGAATAAATATTTTAAAAATTTAAAAATTATTTCTACCTACCAAAGATAAAATTATGTAAAATTGATAAATTTTTTAGACATTTATTTATTTATTTATTTTACCAAATTAATTTTTATTATGTGTTTGGATGATGATCGTGTAATGGGTGGTTGTTCAGATTTTAATGTGTAATCGATATATCTAATATATGAAATATTTTAATTTTGAATTTTTTGATTTAATGGATTGGTTTAATAATGATATCAAAGTTGTCACCTTATTTGACTCTTAAAAAAATAGAAACTAATTTAATGAAAATAAAAATAACTACCCATTACATGATCATCATCCAAACACATAATAAAAATAAATTTAGTAAAATAAATAAATAAATAAATATCTAAAAGATTTATCAATTTTACATAATTTTATCTTTAATTGATAGAAATAATTTTTAAAAATTTAAAAATATTTTGTGACATTTATTTTTGTCAAATTAGTTTATATTTTATCAAATTGACGATTTTGCCTTTGAAATTAAGTAATGGTATCTTTAATTGTCCTTATTTGGAACAAGATTCAAAATTCAAGATCAAATGTATCACAATTGAAAAGTCATGGATCAAAGTAATACAAACTCTAAACTATAGGGACCGTTAGTGTAATTCGCTCTAAATTTAAAAAGTGAACTGTAGAATTTTTTAAATGTGAATTTTATATGTGAATAGAATTTTAATTCAACCATCAATGAATTAGAATATCTCGAATATTTTATTTTATAATTTTCTAATCACTTTTAATTTATTTATTTATTTAAAAAGAAAAGAAAAAGGGCAAACTCCAAACTCATCCAATGTCACGACCCGCTCCCCGTACCCAAGGTTTAAGCATCGTGATGATCAATAACTAAAATTACCTACGGCCAATTCTTAAACAAATCAATAAACGCGGGTGGAAGTAAAATTTAAATGAGAGTACCAAAATAATCATTGGAGCTTCTATTTTTATTACAAATATATTGACCAAAAAATGCTGATATTTACATATATAAAAAATATCATAAATGTGTTGTGTGTGTCTATTCCGCAGCCCTGTATCTAAGACTTTCCAAAAGTTAGTTCTGAATTGCATGTTTCCTGAAAATTGGTAAAAAAATTATAAGCACATAGCAGAGTGAGAAATATTATACCAAGAGTATAAGGGACACGAAATAATCATGGATCGTTAGTTAGGCCAAAACATTTACATAAACAAATCATTTAAGTAGCAGAAACTGAAATACAGATATTATATAAATATATAACCATAACCACGGTACAGAACAGAATAGAACAGAGGTCACATAAGTGACAATCAGAACAGAGGTACGGATTCAAGAGGTGGCTCGTACGGATTCAAGAGGTGGCTCCCATAATAGTGTAACACTTAGCTCCGCACAGCACTTTGGTCTGCACAGAACAGAGGTCAACGGATCCATGACAAACAGAGGACCACAAAGTGGTCAAACAGAAGCCAATAGTTATTTAAGTTCCCCAAGGCGTGGGACTCCCGTGGTGGTATTTACAAAATATAATTATATATAAGGTCATAGTCAAATATTCTTTAAAATATAAACAAATATATCCATGAGTTTCCTTTTAAGCAAATAGGGTTCAGAAGTAAAACCACGTAACTGAAACCTTTATAAAACATAACTTTTATTAATATACTAATAAAATATAACTTGTGTAAAACAGATTTTGGTAAGTCAAAACATACATAAAATATATTTTGGTGACTCAAGGTATAATATAACTCACCTTAACTTTAATACCTTACTCCTTCTTTTCACTATCAAGGACCCTTTCAGCTTCCATTATTTTTCCTTTCTTTCTCTCCTCTCTTTTTCTTCTTTCCTTTCTTCTTTCTTTTCTTTCCTTTCTTTTTCTTCAGATTGATCACTCTCCCTATTTAAATAGCCGACGCCATTCATCGGCCAACACGTGGCCGAGCCATCTCTCTCCCTCCAGATTCGTCATAAATATATATAGATTCAATCTTATCCTAAATAAATATTTAAAATAATTATCCTTTAACCCAATATTTTAATATAATTATATAAATAATTTAATTCTTAAATAAATTACATTTTATCGTATACCAACATAAAATTAATTATTTATTTTAATACCATACTCATTATTATTATTATTATCTATATTATTATTATTTATATTTTGACCCCTAAACTTTTAATAATTATATTATTTTATAAAATTACGCATAATAATATATAATAAATCATATATTTTCTTAACTGAGATTAAATAATATTAGTATAAATTTTACAGAATAATTAAAAATCTACGATGTTACACCCAAAAATAACATTTGACAAACCAATCCTTATGGTGTTGGTCTGGTGAGGCTAAAAGCAGTAATTCTTAGGGAGAGAGACAACTACTACATAGACTGGCCTCTCAATGGGAATGGATGTTTGTGTGGCTATACAACTCTGTAGATACAGCGAATCAAATCTTAACCCCTTGTATATATATATATATATTTGTGGAATATTGACAGATAATATATCATAATTTTTAAAATTTTAAGTATTATAATTTATGTATATTATATTAACACACTAATTAATTAATATACCAATTCATACAAGGAACTCAACTATAGAGTGTTTTGGGAAGTTAGTAAAAAGCTGACTTTTTGACTTTTTAGCTTTTTTTGGTGATTTTTTTGGCTAAAAAAGCTAAAAAGCCAAAAAAAATTGGCTTTTTTAGCTTGTTGCCAGAAGAGCCCTATATCTGTGAAAAAAGACTACACAAAAAGTAATAATATCAGAAGAAGACAACACAAATTCCGTACTAGAATAAAAAAGTAAAAGATATATGCAATTTACAAATATGTATAAAAATGGGAGGAGTATAAATTCAAATTCTGAAAAAAGAAAAGGAGGAGGATTCTCCAGTACTGAGCTTCAGAAGATCTCTGATATAGTGATTTGATTCTATGAGAAGAGTATATATTGGAAGAAGAGTATATATTAGAAGAAGATGAAAGGATTAGGAAGACGAAGACGAAAAGAGAGAGAGAGAGAGAGAGAGAGAGAGAGAGAGAGAGTTCTGTTTTTTTGTTAGGTCTCCATGCAATTGTATTGCAATGGCCTAAGGAGATCACAAAATATGTAACACTCGAACCCTTTATATGTCATCGATATTGTCCGCTTTAGGCCGCGCCCGCACGAATTTGTTCTTCCCAGTGAGTCACCCATCCCAAAACTTCTTCAGCCTAAGTACGCTTAACTGGGGAGTTTTGCTAGGGATCTCACCACCCAAGAAAAGGCCTCAATGCTATATAAGGGTCCAGGTTTTTACTTTTTATAGCCTAGAAACTCCTCCTTCATTCCCGATATGGGACACCGGGATCTTACAACCCACCCCCCTTAAGGCTGCACGTCCCCGTACAGTAGCCTGCCAGCTCACAAGCCCGCCCACATGCACTCAGAGACACTAGGGGCCCACACTCGGTACTCTGGAGAGTCGACTCTAATACCATTTGAAACGCTCCAACACTTTACATGTCATCAATATTGTCCGCTTTGGGTCGACTACACGACCAATTCGACTAGCATCACTGGCACTCAAAACCTTCTCGAACAATGGCACAACAGTGGAATTCAAACTTTTAGTTGACAAGTTTAAGGTAAACATTATGTTTGAATCAATGAATAAACAAAAACAAATGATTATAAACATCACCGCAAATCAGATTAGAGGACACTAACTTAAAGAAGAAAAACCAAAAATAGCATAATCAAAGATACTCTCCAGATATTTGCTGAAGTTCTTCGTCTGTAACCCTTGGCCAGTATCGCTGAAGTAACTGATCGCAAGCTCGTCCTTCATGAGGAAGCCTTAACACACGTGTCTGAGAAACCATTCCCCTATTAGCATCTGAGCCCACAGTGAGGCCAGTTTTAGGGGGTTTGGGTAAAATAAGGTGTCTTTTTCCCTTGTTTAACAGGGGGAACCTTGTTCTGTTCCCTTTCTTCCACAGCCCCACCAAGAGAAGGTAATACAGAATATGGAGTCTCCAAAGGATTGCTAAAAATTAAACTAGTTGATGGCTGAGCTAATGATTTATACATATCTTTTTCCCCTAGTATTGGCCTGTTATTTTTTGGTATAGCAAAAATAGATGATCCAACAGATCGCCGTATCAGATCTGGAAAGCCTGCATGAACTTTCCCATTAGAAAATACAATTTCTTCTCGTTTGATTTGCTCAATAGAGGCATTAGTATCACCCCTCTAAGTTTGAGGGCAGTGGCTGAGCTCATTTGCATTCATAGATTTGCTCAACTGTGTAAATTTCTCCTTGTCAAGGCTGATGCCACCCATTCTATGTTCAACGTAAGAGGATTGCAGATCACCGATGTTGTTTGCTGTGAATGGGCCAAACCCATGAGAAATATCATTGTTTGTGATCTGAATGAATGAGTTACAGAAAAATATCAGATACTTGTATATGGAGACAGATTCAACATACAATACAGGAAAACGACCAAAACAAGATACGCCTCGAGAAAGGAAGCATTTTATTATGGGAAACATCATAATTACCCACAACCATTTTATCAATCTCATTTACCAGATTCATGTGAGAGAGATATAATAAGAATCATCTAACAAATTATAGGAATTACACCAACATTACAGCCAAGATTGTCAAATTTTGAAAGTTAAGCAAGACATGTGTTTGATTGGACGGACTGGAAAAGGGGGGATTAGAATCCATCGGACTTCAGTCCTAGGACTGTGAATCCCCCGGACTATTTGGTTGGATTGGATATGTATCCTGTATTTGTTTTTTCATGGGATTAGATGTCTGGATAGGACTATTTTCAGTGAATCCAACGTTTGGTTGGACGGACTGGATAGGATAAATGAACAAAAGACTATTTTGCCCTTTTTCAATTGTTTATTAAGGAATAGCAATATTAAACATATCTTTAATATTTTAATTATTTTTAATTAAATAAATTTGTTTTTTTAAAATAAATAAATAAATAAATAAAATATCAATAAAATTTGTTTTAAATCATTACTGTATAACAAATCATTATTTTTTTTACATACAAAACGTTACTGTGTTTGTTTTTTTACATACAAAAAATATCATTAATTTAATAATATAAATTAAATTTATTTTTTTTACATAAATTTATTTTTTTACACAATTAAATAAATAAATAACCACTAAATTTATTTTTTTTACACAATAATAAAACACCTGTTACAATTTAAATAATGAAATTAAATAAATTATAAACAAAATTTGAAAATAAAACATCAATAAAATATCTATAAAAAATTATTTTAAAAAATTAAATAAATAAAACATTAATAAAAAGTTAAATAAAATTATTTTATTTTTAAATTGAGACATTTAAATTTTATTGAATTTTATTAAATATAATACATAATTAAATAGTAGAGGGTCAAAATTGTCATTTTCACATCTAATCCCAATAGTGATTAGTCCCCCCAAAACAATCCCACACCCCCCCAGGACAGGATAGTCCCCCATATGGGGGACATGGAGTCCGGTGGATTAAAAAAAAATCAAACAACGGATAAGGAGGGAGGCCGGACATGGAGTCCAAATAGTGGATAGTCCCCCCCTTGTCCCCCCAATCAAACAAATTTTAGGAATTACACCAATATTACAGCCAAGATTGTCAAATTTTGAAAATTAAACAAGACATTTATACTTGTATCCCATCTGGGACAATGCTTCTCATACTAGTCCCATTGGGAGGGGAAGGAGATAATCATTGAGCTAATAACTGATGGTAATAACATTACTAATCCATGTTTGTCATTTTTATATCAAAATTATTGCACATACAAAAGTTGTGATGTGACATTCGGGAAATGTTGGCCTACTAATTACCTGAATAGGTCTTATTGAGCGAGTCTCCAAACTCTTTGCGCAGCTTTATACACCCTATGCCCCCAAAATCCAAGTAGTCATACAAATACTTGGAAGCAATGCATCCACAGTGGATACGCTGTCATACCAAAATTCAACTAGACTTAGAAACCATAATGAAAATAGATGTTTGAACAATAGAAGGGCAATCGATGGCTTCGAAGTTACCTTTTGACATAACCTGCATTCCCTCCAACCAGATTCCTCCAAATGGAACATCTCACAGTAAAGTAAATTCTCATATGCAGATCTACAACCCACATGATGTGACATTAAACATTGGCCAAACAATAAATAAATAATAAAACAAGTTATTGAAGCAGTCTACAAGAACAACTTTGAAATTTTGTTTTTGTCTTTTTGGCCTATTACAAGAAAAATTGCAATGTCCAGTAAAGACAATAACACATCTTACTGGTTTATATATAGTGAATAATGGGAGGAAAAAAATGGAGCAAACAAACAAAGAAAGATTTAACAAGAAACTAGAAAAAGTTTCAAACAGTAGTAATTGCAACTATGGCCTCGTTTGATAGAGCTGTGGGAAAGTGATTATAACTTATAGCCTAACAGCTTATAGCTTATAACTGTGAACATAAGTTAATTTTTGACTTATAAATTAAGCTTCTCCTCCCCCACTCAAAGAATAAGTTGATTTTTGACTTACAAAAAGTTATAAGTTGTATTGTTAAGCTGAACCAAACACATCAAAATAGCTTAAATTATGCTAAAAGCTGAAATAAGCTGGAAATAAGTCTTACCAAACAGGGCCTATAAGCGTTAAGTGAAGCTAATTATTGGCTAATTTTCATCATTTTAGACAGAACTTTTTGGCCACTAAATAAAATGGCTAGCCTTCTTTAGTCCTCCATCTTGACTCTTTTATAAAACATATGGGGTGTTTGGGAACTTGGTTTTTGGATTTTTTTTTTTTTTTTCACTACAAGACAAATGTTTTACAAAATAAAAAAAAAAAAACAAATCCAAACAAAATATTACATCAAACCCCATAATCATTTCACTTTTTCTCTCACAAATATCACATCCAACCACAAAAAAATCTAACTATCTTCCCAAACACAAAAAAAAAAAATTTCTCCAATAATAACCTACAACTAAAAAAACCTACAAAAAAATTCACTTCCCAAACACCCACATAGTATATCAAATATGGAAAACAAAAATTGACTTAATAGTTAAAGTAGTAGCAGTTATTGAGCATTATTCAGCCCTGAATCTGATTACACTGATTTATTTTTATATTTTTGAGAAATGCTATGTAGCTCAAATATTCTATCAAATATTATACCAAACCTCTTATATGGGGTGAGACTCACACAAATCCACATATGTGTTGGTTTCACACCCATATAAGAGGTTTTGTAGAATATTTGATAGAATATTTCGGGTCCTAGCATAACTCTATATTTTTTTACATGCTACATACTAGGGGTTGGCATTAGCCCAAAACCAAGACCCATTATTTTTAAGACTTGCGATAAATATTTGGTCATGGGTCAACCTGGGCTAGGATTTTGAGCTTATTTAATTTTTTGGGCCGGGCTTGAGATAAAAATTTCTAGCCTGCCGTAGCCATTTTAAAATATTAATTTTAACTTTCATACTATTTAGTTACATAATAAACTTAAAAAATGGAAGTTCGAAAAAGTTAAATATATGTCCCTTTTTATAGCTTAAATTTAAATGTTAATAGACCAAAATTATTTCACTGTTAGATTTCGTTAATTATTTAAATTCAAATAATTATTAAAAGTCTCCAAATCATTTAATATCCCCTCCAAGACACAATAATAAGAGTAATATTAGAAATTCCAAAAAATCTACTAAAGCTTCTACCAAATGTCTCACATAAGTGTGGGACCCACACAATATGGATCCCATGTGAGCCCCACATCTATGTGAGACATTTCTACCAAAGTTTTTACCAAATGTCTCACATGAGGCCCACACAATATGGGTCCCATTTAGGTCCTATACCCATGTGAGACATTTGGTAAAATTTTGATAAAATTTTTGAAATCTCTAACATTTTTGCAATAATAATTCATATATATGGGTTAAATGAGTCAGCTTCGATTTTTGAAATTTTTTTTTGCGGTTGGAATCAAGATAACAAGATTACAACCAATAGCTAACGGGCTAGACATGGTACGCATGTTCTTATTATTGCAAGCACGACCCACACTCAAACTCAAACTATGCACACCCATACCCACATGGGAAAAAAATTGAAATTAAACAGAAAATTCAAATGGCAAAAGTATGAACATTTATAAGACAAAAATGTGACATTAAATTGATAATCGAACATTGGAAATTTTCAAATTCCAAATTCGAATGAGCTCAAAAAACAAAAAAATTTGAAAATTTTAAAAAAAAGGTCTCACTAGAGAGTCAAAATCCACAACCCCAAAGTGTCCTTGGATTGGAACAAGAAATCAACTCAGATACAGATGATACGTACTTGTAGCTTTCTAAGAAGGCAATAATAATAATAAAATTGAAATTGGGAAAATTACCCGCAGTTGAAACAGAGAGTAGCAAAAGCACCGGATTTCAAACCCCAACCTTCCTTCCATTGAAACGTCGTCGTCGCTTGGCACGCTTTGTTCATGCAAATCTTTGCCATTAGATCCAAATCAAACCCGAAACAAATCTCCATTCGAGTCAAATAAGTTAAAACCCAAATCAAAACCCTAAAACCTCCTTTTGATAATGGCTCACAATATCATCAAATCGATCCCAAAAACAAAAATTAGTAGAACAAACCTAGTAGTAATCTATGGAATGATAACTTGGATGAGACAATCACATGCAGATAAGCATGACTACAATAGAGTCGGTGTGTGTGTTCTAGTTTTGGTTTGCTCCGGAAAAAACAGAGTACCAAATTTTGAAGAGAATCTGCGACAGAGAAGTGGAGTCGGTGACGGTGATTGAGACTGCGATTGAGGTTTTTGAGAGGTGGGGATGGGAGGTTGAGACACAGAGAGTAGACATATATGTATATATATATATAAAGAGAGAGGGTTTTGAGAGAGAGAGAGAGAGAGAGAGAGAGCGTGTTTGCATGCAGAGGAAACAGATGCACAAAATGCATGCATGACACTTGAAGACACCGCGAGGTCGTCTCTCCACTAGAAACGTACCCACTCACTCCCTCTCTCTCTCTCTCTCTCTCTTAGAAAAATCCTTGATTGGTCCAAAATCCTTGATTGGTCCAAGGTGTTTTTTTTTGAACAAGTTGGTCCAAGGTGGTGGGTGGGATAGTTTTCATCAATTACAAATTACTATACTTTTTCTAAATTTTCTAACAAAAATGTTTGAGGCCACTAAATAAGGAATTTTAGATTGGATTTCACTTTATGATTTAAAATTTTGACTTGTAATGTTATATTTTATATATACATATATATTGTTACATCACTAGAGTTAGTATTAGAGTTACAATTCTAGTGTTCTCTATCATCACTAGAGTTGGCATCATTTTCTAATCACTTTTCTTGTTTTTGGTTTTCTAAAAGTACTTTCCAAAAAATTCTACTTTCTTGTTTTTTGTATTTTTTTTTAATTTTATTGAATTTTTTTAATATTTTAAGTAATTTTTTAAATTTTTAGAAACACTTAACATAAATACACATAAAAAGTATAATTTTTGCCAAAAAAGATCTTTTAAAAATTCACTAAATACCAAAAATACAAAAAAAAAATATGAAAATTCAGAATATTTTTTATATTTTTATGTATTTATTAATTTTTTAAAATATTTTTTCACAAATTTTTTAATTTTGTAGATTTTTTAGATACATCTAAGTAAGGTACATCTAAAAAAGTAAAAAAAAAATCTTAAAATTTTAAAAATATTCACTAAAAATAAAAAAAAATTACAAAAAACAAAAAAATTTAATTTTTAAAAAACTTAATCCAAAAAACTCAAACCAAACACACACATTGCCAGGACCAACTAATAACTCTCTCCCTATTACAAGCCTCTGGTCCTGACTCAAGTGTGACTATTGTCAAATTACTTAAAAGTTAAAGGCCTAGTTTGGAAATGAGTTATTTGAATTATTTTTAAATTTTTTATGAAAAGATATACAGAAAAATAAAGAAAAAAAATATAATTTATTATGATTTTTTTTACTAAAATTAAAAATTGTCAAACGATACCTAAGTCAAACAACTCTTCTAAGCTTACAAAATGAATTTTGTTAAAATATTCTTTTTATCAATTTGTTATAAGTTAAAATTATTAATTAAAAATATAGTAATGCTACATTCATAGAATATCTCTTCCACAAACTTTCAATTGACATGTTCCTCTCTTCTCTCAAAACCTTTTAATCAATCTTGTCACATCATTCGAGAGGTTTGTGGGGGAAAATAATTATATGAATGGAGCTTTTTTCTTAAAAGTATTTCTTCTTTAATTTTTTAATAATGTTACAAACACATACTATACACCAGAATGAGATACAAATATCTTACAAATGGTAGGTCTCACATCTTGTAAGTTTCACTTTTTGTGAAACATATATGTTTTGTTTTCTGTGCATTTAGACGTATTGGTAACTTTTAAATAATTAGCCTGCGTTTGGTTGTGTTTTGTAAATGTGATTTGAGAGTATGAGTTGTATTTTGAGTTTGTGAGTTGTAGAATTATGATTTGAGTGTAGAAAATTTGTTTGGTTATGGTTTTTAAATAGAGTGTTGAATTGTGTTTTGAAGATGTATTTTGAATTAAGTTTTGAAAGTTTGATGTGACATGTGAAAGGTGAAAATTTGTTTGGTGATGTGTTTTGAAAATAGTTTTCAAAACTTAATTCAACCAATAATTTATAATCAACCACACAACTCATATATTGATATCCATATTTTTGATCAACAATAATAACCAAACTATTTTTAAAATACTGAAATTAAAAATTGATTTTTTTTTCAATTAATTTTTTTTCAGTAATTTTTTTTGAATAATTTTTTTTTCAATTTTTTTTTTCATTTTAAAATAAATCTATGTCAATTATTTTGTGTCAATTAAATTTTCTATCAATTCATTTTTTACGTCTGTACAAACATCTTCTACAATACGTTTTTTATTTTTTTCTAAAATTTTGTTAAAGTCAACAACTTTTGAGAATACATATTAATAAAAATTAACATAAATATACTAAGTTTAATATTTAAAAATACAAATCATAACGAAAATCTTATAAAATATTATCAATTTTTTTCCCATTTATTAAATATTTTTTTTCCCATTTGTTACATGTTATTAATTTAGTAATAAAGTGGTAACAGATTGACCATGCATTATTGTACCCGTAATAAGAAAATTTGTTTGGTGATGTGTTTTGGAAATAGTTTTCAAAACTTAATTCAATCAATAATTTATAATCAAATACACAACTCATATATCGATATCCGTTTTTTTATCAACAGTAATGACCAAACTATTTTTAAAATACTGAAATTAAAAATTGATTTTTTTTTCAATTAATTTTTTTCAGTAATTTTTTTTGAATAATTTTTTTCTTCCAGATTTGGTTTGAGATTGAGTTTTCTAGTTTTTCTTTTTTGTTTTTATTTGTGTTTTGGTTTGATTTGATTTTGGAATCCATTAGTGCTTGATGTAACTTACCCACTCTGTGGTTATAACCTATGATTATATTCGGCATGCTCTACGACTGGTTATTTAGCATTTGCTTTACAGTACCAGTACAAGCACAAGCACAAGCACAAGTTGTATGGTTGGCTAATTTTATAGATTTACTCCTATGTATTTTTTATTTTCATCTTTCCTTTGTTTGGTGTAAGTTTATCTCTCAGATGGATTCCTCTTTGTATGTGCCATTTGACTACATTAATGGAAATTTCTTTTGGTCAAAAAAAAAATTAAAAAATATTTTTAATACTCACAACTTCTATCTATTTGTACATGCCGTTTGACTACATTAATGAAAATTTCTTCTGGTCAAAAAAAATGAAAAATATTTTTAATGCTCACAACTTCTACTATTTGTACCTATTACTTTGGCATATTTTGACAAGCTGGTTAAAAATCAGCTTTTTAATTTTTTGACTTTTTTTTATCACATCACTTCTCTACCATTTTACACATTTTTCAAAAAAGTAAAAAAATCAATTTTTAAGAAACTTCTCAAAACAACCTACTTTATTTGTTACAATCTCTCCCACACAAACATTTTGCAATAATTCTTTTAACAAATTAAAACATATCAGATCAGTACTGACTTTCATACTTTCCATTTTCATATTTATTATAGAATTAGGGTTCTAATTTCACCAATTATTATGTTTAAGTTTTGTGAAATCATGGAGGAATTATATCGAATTAAAAAAATATATATATTGGATAATTCAATGAGATAAAATAAAATTTTAAAAAAAAATGGAGCTGCAATGTAATAAGCAAAAATTCTAAAACTGGGTTTGGTTTAAACTTTTGAATAAAAAAAATAAAAGTGAACAAAAACTATATTTCATTTATTTTTGCCCTATTCAAAAAAAACATTTAATTTTTTTTTTTTTAAAAACAAATTTCTTCTCAAATTCTTTATCCAAACACACCATAACTAAGGGTCCTTTTAGACCGTCTCCAATGTTTCACCAAATGTTTCATCAAATTTAAATTTGATAAGAAAACTTACTTTTTGCTACTTCAGTGGTTCATCAAATTTTTCATCAAATCTAGGATTTCTCAAATCTTTCATCAGATTGAAAATAGATGTATCTTTCATCAAATCACTGTTCATAGCCGTTGGATATTCATCACCAGCTGTCCCTCCAAATGACCACCTCAAGGTAAAAATTTGTAAAAAATTTACATTGGCCGGTCGGCCAGTGTTCTGATGGAGTTTCAAATCCATTGGGGTACTTGATATCAAATGGACTTTTTACTTAAATTTTTAGTAAAAATTTTGATGCATAGTTGGAGATATTCTTAGCAACACCATAAATAAGCTACTTATTAGTTTATTAACTTATGGAAAATGATTTGTCCCCCTAAAAATGTCCCCCCTAATCCCCCTAATGCCCAAAACGACGTCGTTTTGGGCAAATTTTTTTTTCTTTTTTTTTTTCTTTTTTTTTTTTTTGCCTTGGTTTGAAATTTAGGGGGATTAGGAGGCCAAAAATTAGGGGAATGTAGCAATCATATCGTCTCACTATTTTTCTACACATTTTTTCATAATAATTAAAAAACCAACTTGTAAATCATACCCAAAATAACCTTAGGTGTAATTCTCCATTTTCCATCTACACAAAGGTCATAAAAGTAATATAGCAGTCAAAAATGATTGAGAACTCTAATAAAAGAGTTTTAATGAGTTCTAATGGGAGTGAGTCTCACTATGATGCGATATTTTGGCTTTATTTTTTTTTTATTCCCTACCATATTATTAAAGCTCAATTAAAATTTTAAAATTAGAAAATGTATCATTGCTTTATAGCAATAAGGCCGTTGGCATGAATTAATGATGAACAGGACACCCGTGCATGCATTTGTTTGAATGCCATTTATATTTGGGGAAATTGCAAATTAGTGAGAAGAAAAAAAATTGCATTTGTTTGAATGCAATTTATATTTGGGGAAATTACAAATTAGTGAGAAGACCAAAAAAATTGTAACATTATAAATAAATAAAAAAATTATCACTTTAATAATTAAAGTGGGTAAGTTTACCATGGAAATGCAATTTATTTTTTTTTATCATACATTGAAATGCAATTTTCCCTTTATATTTCAACAAATAAGTTTGTTGATACAGATTTGACTATATATAATTGATTATAAATTATAAGTAGAATAATTTGATTGAAATTGTATTTTTGTAATGTATCTTACTGTCGAATCAGAATTATTTTATGTGATTAAGTATGTAATTTTATTATTTATATTTATTTAGGGGTAATGCTATGTCATATGCAAGTTATATTATTATTTATATTTGTTTAGGGATAATGCTATGTCATATGCAAGTTATAAAATTTGTGAGTTTCGTTACTACAAATGTTATAATTTAATCTTATAGGAGTTCTAACTAAAAAATAAAAAATTAATTATAACCAAAATCACATAATGTATAAGTAAAGAGTTCTTAAATCATAATAAAATTGTCATAATCAACATCTAACACCACAATGGTCATAACCAAATATCACAAAAGTCATAATTAGGAACCATATGATACACACTCATAAAAAAAAATTTATTTATATAGAAAGTTATATACATAGAGAGAGAGAGAGAGAGAGAGAGAGAGAGAGAGAAATGTTACAGGTATCAAATATTTTATCGAAATTTATATCAAATATTCACATGAGACTCACACCCATGGGGTTGTTTGTTTGGAAGGATTAGAGAAGGGATTGGATTCCATGTCCAATCTACCATAGAGTTTATTGTTTGGTTGAGAATTTGTAGATCGGATTAGGAGTTTTATCGGATTATGAATCCCATATATGTTGAACCGTTGTGTCCTAAGGGGATGTAGGATACAAATGTTGAGATTGAAATCCTATGGGATTAAGTTGTAAAATGACACATTTACCCTCAAAATATTTCATTTCATTATGTATTGTATTTAGTAAAATAAAATAAAATATAAAAATCTCAATAAAAAAATAAAGTAAAATAAAATTATTTAATTTTTATTGATGTTTATTTACTTAATTTTTAAATAATTTTTTATAGATTTTTTATTGATGTTTTATTTTAAGTTTTTGTTGATATTTTATTTCATTTTATTATTTAATTTTTATTGTTTTTTATTTAATTTTATTACTTTTTAAAATAAATTTATATAAAATTTATTTTAAAAATAACATAAATTTTTATTGAAGTTTTATTTATTTAATTTAGCTAGTTAAAAAATAAATTTATTTAATTTTTATAAAGTAAAATAAAATAATTTTTTATTTAATCTACCCAAAATAATTAAAATATTAAAGACAGATTTAGTATTGTTATTACTAAGTAAACAATTAAAAATGATAAAATAGTCTATTAAATATTTATCATTTTTCATAATATTCTAATCAAACATTGAATTCAAAAAATAATTATTTTCAAACATCTAATCTCATGATAAAACAAATATAACATACACATCATTTTCAATCAAATAGTCTACGGACTATATATCTCAGAATTAATACTCCAATCAATTACAATCTGCCTTTATTCTAACCGTCCAGACAAACATGATAACGTATTTGGTGTGTCTACCATTTTTGTTTCATATATATATATAGGGAAATTGACAGCAGAGCAGCGCAGTGCATGGGCTAAGTAGAGTGTAAAGTCCATGCGGGGCCTAGTACAGTTTACATATCTCAATCGAATAATGGTAGAGACATTAAAAATTTTATTAATTTTTTTTATCAAATATTTTATATGAGTGTAGGATTCATATGGGTATAAATTTTACATTTATGTGAGACATTTGGTCAAATTTTTGGAATTTCTAACATTTTTTTATCTCAATATCCAATGACTTTTAACCGAAACATACTACACTTGTTTTGGAAAGTATGTTAAAATTTAATTCTTTGATTTTTTTAACTTTTTTTTAAAAAGACATATAAAAAAATAAATAAGTGATATGACTCAAAATAAGTTAAAAGTGAAAAAGTATTTTTTTACCCACTTACCAAAACAAGATAAAACTTCAATAGTCTCGCAACATGTGCTGTTTCGATCCTTACATACCTTTGTTTTTTGTTTTTTTAAATAATACAAGACACTACATCAAATCCAGGAGCGAGGCACAGCAGTAGGAGTATAAAAATAACCTGCAGCTTGGGGTGGGCTCGGCCTGTTTGGACCCGGGCCCAAGCTCATCCCGAGACCCTAGATTTGGACATGAGCCATCATTTTGAAACCCGTCCCATCGGTCCGCTTAAGGCCCACTCAAAGCTCGGCCCGCCTAAGGCTTACTGTCTTTTTTATTGGAAATTAATAAAATTTTGGTAAAAAAAACAAAAAAATTTGTTCTGGCCCACCTAAGGCCTAAATTCTCCCTGGCTCTAGGCCTAATTTTCTGACCCGTGAACCGACTCAGCTCGTCCCAAATTTTGGAGGGAGCCCGCGAGACTCGACTTAAGCCAGACCGGGCCAAATTTACAACCCTGCACAACAGTATAAAAAAAATAAAGATAATGATTTAACAGTTTGTTATAGTAACTTTTAAACTAAGGTCTCGTTTGGCAACTCACTATTTTAATCTAGAAGTTAAAAGTTAAAAAATCACTAAAAAAATTAAAAAGCCAACAATTTATATCAAAAAGTTAAAATTTTGATTTTCTCTCTACTTTTTATACATCTTTTCGTAAAAAATCAAAAATTTATTTCAAACATACTAATTTTTTACCTCATATTTTAACCAAAAAATTAAAAAATTACTAAAATAGCCTATTCTCAAATGGAACCAAAAAATCATCATTTCCAAACAAGGCCTAACTCAATTACACCCTTACATTTGCACTTTTCATTTCTTAAAAAATTGATATAAACTCACTTTTTTAAATCTAATGATGTGTAAATAAAATGATTGATTGACAATTAGAGAAGACATTAAAGATAGAGTCACTTTAGATATTCTAATAGATTACTACATCATTTGATCTATAAAATAAATCTAATTTTTGGACTATAATAACACCACTCATTTTCAAATTAAATTTTAAATTTAGGTTCTGTTTGTTTCGACGTAAAATATTTTACACAAATATATATATATGTATTTTTTATTTTTGTGTTTGGTTAACACTTGAAACAAAAATATTAACTACCTAAAAGAAAATTTTTAATTCAATAAAATATAATTTATGACTTTTTATTGAGTTAAGTACTTATTTGAAAAGGTTAAATGTGTTGAAAATGTAATGAGTGAGAGTTAACTTTGTAAATTTTAACTTACGAATTTTTTAAAGATAAGTCATTTTTGAAAAAATGATGCAAAAATATTTTTTCTTTTAAAAATATATATATATATATATTTTATTTAACCAAACAGCAAAAAATAAAAAAAAATATTTTTGACAAAAATATTTGACATTGAAGCCATTAATCAAATGTATTTTATGATATCTTGCAAAGTTATAAATGTCTAGACTAATCACTGATTAAGGTAAAAAGTAATGTTAGAGATTTTAAATAATTTTGCCAAATATTTTACCAAATCTCTTATATGGGTGTGAGACCCACACACATGTGGATTTGTGTGGATCTTACATCACATGAGAGATTTGATAAAATATTTAGTAGATTATTTAGGATTCATAGCATTTTTCAAAGGTAAACTGATTAATATGTAGCAGGTGGTAAAATCTTTTTATGATTTGTCCTAGATAGTCTTGACGAAGTCACTAGTATTCGTATAAGGATGAATCTTTGCTCTACCGGATAATTAATAACTTCCATAATCAATGGTTTGAATTTTATTTTATTTTATAAAAATTTATAAATCAATGGTACCTTTTTAAAATAATTATAAAGTTACCATTAATTTGATTTGTTTAAATTTTTTTTTTTTTTCAAATATACACCGATTTTTAATAAGGTGTAACTAGACATGATTGTCACTAGCTATAGCGACCCCGGTCTTTTCCCATTTGATTATTGTATCTGGACTTAGGTTCCGTAGATTCTGTCATTGTATAATTGTTGTTGTTGTCCTTTAATTCCTTATTCTTAAGTTATAGGATATGTTGGGCAGGTTTGTTTTAGGTTGGTTAGGTTCGGAAACCAAGTGTTGCTGTCCAGTTTTTGGGCTGGTCGCTCGAGCGAGGCTTTGGTCGCTCGAGCGAGGGTTGTGTTTGTGTCTGGTAGCTCGAGCCAGGGTTTCTTCGCTCGAGCGAGCGAGCGATTGCGTCTAGTATAGACCTGAAAGTTGTGTTTCCTTGCTCGAGCGAGCTTTCCTTCGCTCGAGCGAACGAGGTGTATGTTTTCGAGTTCTTCGCTCGAGCGAGCTTTTCTTCGCTCGAGCATGCTTCTGGGTTGCAGACCTGAAGCTTCGTATTGTTGGCTCGAGCGAGCTTTCCTTCGCTCGAACGAGTATTTCTTGTGTCTGGTCGCTCGAGCGACCAAGTCTTCGCTCGAGCGAGCCTGTCAGGTTTAAATAGGCAGCAGCGGGTTTCAGATCAGTTTTTCATATTCTTTTTGATTCCAAACCCTAAGGTCCGACTTCTCTTTTTCCCTACTCACCTTTTCTCTTAGGTTTGATCTATCTAGGGTGTGTTTCTACCCTAGTTGCTTTATTAAAAAGATAGTGTGAGTCGAGGGCTCCGTTCTAATCTGAGAGTTTGTGAATTTGGAGCACTTTGGATTTTGGATCTTCATCTCCGTCTTCTCCATTTGGGTTAATTTCTTCGAGGTAGGGATTTCCTACTCCAATGTATACGTTTTGTTCTAAGTTTTGGTATTTTAATATGTTGGGGGTATTTTGGTAATTTTGGGAAACCCTAGTTGTTTTAATGAATTAATTTAAGGAAAATTGGGGAATTTAGCTAAATTCATGAAATTGAGGAATTTATTGATTAATTGGTGTAGTTGGATAATTTAAATCACTCGCCTATTGAATTGTTTATTTATTTGTTTCCAGTATAGAAATAACTGTTTTGGACTATCGGTGGAGGATAGTCATGATTGTTGTAGACATTGCATGCGGATTAGGAATAACTGGAACTAATCATATTGGTCAAGTCATTGTTTTTTACTATTGAATTAATACAGAAAATACGTGTATTGATTGAGCATGCATTTGCATATTGTGTGGGAGGAGATAGGGGATGTACTCCACGGTTTAGGGGAAGATAGGGGATGGACCTCTAAACCGGATTTTGTTTGGGAGGAGATAGGGGATGGACTCCATTAGCATCACTTTTATGTGTGCTTATTGATATTGAAGTGTTTATATATATTATTGATACAGCACTAAAATGTGTATCAATTTGGAAGTATGAAGTGTTTTGATATGAGCCTGAGTCTCATTTGTTTTGTTGATATTGGAAGTAATGTGAATATGGCATATAGTTCACTGTTGTAAGTTTGGCCAGGTACTGAGCCATATTGATAATAATGGAAAGTAAAACGTGTCTTAGATATTAGTGTCATAAGACTGTATAATGAGTTGATTTTTGGTTAGCCATCTATTGAATGCTATTGCTTTATTCAATGCTTATATTTGGTTTAGTATATTTCTACTGGGCTGTGGCTCACCCTTTATGGGAACATCATTTTCAGGTTCAGGTGATAAGCTACCTCCAAGAACTTAGCCTGGAAGGATTTAGATTTGAAGACCTATCTTTAATTATTCGTCTTTATTTGAGATTATATATAAACATTCAAGCCAAGGGATTATCTGTATTTGAGATTAGAACTCATATTTTTCTGTCCAAGTGTTAGCTTGGAAAGATGTAAGCCCGTAGGGCATTTATTTTAATGTTACATGTAATGTCTTTTATTAAGTTACTCTGATGAATGGAACAATACTCTTGTTTTCTTATAATGACGCATGTTAATATTATATATTATGGGTTTAATTTTGAGGGCGTTACAACTTGGTATCAGAGCGTACCAGGTTTGAATACTTTGGGTACGTGGGAAGTGATTAGTATCACAACGGGTTCGTCTCGTTTGATAGAGACTTAGTGTAATGTTATATGTTTATTTGATAACATATTTATGTGATTATGTGGGTATGGAACGTAGTTTCTAGGATGTTGATTTGGACCCTTGAGTTTCTAGTAGTCTTGTTGGAAAGGCACTTGATCACTGCTGTTTCCAACCGGAACTATAGTAACGCTTTGGGACTATCATTATTCGGGAATGAAATTCGTAGGTGCTTATGTGATTATGTGCTTACGTGGAATGAATTATTGTTGTCCAATGCATTAGGACGCGAGTGTTTAGCTTCGGCACATTTATTAATGTGCTAACGTCTTTGTTTCCTTTATTAGGATGTCAGGACGAGGACGAGGACGCGGTAGGCGTGGTAGGCCGGGTAGGCAGGAGGTGCCTGTGCCAGAGGAGATTCCGGCAGTGCAGGAGGGAGTTGGCCAGGCCAATGTGGCCGAGCCAGTAGGCCAGCAGGCTATGGGCACTTTAGCCCGAGAGATAGCAGGGGCATTCAGGGAATCAGTTGGCATTCTGAGGGCTGCGAATCCAGCCCAAGTTATTGTTGCAGATGCTGGACCTTCTTTCCTGAAGAGGGAGTTCTTCCGGTCCAATCCGGACGAATTTGTGGGTGATCCTAAAGAGCTGCTTAAGGCAGATGAATGGCTCGAACAGACAACGAAGACGTTTGAGATGCTTGGCATCGAAGACGAGGGGTTGAAGGTGACTTTGGCATCTTTCCAGCTGAAGGGGGATGCAGGTCAGTGGTGGAAGTTCACCAAAGGTCGTATAGGAGGTACATGGGAGGCTTTTGTGAATGCTTTCCAGGAGAGGTTCTTATCTTCGGCAGTCAGGGAGAAGCTGAGAGATCAGTTCTGCCAGCTTAAGCAGAACAGTTTGTCAGTGGCCGAGTTTGAGGCCTCATTTACTAGCTTGTCCAGGTTTGCACTTGAGTTGGTGGCGTCTGAGGAACGTCGATGTATAGAGTTCGAGAAGAAGTTGAGGCGTGGCCTCAAGTTGAGAGTTGTGGGGTCGATGATTCGCGATTATGGGCGTCTGGTTGATGCTGCAGCCCATACCGAGATTATGATGCAGGAGGAAGAGGAAGGGCAGAAAGGCTCCAAGAGAAGTCAGGATGGCCAGAGTGACGGCAGGAGACAGAGAGGTTTCACTCCTCAGCAGTCTCAGGGTAGCTTTTCTAGATCGACTTTTCCTGTGCCGAGTGTTAGTTCGGAGAAAGGCAGCCAGGGAGACATTACCTGTTTCAAGTGTGGCCAGCTGGGCCACAAGTCTCCAGTTTGTCCTCAGAGGGAAGGAGTGCAGAGAGCAGCATCATCTTCGGCTCGATCTCAGAGTCAGAGTCAGGGTAGAGGCCAGCCGCTCACTTGTTTTCAGTGCGGTCAGCCAGGGCACATGAAGAGGTATTGCCCGCAGTTGGGTGGCACACCTGGTGCATCTGGTTTGAGGCAGACTCAGGGTCAGCAGCCAGCTCAGTCGGGTCAGGCCTCGAGGGCCAATCAGGGGGCTTCATCGTCCCAGTCTGTGCAGCAGTTTTATGCTCCTAGGGGTGAGCAGGTTGATCAGAGACCATCTGGGCGCGTGTATGCTGTTACCGCGCAGGATCTTGTACCGGCTCCATCTGTTGTGAGAGGTACCTTCTTGTTTTGCAATTCGGTTGCTAGTGTTTTGATTGATACGGGTGCATCTCATTCCTTTGTGTCTGCTGCATTTGCATCTGTTTTGGAGTTGGAGTTAGCACAGTTAGCATCTCATATTTGTGTAGTGTCACCTCTTGGGGGCGAATTGATCTTGAAACAAGGTGTTAGGGGTTGTGATATAGAGGTCGACTATCATAGACTCCCGTTTCCTTTTGTAGTTATGCCCATGAAGGGCTTCGATGTTATCTTGGGTATGGACTGGTTATCGTCATACCAAGCTATTATTGATTGCTACCGCCAGAGGGTCACTTGTTGTACCGTGAGCGGGGAGTGTTTTCACTTTCTGGGGGACCGGGTTGGTAGTGTTTTGCCACCGGGGTATGATTCGTGAGGGCGGAGTGAGCTTAGTGGTCTACTTGCCAGTGTTGAGAGTGGTGAGTGTGATGAGACCCAGACTGTGTTGCCAAGAGTAGTTTGTGAGTACTCGGACGTCTTTCCCGAGGATCTTGTTGGTTTGCCACCACATCGAGAGATTGAGTTCTCTATTGACCTAGTGCCCGGCACGGCGCCGATTTCTATGGCACCTTATCGTTTTGCCCCAGCCGAGTTAGTTGAGTTGAAGATTCAGCTCCAGGAGTTGCTAGATAAGGGCTATATTCGTCCTAGTGTTTCGCCGTGGGGAGCACCGGCCCTCTTTGTTAAAAAGAAAGGTGGTGCTTTGAGACTTTCTATAGATTACCGGAAATTGAATCAGGCTACGGTTAAGAATAAGTACCCTATGCCTCGTATAGACGATCTGTTCGATCAGTTGAAGGGTTCCCGTTGTTTCTCGAAGATCGACTTGAGATCGGGTTATCATCAGTTGAGAGTCAGGGAGGAGGATATTCCGAAGACGGCATTCCGTACGCGGTATGGCCACTATGAGTTTTTGGTGATGCCATTTGGGCTCACCAATGCACCGGCAGTGTTTATGGATTTGATGAACCGAATATTTCGGGAATTCTTAGATCGTTTTGTAGTCGTCTTCGTGGACGACATCCTTATCTATTCACCTTCGGAGGAGGAGCATGAGGAACACTTGAGAGTGGTGCTTGAGTTACTTAGAGCCCATAAGCTTTATGCCAAGTTTGGGAAGTGTGAGTTCCGGCTAGAAGAGGTCAAGTTCTTAGGCCATGTAGTTTCTGGGAAAGGGGTGTCTGTTGATACATCCAAGACTGAGGCAGTGCAAGATTGGGCACAGCCTAAGAGTGTGTTTGAGATCCGCAGTTTCCTGGGGTTAGCTGGGTATTATCGCCGGTTTGTGAAGGATTTCTCCAGGTTAGCTTCGCCTTTGACTAGATTGACTTGGAAGGGGGTCAAGTTTGTATGGAGTGAGACTTGTGAAAAGTCGTTCCAGGAGTTGAAAGTTAGACTGACCACCGCTCCAGTCTTGATTATTCCGGAGAGAGGGTTGGGTTATGCAGTCTATTGTGACGCCTCACGAGAGGGTTTGGGTTGTGTGTTGATGCAAGAGGGGAAAGTGGTTGCCTATGGCTCGCGTCAGTTAAAAATTCACGAGCAGAATTATCCTACGCATGATCTAGAATTAGCAGCTGTGATATTTGCCTTGAAGATTTGGAGGCATTATCTTTACGGTGAGAGGTTCGAGGTATTCTCAGATCATAAGAGTCTGAAATATCTGTTTACACAGAAAGACTTGAACTTGAGGCAGAGGAGGTGGATGGAGTTCATAGAGGATTATGACTTCGAGTTGCATTATCATCCGGGAAAGGCCAATGTGGTGGCCGATGCCCTTAGTAGGAAACCTGTTGGTGACATAGCTAGTATAGCCATCTGAGAGTGGGAGATGTTGGGTGCACTTGGAGAGTTTGATTTGCTTCTGGGCGAATCCGTTGAGGCTGCAGCCTTGTTTTCTGTTGTTGCGCAGCCTACACTTGTGACTCGAGTGTTAGAGGCTCAGAGGGGTGACCTTGAGGTAGAATCCCTCCGAGAGAAGATCTCCAGTGGGAAGGTTGAGAAGGGTTTGACGGTGTATCCCGATCTGAGTGTGAGATACCGAGACCGTCTGTTTGTGCCGGAGTCTTGCCGAGAGGAGGTACTCCGAGAGTTTCATCATTCGCGCCTTGCGGTGCATCCGGGAGGCACTAAGATGTATCGGGATTCAGGTCGCCAGTTTTGGTGGCGGGGTATGAAGAGAGATGTGGCAGCTTTCGTGTCTAAGTGCCTTACTTGTCAGCAAGTGAAAGCCGAACATCAGAGGCCAGCGGGTTTGTTGCAACCCTTGCCTATTGCCGAGTGGAAGTGGGAGCATGTCACTATGGACTTCGTTGTAGGTCTTCCGAGGACTCAGCGAGGTAGTGATGCTATTTGGGTGATTGTAGATCGGTTGACTAAGTCGGCGCATTTTATTCCTATGCGCGTGAGAGATTCGGTAGATCATCTTGCCGACTTGTACATTCGGGACATAGTGAGGTTGCACGGGGTCCCAGTGACGATTGTCTCAGATAGAGATCCTCGTTTTACTGCTAGGTTGTGGCAGAGTTTGCAGAGTGCTTTAGGCACCAAGTTGACCTTTAGCACGGCTTATCATCCTCAGACTGACGGGCAGTCTGAGCGTACCATTCAGATCCTTGAGGATATGCTTCGGGGTTGTGTTCTTGATTTCAGTGGGTCGTGGGAGAGGCACTTGCCTTTGGTAGAGTTTGCCTACAACAACAGTTTCCAGTCCAGTATCGGTATGGCACCGTTTGAGGCCTTGTATGGCCGACCTTGTAGGTCTCCAGTTTGTTGGGCCGAGGTGGGAGATGCACCTTTGTTGGGTCCGGAGTTAGTGAGGGAAACGACGGAGAAAGTTGAACTTATCCGTAGGAGGCTTGTTACAGCCCAGAGTCGTTAGAAATCTTATGCCGACCGTAGGAGGAGACCTTTGGAGTTCGAGGTAGGTGATCATGTCTTTCTGAAAATATCACCTAGGCGAGGTTTGATGAGGTTTGGGAAGAGTGGGAAGTTATCCCCTCGGTTTATTGGACCTTTTGAGATCCTTGTGAGGATTGGCGAGGCTGCTTATCGTCTAGCTTTGCCACCACAGTTATCCGGAGTTCATGATGTGTTTCATGTAAGTATGCTTCGGAAGTATGAGCCGGATCCATCACATGTGTTGGATTGGACCGACTTAGAGGTTGACAAAGATGTCTCTTATGAGGAGAGACCGATTCAGGTCTTGGATAGGCGGGATCAAGTTTTGCGAGGCAAAACCATCCCTTTGGTGAAGGTTCTATGGAAGCATCACGGAGTGGAGGAAGCCACTTGGGAACGTGAATTGGAAGTTCGTGAGAAATATCCGGATATGTTTATTGATTTGTAACCTTGTATCTAGATTTTGTTATATTGTTGAACTTAAGAGCTTTATATATGCCTTAAGTTGGAAAACATTGAGAATGTTTTGGTTTAATACTAATATTTTGAAACTTGCTTCATTATGGAAGTTTAGTGTAACAGTTATATGTTGAATATATTGTTGAATTAGAGTTCTATCATGAAATTGAATATGATATTGAAAACTGTTGAAATTGAAAGGAAAAATGCATAATACTGATGCAGGTTGTAATATATGTTCCTCTTGATAAGAGATGAAGTGACCAGTATTGGGTCAAGTTGTTTATTATTGTTATATCATATCATTGGGAATTGAGAAAAACTTGTTTTTGAAAACTCATGCTTAATTTCGGGGACGACATTCTTTAAGGGGGGGAGGTTATAGCGACCCCGATCTTTTCCCATTTGATTATTGTATCTGGACTTAGGTTCCGTAGATTCTGTCATTGTATAATTGTTGTTGTTGTCCTTTAATTCCTTATTCTTAAATTATAGGATGTGTTGGGCAGGTTTGTTTCAGGTTGGTTAGGTTTGGAAACCAAGTGTTGCTGTCCAGTTTTTGGGTTGGTCGCTCGAGCGAGGCTTTGGTCGTTCGAGCGAGGGTTGTGTTTGTGTCTGGTAGCTCGAGCCAGGGTTTCTTCGCTCGAGCGAGCGAGCGATTGCGTCTAGTATAGACCTGGAAGTTGTGTTTCCTCGCTCGAGCGAGCTTTCCTTCGCTCGAGCGAGCGAGGTGTATGTTTTCGAGTTCTTCGCTCGAGCGAGCTTTTCTTCGCTCGAGCGTGCTTCTAGGTTGCAGACCTGAAGCTTCGTATTGTTGGCTCGAGCGAGCTTTCCTTCGCTCGAGCGAGTATTTCTTGTGTCTGGTCGCTCGAGCGACCAAGTCTTCGCTCGAGCGAGCCTGTCAGGTTTAAATAGGCAGCAGCGGGTTTCAGATCAGTTTTTCATATTCTTTTTGATTCCAAACCCTAAGGTCCGACTTCTCTTTTTCCCTACTCACCTTTTCTCTTAGGTTTGATCTATCTAGGGTGTGTTTCTACCCTAGTTGCTTTATTAAAAAGATAGTGTGAGTCGAGGGCTCCGTTCTAATCTGAGAGTTTGTGAATTTGGAGCACTTTGGATTTTGGATCTTCATCTCCGTCTTCTCCATTTGGGTTAATTTCTTCGAGGTAGGGATTTCCTACTCCAATGTATACGTTTTGTTCTAAGTTTTGGTATTTTAATATGTTGGGGGTATTTTGGTAATTTTGGGAAACCCTAGTTGTTTTAATGAATTAATTTAAGGAAAATTGGGGAATTTAGCTAAATTCATGAAATTGAGGAATTTATTGATTAATTGGTGTAGTTGGATAATTTAAATCACTCGCCTATTGAATTGTTTATTTATTTGTTTCCAGTATAGAAATAACTGTTTTGGACTATCGGTGGAGGATAGTCATGATTGTTGTAGACATTGCATGCGGATTAGGAATAACTGGAACTAATCATATTGGTCAAGTCATTGTTTTTTACTATTGAATTAATACAGAAAATGCGTGTATTGATTGAGCATGCATTTGCATATTGTGTGGGAGGAGATAGGGGATGTACTCCACGGTTTAGGGGAAGATAGGGGATGGACCTCTAAACCGGATTTTGTTTGGGAGGAGATAGGGGATGGACTCCATTAGCATCACTTTTATGTGTGCTTATTGATATTGAAGTGTTTATATATATTATTGATACAGCACTAAAATGTGTATCAATTTGGAAGTATGAAGTGTTTTGATATGAGCCTGAGTCTCATTTGTTTTGTTGATATTGGAAGTAATGTGAATATGGCATATAGTTCACTGTTGTAAGTTTGGCCAGGTACTGAGCCATATTGATAATAATGGAAAGTAAAACGTGTCTTAGATATTAGTGTCATAAGACTGTATAATGAGTTGATTTTTGGTTAGCCATCTATTGAATGCTATTGCTTTATTCAATGCTTATATTTGGTTTAGTATATTTCTATTGGGCTGTGGCTCACCCTTTATGGGAACATCATTTTCAGGTTCAGGTGATAAGCTACCTCCAAGAACTTAGCCTGGAAGGATTTAGATTTGAAGACCTATCTTTAATTATTCGTCTTTATTTGAGATTATATGTAAACATTCAAGCCAAGGGATTATCTGTATTTGAGATTAGAACTCATATTTTTCTGTTCAAGTGTTAGCTTGGAAAGATGTAAGCCCGTAGGGCATTTATTTTAATGTTACATGTAATGTCTTTTATTAAGTTACTCTGATGAATGGAACAATACTCTTGTTTTCTTATAATGACGCATGTTAATATTATATATTATGGGTTTAATTTTGAGGGCGTTACACTAGCTCTCTCCTATTCAAAAGAAATGAGAGTTTGAGGAGCAACTGAAAATGAACCATCGCTTAAATAAAATTGTGCATTACAATTTGGTCTTTTGAAAAAATATAAATACATTAAAAAAATTAGAATTTTAATTATTCATGTATTTAAATTTTCCATTAATGTGTACGTTTTGAAAAAATAATTTTTGCAATGAATTGGAATTTCTCATAAATAAAATTAAGTATATATAGAAGATCAATCATATGATACCCTGGCATACCCTATTATTAAAATTAACCACATATAGGCTATGTTTGGCATGAGTTTTTTTTGACTATTTTAGTCACAAAAAGATAAAATATGTTAAAAAAATCAATAAGACAAAATATCATATCCAAACTATAATCATTTTATTTATTCTATCACAAAACTCAACAAAGTCACAAAAAAAAAACTCTTCCCAAACGGAATTTTTTATCCTTAGACAAAAATAATTAAAAAGTTAAAAAGTCAACTAACATTCCAAACGAAAGCATAAAAAATAGATCATATAATACCCCACATTTAAAGACTATTTAAGCATATATCATACTCAATTATTACTTGCATTATTAGCAGAGCTTTACTACAAACATAAAAATGGTGCTTTTAATCAATCGTTTGACAAATTATATTAATGGTTCTTATAGTTTGGACTTTATATTATTTTGGTTTTTAATTTTTTAATTGTGACACATTTGATCATAAATTTTAAAATTTGTTTCAAATAAAGACAATTAAAGATATCATTACTCAATTTCGAGGATAAAGTCGTTAATTTGATAAAATATGAACTAATGTAATAAAAATAAATGTCAAAAAAATATTTTTGAATTTTTTAAAATTATTTCTACTCACTAAAAATAAAATTACGTAAAATTGATAAATTTTCTAGACATTTATTATTTTTTTTACTAAATTATTTTTTATTACATGTTTAGATAACGATCATGTAATGGGTGGTTATTTGTATTTTTATTAAATTAGTTTTTATTTTTTCCAAAAGTCAAATATGGCGATAACTTTGATATCATTATTAAACTAATCCATTAAATCAAAAAAATACAAAAATAGAAATATTTCATATATTAAATATATCGATTACAAATTAAAAACCTAATAACTACCTATTATATGATCATCATCCAAACACATAATAAAAATTAATTTAGTAAATAAATAAATGTCTAAAAGATTTATCAATTTTACATATTTTATCTTTGGTGGGTAGAAATTATATTTAAAAATTCAAAAATATTTTTTTAACATTTATTTTTGTCAAATTAGTTTTTATTTTATCAAATTGATGACTTTGCCAATGAAATTGAGCAATCGTATCTTTAATTGTCTTTATTTGAAACAAGATTCAAAATTTCAAATTAAATATGTCACAATTGAAAAGTTAAAAATTAAAGTGAGATAAGTCCTAAACTATAAAAACTGTTAGTATAATTCGCCTTTTATTTTATTAGCAAAGCATAAACATGATGCATTAATCACATCTACTCTCCCAATACATTGTGTAACAACTCGAAAATTTAAGTTATCCCTTAAATTTTATATGTAATAATATATTATTAAATAAATAATAATAAATACAGAATCTAATTTGGCATTGGATTATCAAATATGGGATTAATTAGAGATTAATATTTGGAGTCAAATTAACAAAAATATAGAATTATAATACTAGTTGGGCCAAATTAAAGTTAAAGATAGTAAATAAATAAATATAAAAGTAAGAGTAAATAAATAATAATATTGATAACAAATAATAATAATAATGGGTGTGGTAGTAAAAATAAATAATTAATTTTCTGTTGGTATACGATAGAGTGTAATTTAATTAGAGATTAATTTATTTATATAGTTATATTAGAAAACTTGGTCAAAGTATAATTATTTTAAATATTTATTAAAAATAAATATAAATCTATATAATTAATGAATCAAATATGTGAGAGGATTCGTTGAGCACGGGTTGGCCTGTCAATGCTCTTACCTCCTTATATAAGGAGAAGGTGATATGTGGAAAGAAGAAAGGAAAAGAAAGAAAGGAAAGAAAGGGAAAAAAAAAAAAAGAGAAAGGAAGAGAAGGGAAAGAAAATAATAAAAGTCGAAAGGATCTTTGATAGTGGAAAGAGTAAGGTATTACTTTTAAGGTGAATTATATTATACCTTGAATTATCATAATATATTTTACCTATATTTTGACTTACCATAATTTATTTTATATAAGTTATATTAATACAAGTTATGCTTTAGAAATATTTCAGTTACGTGGATTAATTTTTAAACTCTATTTATTTAAATAAAAACCATAGATATGTTTGTTTATATTTTAAAGAATATTTAACTATGACCTTATAAACAATTATGTTTTGTAAATACTACTACATGAGTCCCACGCCTTGAGGGACTTAAATAACCATCAGCTTCTGTTTGGTTTCTTTGTGGCCCTTTATTGTCATAAATCCATTGACCTTTCTTCTGTGCGAAGATAAGTGCTACACTATTGTGGGAGCCACCTCTATAATCCGTACGAGCCTCTCTTGAATCCATACCTCTGTTCTAACTGTCTCTCATGTGACTTCTGTTCTGTTTTGTTCAGTACCGTGATTATGGTTATTTATTTACATAATATCAGTTTTACTATTTAAATGATTATTTGTTCAGAATAAGTTATCTAAAATATTTTAGTTACATAACTATCCATGGTTATTTTGTGTCCCTTATACTCTTGGTATAATATTTCTCACTCTGCCATGTGCTTATAGCTATTTACCAATTTTCAGAAAACAATGCAATTTAGAAATAGCTTTTGGAAAGTCTTAGATGCGGGCCTGCGGAATAGACACACATAGCACTTTTATGATATTTTTATATGTAAATATCGACCTTTTTGGTCAATAAATTTTGTAATAAAATAGAAACTCCAATGATTATTTTGATACCCTCACTTAAATATTATTTCTGCTCGCTTTTATTAATTTGTTTAAGAATTGGCCGGAGGTAACTTCAGTTACTGGCTATTACGATGCTTAACTCTTGGATACGGGTAGCGGGTCGTGACAAGTGGTATTAGAGCAATGGTTTATAAAAAATAAATAAATAAAAAAATAAAATCATCATTGGAGCAAAGGACACACGCACATTTAAGAAATAAGATAGCAGGTAATTAGTACCTAAATATTATATTTTGTTGATGGATTTAATTATATTATAATTTTATATGATTTATATGTATATATATATAAATTATTTATTTATTTATTTGTATAATTTGTGAAGGATATTAGATATAATTTATATCTGTTATAGCAAAAGAAGGAAAAGAAATAGAGGGTGTTGAGTTTAAGCACCCACCAAAATTATAATATAATTAAATACATATAATTTTCAGTTCGGTATTCAAAAAAAAAATTTCTTTTCGACTTTTTAAAGGTGAGTTCAAATTTTAAAAATATTAATTTTGAAACTATTCACGGATAAAAGAAATGGGAGTTCATCTCAAATTCCTTCAACTCCTGCATATAATTCTGTCATTTCACTTCCAGTCGCTTGTTTGATTGTGTCCTCCTTTTATTTTTATTTTTATTTTTATTTTTATTTTTTATTTTTTCCTCAGAAATAAAACTAATAAAAAGTTTTTAAAGTTACCGATTGTTTTTTATTTTGGCCCAAAACAATTTTTGACAACTAGACAGTGAATTATTTTTGGTAAAATTTTTTTTGAGGTAATATTTTCTATCAGATTAATCATTTAATATATATTTATCAGAGTGTGCAGCAGATAGCTTACACCTATAACAAATTTTGAGGACGAAATTTTTAAAAGGAAGGAAGATTGTAACAACTCAAAAATTTAAGTTGTCCCCTAAATTTTGTATGTGATAATATATTATTAAATAAATAATAATAAATACAGAATCTAATTTGGCATTAGATTATCAAATATGGGATTAATTAGAGATTATTATGTGGGGCCAAATTAATAAAAATATAGAATTATAATAGTAGTTGGGCCAAATTAAAG
Source organism: Camellia granthamiana (assembly GCA_036172215.1). Classification (NCBI taxonomy): domain Eukaryota; kingdom Viridiplantae; phylum Streptophyta; class Magnoliopsida; order Ericales; family Theaceae; genus Camellia; species Camellia granthamiana. Next base: position 20,968,262 of record CM069905.1, on the reverse strand, counting down.
TTAAAGATAGTAAATAAATAAAAATAAAAGTAAGAGTAAATAAATAATAATATTGATAACAATAATAATAATAATGAGTGTGGTAGTAAAATAAATAATTAATTTTATGTTGGTATACGATAGAGTGTAATTTAATTAGGAATTAATTTATTTATATAGTTATATTAGAAAATTAGGCCAAACTATAATTATCTTAAATATTTATTAAACATAAGTATAAATCTATATAATTAATGAATCAAATCTGTGGGAGGATTCACTGGCCACGTGTTGGCCTGTCAATGCTCTTACCTCCTTATATAAGGAAGAGGTGATCTGTGGAAAGAAGAAAGGGAAAGAAAGAAAGGAAAGAAAGGAAAAAAAAGAAAGGAAGAGAAGAGAAAGAAAATAATAGAAGTCGAAAGGATCTTTAGTAGTTGAAAGAAAGAGTAAGGTATTATTTTTAAGGTGAGTTATATTATACATTGAGTTACCATAATATATTTTACGTATATTTTGACTTACCATAATTTATTTTATATAAGTTATATTAATACAAGTTATGTTTTAGAAATGTTTCAGTTACGTGGATTAATTTCTAAACTCTATTTGTTTAAATGAAACCATAGATATGTTTGTTTATATTTTAAGGAATATTTGACTATGACCTTATAAATAATTATGTTTTGTAAGTACCAGAACGGGAATTTCACGCCTTGGGAGACTTAAAAACCATCGGCTTCTGTTTGGTCTCTTTGTGGCTCCCTATTGTCATGGATCCATTGACCTCTGTTCTGTGCGGAGCAAAGTGCTGTGCAGAGATAAGTGTTACACTATTATGGGAACCGCCTCTATAATCCGTACGAGTTACCTCTTGAATCTGTACCTCTGTTCTGACTGTCACTCTTGTAACTTCTGTTTTGTTTTGTTCGGTACCGTGGTTATGGTTATTTATTTACATAATCTCAATTTTGCTACTTAAATGATTATTTGTTCAGACTAAGTTATCTTAAATATTTTAGTTACATAATTATCTATTGTTATTTTGTGTCCCTTATACTCTTGGTGTAATATTTCTCACTCTGCCATGTGCTTATAGCTATTTACCAATTTTCAAGAAACAATGTAATTCAGAAATAGTTTTTGAAAAGTCTTAGATGCGGGGCTACGAAATAGATGCACATAGCACTTTTATGATATTTTTATATGTAAATATCGACCTTTTTGGTCAATAAATTTTGTAATAAAATAGAAGCTCTGATAATTATTTTGGTATCCTCACTTAAATATTACTTCTGCTCGCGTTTATTAATTTGTTTAAGAATTGGCCGGAGGTAACTTCAGTTACTGGCCATCACGATACTTAACCTTTTGGGTACGGAGAACAGGTCGTGACAAGTGGTATCAGAGCAATGGTTTATAAAAAAAATAATAAATAAATAAAAAAACCATCATTGGAGCATAGGACACACACACATTTAAAAAGTAAGATAGTGGGTAATTAGTACCTAAATATTATATTTTGTTGGTGGATTTAATTATATTATAATTATATGATTTATATGTATATATATATAAATTTTTTATTTTTTTATTTTTTTTGTATAATTTGTGAAGGATATTAGATATAATTTATATCTGTTATAGCAAAAGAAGGAAAACAAACAGAGGGTGTTGAGTTTAAGCACCAACCAAAATTATAATATAATTAAATACATATAATTTCCAGTTCGGTATTCAAAAAAAAAAAAAATTCATTTCGACTTTTTAAAAGTGGGTTCAAATTTTAAAAATACTAATTTTGAACTATTCATGAATAAAAGAAATGGAAGTTCATCTCAAATTCTTTCAACTCCTGCATATGATTATGTCATTTTACTTCCAGTCGCTTGTTTGATTGTGTCCTCCTTTATTTTTATTTTTATTTTTTATTTCTTCCTCGAAAATAAAACTAATGAAAAGTTTTTAAAGTTACCGATTGTTTCTCATTTTGGCCCAAAACAATTTTTGACAACTAGACAGTGAGTTATTTTTGGTAAAGTTTTTTTTTTAGGTAATATTTTCTATCAGATTAATCATCTAATATATATTTATCCGAGTGCGCAGCGGATAGTTTACATCTATGTCAAATTTCGAGGACGAAATTTTTAAAAGGAATGAAGATTGTAACAATCCGAAAATTTAAGTTGTCCCTTAAATTTTGTATGTAATAATATATTATTAAATAAATAATAATAAATATAGAATCTAATTTGGTATTGGATTATCAAATATGAGATTAATTAGGGATTATTATTTGGGGCCAAATTAACAAAAATATAAAATTATAATACTAGCTGGGTTAAATTAAAGTTAAAGATAGTAAATAAATAAATATAAAAGTAAGAGTAAATAAATAATAATATTTATAACAATAATAATAATAATAATAATAATAATAATAATAATAATAATAATAATAATAATAATGATGATGAGTGTGGTAGTAAAATAAATAATTAATTTTCTGTTAGTATATGATAGAGTGTAATTTAATTAGAGATTAATTTATTTATATAGTTATATTAGAAAACTGAGCCAATTATAATTATTTTAAATATTTATTAAAAATAAGTATAAATCTATTTAATTAATGAATTAAATATGTGGGAGGATTCACTGGTCACGCGTTGGCCTGTCAATGCTATTACCTCCTTATATAAGGAGGAGGTGATCTGTGGAAAGAAGAAAGGGAAATAAAGAAAGGAAAGAAAGGGGAAAAAAAAAGAAAGGAAGAGAAGGGAAAGAAAATAATACAAGTTGAAAGGATTTTCAGTAGTGGAAAGAAAGAGTAAGGTATTACTTTTAAGGTGAGTTATATTATACCTTGAGTTACCATAATATATTTTACGTATGTTTTGACTTACCATAATTTATTTTATACAAATTATATTTTATAAGTTATATTCATACAAGTTATGTTTTAGAAATATTTTAGTTACGTGGATTAATTTCTAAACTCTATTTGTTTAAATGAAACCCATGGATATGTTTGTTTATATTTTAAGGAATATTTGACTATGACCTTATAAACAATTATGTTTTGTAAGTACCACTACGGGAGTTCTACGCCTTGGAGGACTTAAATAACCATCGGCTTCTGTTTGGTCTCTTTGTAGCCTTCTATTGTCATGAATCCATTGACCTCTGTTATGTACGGAGCAAAGTACTGTGCGGAGATAAGTACTACACTATTATGGGAACCGCCTGTATAATCCGTACGAGCCACCTCTTGAATCCGTACCTCTGTTCTGACTGTCACTCTTGTAACTTCTGTTCTGTTTTGTTCGGTACCGTGGTTATGGTTATTTATTTACATAATCTCAGTTTTGCTACTTAAATGATTATTTGTTCAGACTAAGTTATCTTAAATATTTTAGTTACATAACTATCCATTGTTATTTTGTGTCCCTTATACTCTTTTTATAATATTACTCACTCTGCCATGTGCTTATAGCCGTTTACCAATTTTCAGGAAACAATACAATTCAGAAATAGCTTTTGAAAAGTCTTAGATGCGGGGCTGCGGAATAGACACACATAGCACTTTTATGATATTTTTATATTTAAATATCGACATTTTTGGTCAATAAATTTTGTAATAAAATAGAAGCTCCGATGATTATTTTGGTACCCTCACTTAAATATTATTTCCGCTCGCGTTTATTAATTTGTTTAAGAATTGGCAGGAGGTAACTTTAGTTACTGGCCATCACGATACTTAATATTTGGGTATGGAGAACAGGTCGTGACACATTGGCATTAAATTGATCCACTCACTCATTAAAGGGTGAGTAATTATATGCAAATAAAAAAATTAGAACAATTATTGTAGAAAGCGTTGTTTGGATCTATGGAATAGTTTATTTTGTCCTATATAGCTATTTTAGTCCCAACGTTTATCCCAAACGGGACCTATAGACCTTATTTTGATTATTTAAATTGTTAATTTTGTCAAATGTTTTGTGTATCACCAAAAAAAAAAAAAAAAAATGGTTAATTATAATCATAACATATTTAATTTATCACATTTGTCACAAAAAAATAGATAATAATTGTGTTTTTAATTTTTTTTTTTTTTTAATAAATTGAATATGTATGATAATCGAATCAACCAAATTTTTTTTGAAGGATGAAATACACAAAATGTTCAATAAAATGAACGATTTTAAATCATCAAAATAGGACTCGTAGTGGGCCTCAGGGCCCCAACAGTGCCGACTGGAGATGAGATGTCTCCAAAAAATCTATTCAAAATGATGTGATACAAAATAGACCTTTCACTTTAAAATAAAATATCACAAAAATGAGTTTATTTATAAGAAGACATTGTTATTGTAATCCAAAAATTAAATCCATTTTTCAACGGAACTGGTACATAGCTCAAAATTGTCGAACTCGAAATTGGCTCAAATCCAAAACGACGTCGTTTTGGAGATCCTTTTTTTTTTTTTTTTTTCCTCTTTCATTCTCGTTTTTTTGAAGATGAAGATGAAGATGAAGCAGAAGAAGAGGAAAAGAGGCGAGGGAGCAGCGTTTGCCCACAGCGTGGTTCAAAATACAGAATCAAAGCTAAGACTATTGATACTGTAGCTGCTTGAGTTGCAAACCCAAAAATAGTTTAAACCCAAAACCTGGTTGAGTTGCAAAAGTCCAGATTTCTTGTACAGAATTTGGGGTTTGTTCTTGAGGTGCATGGATAACAATCACCACTGATCCCACAATACAGCACACACATCCAAGAACCCCCATTTTCCGCAATCGTTCCTTCAACAAAAACAAAACAAAAACAAAACAAAACAAAATAAAAACAGTCATTTATTTTCAGATCCAGAAAAAAAAAATAAAAAAATAAAAAAAATCAACATCTTCATCAACAACAACATTTTCATCAACATCATCATCATCATCATCAGCCAACAAATTTTTTTTTTCCCTTCATTTTCAGATCCAGATCTACTAGAAAAAAAAAAGAAAAAGAAAAAGAAAAAAAGTAGAGAAACAGAGTCTGAAAGTGGCGATCACCGCCATCACCCGTCTTCTTCTCTTCTTCCTCCTTCTCTCCATCTTTTCTTCCTCTTCTCTTCTCTCTCCTCTCTCTCTCTCGCCTCTGTCTGTTATTGAAAAGCAAGGGAAGGAAAAGAATTAAAAAAAAAAAAGAAAAGAAAAAAAAGAAGAAACCCAAAACGACGTCGTTTTGGGTTTCGAGCCAGTTTTCGAGCCCAAGTATTCGAGCTATGGATCATTTTCGATTTTTAAAACTCAATAATGTGACAATCAGTTAAAATATACAAGGCTTCTCTCTCATATTTTTTTTTTTCTAATCATCAATCAATCATCTCACTTACATATCATTAGATTTAAGGGCGAATTACACTAATAGTCCATATAGTTTGGACTCGTGTCACTTTGGTCATTGACTTTTCAATTGTAACACATTTGACCCTGAATTTTGAATCTTGTTCCAAATAAAGACAATTGAAGATACAATTACTTAATTTCAAGGGCAAAATCATCAATTTGATAAAATATAAACTACTTTGATAAAAATAAATATCGAATAAATATTTTAAAATTTTAAAAATTATTTCTACCTACCAAAGATAAAATTATGTAAAATTGATAAATTTTTTAGACATTTATTTATTTATTTATTTTACCAAATTAATTTTTATTATGTGTTTGGATGATGATCGTGTAATGGGTGGTTGTTCAGATTTTAATGTGTAATCGATATATTTAATATATGAAATATTTTTAATTTTGAATTTTTTGATTTAATGGATTGGTTTAATAATGATATCAAAGTTGTCGCCTTATTTGACTTTTAAAAAAATAGAAACTAATTTAATGAAAATAAAAACAACTACCCATTACATGATCATCATCCAAACACATAATAAAAATAAATTTAGTAAAATAAATAAATAAATAAATATCTAAAAGATTTATCAATTTTACATAATTTTATCTTTAATTGATAGAAATAATTTTTAAAAATTTAAAAATATTTTGTGACATTTATTTTTGTCAAATTAGTTTATATTTTATCAAATTGACGATTTTGCCTTTGAAATTAAGCAATGGTATCTTTAATTGTCCTTATTTGGAATAAGATTCAAAATTTAAGATCAAATGTATCACAATTGAAAAGTCAGGGATCAAAGTGATACAAACTCCAAACTATAGGTACCGTTAGTGTAATTCGCTCTAAATTTAAAAAGTGAACTGTAGAATTTTTTAAATGTGAATTTTATATGTGAATAGAATTTTAATTCAACCATCAATGAATTAGAATATCTCGAATATTTTATTTTATAATTTTCTAATCACTTTTAATTAATTTATTTATTTAAAAAGAAAAGAAAAAGGGCAAACTCCAAACTCACCCAATGTCACGACCCGCTCCCCGTACCCAAGGGTTAAGTATCATGATGGCCAATAACTGAAGTTACCTACGGCCAATTCTTAAACAAATCAATAAACGCGAGCGGAAGTAAAATTTAAATGAGAGTACCAAAATAATCATCGGAACTTCTATTTTTATTACAAATATATTGACAAAAAAATGCTGATATTTACATATATAAAAAATATCATAAAAGTGTTGTATGTGTCTATTCCGCAGCCCCGCATCTAAGACTTTCCAAAAGCTATTTCTGAATTGCATGTGTTCCTGAAAATTAGTAAAAATTTATAAGCACATGGCAGAGTGAGAAATATTATATCAAGAGTATAAAGGACACAAAATAACCATAGATCGTTAGTTAGGCCAAAACATTTACATAAACAAATCATTTAAGTAACAGAAACTGAAATACAGATATTATATAAATATATAACCATAACCATGGTACAGAACAGAACAGAACAGAACAGATGTCACATAAATGACAGTCAGAACAGAGGTACAGATTCAAGAGGTGGCTCGTACGGATTCTAGAGGTGGCTCCCACAATAGTGTAGCACTTAGCTCCGCACAGCACTTTGGTCCGCACAGAACAGAGGTCAATGGATCTATGACAAACAGAGGACCACAAAGTGGTTAAACAGAAGTCAATGGTTATTTAAGTCCCCCAAGGCGTGGGACTCCCGTGTGGTATTTACAAAACATAATTATATATAAGATCATAGTCAAATATTCTTTAAAATATAAACAAACGTATCCATGTGTTTCCTTTTAAGCAAATAGGGTTCAGAAGTAAAACCACGTAACTGAAACCTTTATAAAACATAACTTTTATTAATATACTAATAAAATATAACTTGTGTAAAACAGATTTTGGTAAGTTAAAACATACGTAAAATACATTTTGGTGACTTAAGATATAATATAACTCACCTTAACTTTAATACCTTACTCCTTCTTTTCACTATTAAGGACCCTTTCAGCTTCCATTATTTTTCCTTTCTTTCTCTCCTCTCTTTTTCTTCTTTCCTTTCTTCTTTCTTTTCTTTCCTTTCTTCTTCTTTAGATTGATCACTCTCCCTATTTAGAGGGAGTCGACGCCATTCATCGGCCAACACGTGGCTGAGCCATCTCTCTCCCTCCAGATTCGTCATAAATATATATAGATTCAATCTTATCCTAAATAAATATTTAAGATAATTATCCTTTGACCCAATATTTTAATGTAATTATATAAATAATTTAATTCTTAAATAAATTACATTTTATCGTATACCAACATAAAATTAATTATTTATTTTAATACCACACTCATTATTATTATTAATATTATCTATATTATTATTTATATTTTGACCCCTAAACTTTTAATAATTATATTATTTTATAAAATTACGCATAATAATATATAATAAATCATATATTTTCTTAACTGAGATTAAATAATATTAGTATAAATTCTACAGAATAATTAAAAATCTGGATTGTTACACCCAAAAATAACATTTGACAAACCAATCCTTATGGTGTTGGTCTGGTGAAGCTAAAAGCAGTAATTCTTGGGGAGAGAGACAACTACTACATAGACTGGCCGCTCAATGGGAATGGATGTTTGTGTGGCTATACAACTCTGTAGATACAGCGAATCAAATCTTAACCCCTTGTATATAATATATATATATATATATATATATATTTGTGGAATATTAACAGATAATATATCATAATTTTTAAAATTTTAAGTATTATAATTTATGTATATTATATTAACACACTAATTAATTAATATACCAATTCATACATGGAACTCAACTATAGAGTGTTTTGGGAAGTTAGTAAAAAGCTGACTTTTTTACTTTTTAATTTTTTTTTGGTGATTTTTTTGGCTTAAAAAGCTAAAAAGCCAAAAAATTGGCTTTTTTAGCTTGTTGCCAAAAGAGCCCTATATCTGTGAAAAAAGACTACACAAAAAGTAATAATATCAAAAGAAGACAACACAAATTCTGTACTAGAATAAAAAAGTAAAAGATATATGCAATTTACAAATATGTATAAAAATGGGAGGAGTATAAATTCAAATTCTGAAAAAAGAAAATGAGGAGGATTCTCCAGTACTGAGCTTCAGAAGATCTTTGATATAGTGATTTGATTCTATGAGAAGAGTATATATTGGAAGAAGAGTATATATTAGAAGAAGATGAAAGGATTAGGAAGACGAAGACGAAAAGAGAGAGAGAGAGAGAGTTCTGTTTTTTTGTTAGGTCTTCATGCAATCGTATTGCAATGGCCTAAGGAGATCACAAAATATGTAACACTCGAACCCTTTATATGTCATCGATATTGTCCGCTTTAGGCCGCGCCCGCACGAATTTGTTCTTCCCAGTGAGTCACCCATCCCAAAACTTCTTCAGCCTAAGTACGCTTAACTGGGGAGTTTTGCTAGGGATCTCACCACCCAAGAAAAGGCCTCAATGCTATATAAGGGTCCAGGTTTTTACTTTTATAGCCTAGAAACTCCTCCTTCATTCCTAATATGGGACACCAGGATCTTACAATCCACCCCCCTTAAGGCTGCACGTCCCCGTGCAGTAGCCTACCAGCTCACAAGCCCGCCCACATGCACTCAGAGACACTAGGGGCCCACACTCGGTACTCTGGAGAGTCGACTCTAATACCATTTGAAATGCTCCAACACTTTACGTGTCATCAATATTGTCCGCTTTGGGTCGCACCCGCACGGATTTGTTCTTCTCAAGTGGTGAAATCCCTAACAGAACTCCGCAGTTAAGCATTATAGTGATCCCGGTTTTTACCCTACTCTTGTGATGTTCTGGGCTAGGGTTTAATGCTTTCATATTGTTGTTTATCTCTTTCTTCCCTTGTATACCTTTCAAATTGGTCTTTGGGTTGTTGTGGTTATGTTTGGAACAGGCTGGTTTCTTAGTTTTCAAATTTTGTGTTGCCAGATTTTTGGTCTTACGCTCGAGCAGCCATTTTTGCGCTCAAGCAGGATATGTAAATTTTGGTCCTCCGCTCGAGCGGCCTTTCTTACACTCAAACGGGAGTTGTAAACTCTCAGTACTCTGCACTTCTGCAAAATACTAGAGGTATGTATTCTACGCTCGAGCGGGTCACTTCTTGCGCTCAAGCAGAACAAAAGTTTGTGTCTGACGCTCGAGCGTCAAACTCTACGCTCAAGCGAACTGTGCGCATATCAGATCGCGAAAAACACTTTTTACATCACTTTTTGATATCTTTTCAACCAAAACCCTAAAGTTGAGAGCCTCTCTCTCTAAAATATTCTCTCTCTCTACATTTTGGCCTAGATCTAGTGATCTCCTTACCCTACATCCTTTGATAAACAGTTGGAGCTTCTCAAGATCTTCTCTTTGAACCAATTAAAGTTGGATTTCGGCACTTTTGGGGTTTCTCTCTTGCTTGGCTCATCTTCTCTCTTTGAGGTAGGGATATTCTATACTTTAGTATGAGTTTTAACCTAGTTATTTGTGTTTGTGTATAAATGGTGGAAATTTGGGAGTTTTTGGGTAAACTTAGGGTTTGGTCCCAAATTTAAAGAGGGGTTTCTACATTATGTTACATAGATGATTATGGGGTTTTGAAAATGAGGTTAACTTGTGTTAGAATGGAAAATTTTATCCTTTGGGTTGATATTTGAATAAGGAATAGGTTTACCCTAAATGTGTCTTGAATATTATTTGTATTAATAATGAAATTGATGTGAGAAAGGAGAAATTAGAGAAAAGTATAAATGAATTGTGTAGTTGGATTTGTTTAATCACTCACCCATGGAGTTTTGACAATTTATCTGTTATAAAGATTGTATATCTGTTTAGAAATATCTGTATTGAGCTATCGGTGGAGGATAGTTATGATTGTTATAGAAATTGCATGATGATTAGGTGAATGGAAACTAATCATTTGAGTTTGTCATTGAATATGACAGTATGATTAAGGCTTGGAATTTGTGATATGGATAGTCATTGTATATGACGATGAATTTAAATACATTGTATATGTATAATGTTTTGGGAAAAGAAGAGGATGTACTCCATTGTTTGGGAGGAGATAGGGGATGGACTCCATTGAGAATTAAGTTGGCCGGAGTGTCTAGAGTGAAAGTCCCGAAATCTTGTGAATACATGAGTGCCGATCCCATGGATGAAATTTCCGTAAAATGGCAAGGTTGAAGTGTTTGTATGATGGTTATGTGGATAGGGAACCACTGAGTTGTAGTCTCAGTTGGATCATTTGCAAAATTATGTATGAGAGGGTAATTTATATTAATAAATTGGGCCGAGCTAGGTGTTGGGCCGAGATAAGCCCAATTCGAAAGAGAAGTAGAATTACTCCGGTCCGAAAGAGAAGAAGGACGACTACGGTCCCAGAGGGAAGCAGAGTTACTCCGGTCCGAAGTGGGGTAGACCGGTCTTAATAAGATGCCTTGATGTTAGTCCGGTCGTAGCCATGGTGGTTAGTCCGGCCGAAGTAAGATCTGGTTGATATACTCCGGTTGAGAATGTATTATTGGTAGCCCGGTCTTAAGCGGTTACTTCGGTCGGAGCGTGTGTAAAACCGAGGTAAACCATGGTTCTGAAAGTAGTTCGCCTTAACTCCCTTATGGATAGCTCGGTCTTAGTATGGGAAAGCCGAGGTAAGGGAGAGTATAGTAAGGGCCGAACTAACAGGTACTCCGGTCGTTTGGAGTTCGGCCATAGAAAGACCATCTCACTTGGTTTAAGCAGTGAGGGGGGTGTTGGAGGATAAGCATTATCTTCCATGGATTTGAATCCTAGGAGGACTCTACATGGAGGAGTTAGAGTCCTACTAGGATTGTGCCACGCGAAACCTATATAAGCTCACCAATATCACCTATGAGGAGGTAATGCAATTTTTGTTCCCTGACTACATTGAGCTTTTGCCTGTTTGTCTTGCTTATTGACTTAGGCATCGGAGGGGTTTTCCGGCACACACCCGCCGGCCAGCTCAAGTTTGAGTTTTCAGGTGACAGAACGACGACGTGCAGAGGAACACAGGCTTGATCAACAGGATTATACGTGAAGGTGAATCTCTTTCCCGTACAATTGGCGCCGTCTGTGGGAAGAGCAGACAAGAACAACCTCTTGATCAAGTGTTTTTCTCTCAAAATTCGATGGCCAACAATGAAGAACTGCCTCAGTCCGCCATTGACGGACAAACCCCAGACGGAGGTGCAAGGCGCGAAGGCCTACCTTTGGTCCCTCCCATGGCGAACTTGGAACCACAAAGGCAAAATTCCAGGAGGGATGCAAGGGGACGAAGGAGGAATAGCAGCCCTCATCTCTCTCGTTCGCAAAGCCCAGAAAGGCAAAGGCGCAGGGTTGATCCTCAGGCCTTGGAGGATCGCGTCAAAGCACAAGACGAGTTGATACGGCGGATGGCGGCAGACATGGAATCTCTCAAACGCCAGGTGAAAGGAAAAAAAGTGGCGACAGGAGAGGGGCGCACAAACAAGACGCCCCCTCGCCACTCAGAGGGTCGTAGTAGGAATTCTACACCCTCCCAGGCAGAAGAGAGAAGCCTCAGGACAGGCGATACGCAATCAAGATCTTCCAGAACTCGTCACTCCAGGTCTGAGAGGGCGAGATCTGAAAGGTCTTACACGGAAGGAAGCACATACTGGCCTTCGCATACGCACCAAACAAGGTCCAGACAAACGGAGTTACCCAGGTCATCCGACCTACGAACCGTGCTAGAAGAAAAGGCACGACGCAGGGAGGATGCCAGGGCGCGTGATCCACATAGAGTTTCGGCCTTGCAGCGGTTGGCTCCTCGGACGCATGGAAGCGTCGAGGTTGGAATGCCACAACCGCGCCCAGCCTACGAACCAACGGACAAAGTATTGGCAAGGCTGCAGACCTCACCGTTCGTCCCAGCAATTGAGAACGCGCCTTTACCGTCAGGCTTTCTACAGCCGAAGTTCACTACATACGAGGGGAAGACGGACCCCTACTTGCACTTAAGCCACTTCCGCCAGGTCATGGCTGTATACCGGCGGAACGAGGCCTTAATGTGCATCTTGTTTCCCTCAAGCCTTGGTGACCTTGGCTTGACTTGGTTTGAGAAACTCCCAGAGGGCAGCATAGCCTCCTGGGCGCAATTGGCAGAAGCATTTGTCACAAGATTCAGAACAAACACTAAGACTCCGGTGGAGATCGACCAGCTACTCTCCATCGATATGGGCGAAAAAGAGACCCTGAGGTCATATAACAGCCGTTATTGGGAGACATTCAACCAGATTGGGGACTGCCCAACTAATCTCGCCATTGCGCAATACAAGAGAGGACTCCCAGTTGGAAACAGACTGAGGGATTCTATAACCATGACGCCACCTCTTACCATGGAAGCCCTGATGGAAAGAGTGCATCAGCACATCAGGGTAGAAGAGGATGGCGCCTGTGCCAAAGCAAAGTCTGGCACGACCGTAGCGCCAGAAAAGAAGGCCTCAGCAAAGGTCAATGCGGTAAATCGGCCGAACAAAAATGGGCGTGGAAGACGCGACAACGAAGAAGACCGAGACGAGAGGTGGTTGAGAGTCCGCACTGCCATCACCACGGTCTTCAAGAAGCCGATCTACCGAATACTTAGCGAAATTCGAGACGAACCTTTTGTCAAGTGGCCAGCCAAGTTAGGCGAGGCACAGAAGGACTATGACGATAGATCACGGTGCACCTTCCACAAAGAAAAGGGGCACCGAACTGAGAACTGCACCCCGTTGAGGCAGCATTTGGAGGAGTTGGTGGCGGCAGGCCACTTAGACAAATACATTGAAGGAGGGGCACAGCCAGCCCCCCAGGACCGTAATAACCCCAACGGAATGCCAATCGACGCTCCACCTCAAGGCATTATCAATGTGATACATGGAGTTTTCGAGCCTGAGCGTGTATGTGAGCTCAAAGGTTCAATCAAAAAGGCTGAGCACTTGAGGGAGGTACTAAGTGCCCAACCTGTCGTCAAGAAGGGAAGGACAGAGGCCACAAATGTTATGTCTTTTTCGGATAAAGACTTGGACAGAATATATTGCCCCCACAATGATGCCCTGGTCGTCACTCTCCGAGTCAAGGATTTTGACGTCAAGCGGATTCTGATTGACCAGGGTAGTTCGTGCGAAATCATGTATTATGAGACGTTCAAACAATTGAAGTTGCAAGATAAAGACTTAGCACCTGCGGTGTCACCTTTGATTGGATTTAACTCGATGCCAGAATGGCCAGTAGGCAAGATCATCCTTCCAGTCAGAGCAGGGAGTGTGACGAAGCAAGTAGAGTTCTGGGTGTTAAAGGTCCCATCCACCTATAACATCATTTTGGGCAGAACATGGCTGCACGCCATGCGCTCGGTGGCGTCATCCTACCACCAAGTGATGCGGTTCCCCAACGACACCGGAGTAATAGAAGAAGTCTATGGAGACCAAATCATGTCCAAGCAATGTTTTGTCACAGTGAATGGAAGCCGCGCTGCAAAGGGGTATGTTCATTCGGTCGAAGAACCGGAGAGTAATGAACTATTCGCAGACGTCGGCAAAGCAGCAAGCCAGAAAGCAGTAGAAGACTTGGTGGAAGTCAGAATAGATGAAAAGAACCCGGATAAGTTCTTTCTGCTTGGTTCATCGTTGTCCGGCGCTGAGAGGTTAGAGGTCTTGGAATTTTTGACCTCTAACATCGAAGTGTTTGCCTGGACTCCATACGACATGCCAGGCATTGATCCCAACTTCATCTGCCACCAACTCAATGTCCACCCATCAGCCAGGCCAATCATTCAGCGCACCCGCAGATCGGCACTCCACCACGCCGAGATAGTGGCGGAGGAAGTGGGAAACTTGTTGGAAGCAGGGGCAATCAGAGAGGTGCACTACCCCAGATGGATCTCCAACACAGTCGTCGTGCCAAAGAAGAATGGCAAGTGGCGCGTCTGCGTCGACTATAAAACTGTCAACAAAGCATGCCCTAAAGATAGCTTTCCTCTACCACGGATTGATCAACTGGTAGACCTGACTGCGGGGCACAACCGACTAAGCTTCTTGGATGCATACAGAGGCTACCACCAGATTGCAATGCATGAACCGGACCAGGAGGTCACATCTTTCACCACACCAAGGGGACTCTACTGCTACAAGGTCATGCCCTTTGGCCTAAAGAACGCAGGGGCGACATTCCAGAGAATGGTTACCAAGATGTTTGAGCCGTTGTTAGGCAAAACAATGGAGGCATACATCGATGATATGGTGGTCAAGAGCAAGGATGAGAATGACCACCTGAAGGACCTAAGTGAGATGTTTGAGATCCTGAAGAAGCATAAGTTACGCCTCAACGCGTCGAAGTGTGCTTTCGGGGTAGGATCAGGCAAATTCTTAGGCTTCTTGGTGACCAACCGAGGTATAGAAGCAGACCCATCTCAGATCAAGGCAATACAAGATCTGGAGAGACCGAACTCAGTGAAAGAAGTGCAGCATCTCACCGGAATGGCAGCCGCGCTCAATCGGTTCATTAGCCGATCGTCAGATAGGCTACGACCCTTTTTTCATGCACTCAAGGCCAAGTTTCAGTGGGACGAAGAATGTGACCGAGCTCTGGAAAGCTTGAAGGAATACATGTCTTCTCCACCACTACTTGTAACACCAATTCCTGGAGAAGAACTCTTCTTATATCTGGCAGTGTCGCAGCACGCAGTCAGCGCGGTGTTGGTCCGTGCAGAAGGAGTCCAACATCTGCCCATCTACTATGTTAGCAAGACACTGCTGGGCGCCGAAACAAGGTATTTGCCACTGGAGAAACTGGCGTTAGCCTTGATGATGGCCTCAAGAAAGTTGTCGCACTACTTTCACGCCCACACTGTAGTTATCCTTACAGCCTTCCCACTAAAGGCTTTGTTTGAAAGGGCGAATTTCTCTGGGAGAATTCTGAAGTGGGCAGTAGAGTTGGGACAATACGACATCAAGTTCCAACCCAGAACCGCAATAAAAGCTCAAGCATTGGCGGATTTTGTCGCAGAGTTCACTCCTGGAAGTCATCATATCTGCCCAGTCGACCTGACTGACTCAACCGAACTAGGGACAGAAGTTGACGTCGGAATAACGCAACCCCTGGTATTGGTTACTCAACCAAGTCCTAAGGCAGACCGGAGTAATACAAACAAGGAAGAAGTAAACCATGCTATACCAAGTCCAGACTCGCCAACGATGAAAAACTTGGCGCAACAAGATGACAAGGGGCAGGCAGCAGGCCTGGACTTAGATGGCGAAATCAGCAGCATGGAAGACCCCAAGGCATCATCCGATCCCTCCACTTGTTGGAAGTTGTTCGTTGGGGAGATGTGGAAGCTTTTTGTGGATGGAGCATCCAATCGACATGGAGCAGGACTTGGCATAGTCCTCATCTCTCCAGACGGCCTGGTAGTGGAGCAGGCAATCAACCTTGGCTTCCCAGCATCAAACAATGAAGCGGAGTACGAAGCGCTTCTTGCAGGACTCAAGTCAGCAGCCTACATGAAGGCCACCGAACTTATGGTCTACAGCGACTCACAGTTGGTGGTAAATCAAATTTCGGGCGATTACGAAGCAAATGATGACAGAATGGCTAAGTACCAAGAGCTAGTCAGAACCGAGATCAAGAAGTTCGAAGTGGTAAGGATAGAACAGATTGGCAGGGAGGAGAACAGCAGAGCAGACGAACTAGCAGGTTTCGCTTCAATGGCGGATACCTCCATCCCACATCCTCTGTTGATCGACTATCTGCCTAGACCAAGTATTGAAGACCCAGAAGCAGGAGAAGTATACTGCGCCGATCTAGGTCCTTCTTGGATGGATCCTATTATCTTGTTCCTGAAAGACGGCACCTTACCAGAAGACAAGAAAGAAGCCAACAGAATCAGAGCAAAGTCGCAGCGATTTTGGCTCTCTCCATCCTTGGCATTATACAAGAAGTCGTTCACAGGACCTTACTTAAAGTGTGTGCACCCCAGCAAAGTGGAAGCATTCCTGTTCGAAATACATGAGGGTGTATGCGGCAGCCATCAAGGAGGACGATCATTGGCATACCGAGCTATTTCACAAGGATACTGGTGGCCGTACATGCAAGCGGATTCAGAGAAGTACGTCAAAAAATGTGAAAAGTGTCAGAAGTTTGCGCATCAAATACACCAACCTGCCAGAGAACTTCTACCTCTCACTAGTCCATGGCCTTTCGCAATGTGGGGCTTGGACATAGTGGGACCACTCCCAACAGCACCAGGCAACAGGAAGTTCTTTCTAGCGGCAACAGACTACTTCACAAAGTGGGTAGAAGCAGAAGCCTTGGCATCAATCAAGGAAAAAGACGTGAAGAAGTTTGTCTGGCAGAACATCATTACTCGCTTCGGCATACCAAAAGCACTGATCTCAGACAACGGCACGCAGTTCGATGGCAGAATTTTCAGAGGCTTTTGTGAGGAGTACAAGATAGAATTTTACAATTCTACACCGGCGTATCCCCAAGCGAATGGACAAGCAGAAGCTTCAAACAAGGTAGTCTTGGATGGACTGAAGAAAAGACTAGAGAAAGCTAAAGGCAAATGGGCAGAAGAACTCCCTCATGTTTTATGGGCTTACCGCACCACGCCTCGGCGATCGACAGGAGAAACACCATTTTCCTTAGCTTATGGCATGGAAGCAGTCATCCCATTAGAAGTCGGTCTCCCCACAATTCGGAGTGAAAACTTTGATCCAGACTTAAACGCCGAAGCAATAGCATTGGAACTTGATCTTGCGGAAGAAATGAGAGACAGAGCTTTGGTTCACATCGCGTCCTACCAACAAGAATTGTCTAGAAAGTATAACAAAACAGTGCATCCAAGACAGTTCAAGATCGGCGATTGGGTACTTCGCAAAGTGATGGGAAACACCCTAGTTCCAGGAGATGGCAAGTTGGGACCGAATTGGGAAGGACCTTACAAAGTGGTCGGCTTAGCAGGCAAAGGGGCATACCACTTGGAAGACAAGGACGGCAAAGCAATCCCAAGGCCTTGGAACACTGCCAATCTCAAGTTATTTTATTTTTAGTTTTTTCTTTTTCACGAATGTGTAATTTTTTCCTTTCTCAATAAAACAAGTCGATTCTTTTCAGCATGGTTGTTTTTTCTGTAAAAGATAGTTTTGATAAGATAGGAGCAGTGTAAACTATATTCTAAGTTAGCTGGAAAAACCAACTTAGAGGTTGGCTGGATTAAACCAACACTTTATACTCTTCAGCCGAAGTATGGGTATGGCTGAAGAGTGGTTGGCTGGATTAAACCAACACCCTTCCTAAGCCCAGGATAAGGATCCAGGCTGCAGGACGTTTGGCCGGAATAACCAAACACTTTATTCTAAGTTGGCTGGAAAAACCAACTTAGAGGTTGGCTGGATTAAACCAACACTGTGTACTCTTCAGCCGAAGTAAGTTATATCGGCTGAAGAGTGGTTGGCTGGATTAAACCAACACTGTGTACTCTTCAGCCGAAGTAAGTTATATCGGATGAAGAGTGGTTGGCTGGATTAAACCAACACTCTGTACTCTTCAGCCGAAGTAAGTTATATCGGCTGAAGAGTGGTTGGCTGGATTAAACCAACACTCTGTACTCTTCAGCCGAAGTAAGTTATATCGGCTGAAGAGTGGTTGGCTGGATTAAACCAACACTCTGTACTCTTCAGCCGAAGTAAGTTATATCGGCTGAAGAGTGGTTGGCTGGATTAAACCAACACTCTGTACTCTTCAGCCGAAGTAAGTTATATCGGCTGAAGAGTGGTTGGCTGGATTAAACCAACACTCTGTACTCTTCAGCCGAAGTAAGTTATATCGGCTGAAGAGTGGTTGGCTAGTAAGGTAAGATAGCCAAAACCGAGATCACAGTTCGGGCAAATTGAAGTTCATGAACAAATTCAATTCAAGTACAGGCAGACATTCAGAACCGAAACAAGAGTTGATAATTTTGGGAGTACAATTGTGGGGCCGTAGCCTGGTTACAAGAGAGTTCAAGACAAAAGAAAGAAAAAAAAAAGTACAAGTTCAATCAAACAGGTTATCTATCTCGGCATCCAGATCGGCCCCAAGGTCAGCACTTACTCCGGCATTTGCTGTTAGAGTAGTCTCGGTTGGAAGTTCGGGCGCCGCGTTTTCAACAACTGGATCCAACCGAGCTGATTGAGCGCCGGCTTGCTCTTGGATGGCCGGAGTCTCAGTTGCTTCTTCTTCATCATCATCTTCCTCATCGGATGAACCAAGAAACCGGTTCTGGATCTCGTCAGCATATTCCTTCAGCGAAGCCGGAATAAAGTACTCGGGAGCATTGTAGACCTCGGTTTCGGGTCCACAACCGAGCTTCTCCACAGCACTTCGCCAGCCACTCTTGAAGAATAAATCCTTCGCAGCTTCGCACTGCAGAGAGTAGCCAGCTTCGGCTTCCTTGAAACCTTCTTTGGAAGCGTTCTCAGCCTTCTGCTTCAGCTCAGTTATTTTGGCGTTCTTCTTGTTTTCAAGCTCCGCTATCTCCCACAAATATTGGTCTTTCACTTCGGTCACGGCGCGCTGTTTGTCATTTTCAGTCGAGGTGACCAGCCCGGTCAGGCGAGCTACCTCGGCCTCTAGTTCGGCCGACCTTTGTTTGGACAATGCCAGCTCGGCCGCCCTGGCTTCGGCGTCCTTTATCGCGCGCCTCGTCGTTTTGCGAAGTTCCATTATTTGCCCATGAGCAATGGTGTTCTTCTGAATGGCCTGTAAAAGAAGAGTTCCTTTGTCAGCCGAGCTAAGAGTTGGGAAAAATCAGGCTGATCAAAGAAAAAATAGTACTGCTTACCAAAATCATGGACTTGGTGGATGACCGGATGGCTTTCAGCTCGGTATTCAGCTGTTTGTTGTGATGCTCCATGTCTTTGGGAAGACAAACACCCCGGGCCAGGTTGAAGGCTAGGAGGTGATCCTTGTCAGCAACAACGGAGTCACTTTCGTCGATATCTCGGTTGTTGAAGACGAAGGGTGGAGCCCATTTGTTGATTGGCGTAGTTCGGTCAGAAGATTCCGGTTGAAGGTTGAGTTCGGGGCTCGGTGGAAGGATGGGATCAACCTCATCAACCAAACGCTGTTCGGTCTCAGTAGTCCGGGCGCGTTTAGCTCGGCGTGAGGAGGATGGTTGTTGTGAGGGAAGAGCTACCACAGCTTCAGTGGTTTGTTGGGTCGGTGGCACTTCGGCACTTGTGGTTGCGGTGAGCATGGCCCTCATCCTGTTCTTCTTCGCCATCTCTTGTTCGGCTGTTAGTGGCACGAGGACAATTTCTGGCAAGGTTGGGTCCGGTTCTGGTGGGTCTTCAAGAAGAAAGTCGGTCACCCTTGCTTTTCGCCGACCGGAGTAACGGTAAGTCGGTTCGAAGTCAAGGAGCTTAGCCCAACTTCTTTCCCGAACTCGTATTGCGGCGCGTAAAAGACCGAGGTTGGGGTAGTTGTAGTTCGAGAGGAGATGAGCTTTATCTGCAAAAAGGGAACAAGTGTTAGTTCGGTTCAGAGTAGACAGCCGAAGTAAAGAAGAGAAAAAATATGAAATGCAACCGAAGTATGTATACCGGGCTCTCCGAATTTCCAGTTTATTCTCCAGCCAGGAATCTGGGCTTGAAGGTCTTCAAAATTCCCAGAGACCCAGAAGAAGTCGTCATCATTCAAGTCTTTGTCCGGTGTGTGTTTGATTATTTTTTCTCGGCCACGGCGTATTCTCAAGTAATAGCACCAGCCTTCATTCTTGGATCCTAATGAGTATTGGTGGAATATTTCGGCTAAGCCTAGGTTTAGACCGGTTTGACGGTTCAGGGCGTCTATGCCCATTATTATACGGTAAGTGTTGGTGGATAGTTGGGTTGGGCAAAGTCTGGTTTGCCTAAGAAATTCGCAGATTAAGGGCTGGACTGGGAATCGTAGTCCGGTCTCTTTTATTGACTGAATGGTGAAAGGGACAAAACCCTCGTTATTCCATGGGTCTACACCTCGGTCGGCTAGGGTAAGGTGTACATCATCTGGTATATGATGATCCTGGCGGAATTCGGCCAGACCACCTGGGGTTTCTACTAAGAATCTGTACTTCCCCATTTATTGAATAACTTACAAATAATTTATTTCGGTCGAGAGAGAGTGCTCAGTAGCTCGGTTGTGCGCAGTGAAGTGCCTGGCAACCTAAGTCTGCAAAGTGGAGACACAAGATGTTAAGCACAGAACATCGACCGTGCTACAAAAAAAAAGCAAGAAAAAGGGAAGTCTTATTTCGGCTACACAGGATGCTAAGGGATCTACCTCGGTTTCAACATGGTGCGTTTTATCTCGGTTTTTCAGGATGTTTGGTTAGCTCGGTTTTACTTTTTGGTTTTTGTTATTCCGGCTGACGTCAAGGGGCAGCTTTCTGAGTTCGGTCTAGAAACTGAGAATGCTGGCTTAGCCCCTGAAGTTTTAGCTCGGTCAAGTGTGATAGTTTCTACTCCGGTGGGTTTTTATTTCGGCTAATGTGGATTAGTTGGTGACCTATTGAGACTACTGAGATGTGCACAAGTGTCAGTCCGGTTCCAGTTTTCCTATATCTTTAGACAACAAAAACAGTAGCCTAGTTCGGTTGAGGCACGTTTAAAGATCAAAACTACGATCTACAGTTTGCATTATGATATTCAAAGTGTTCTTATGAAGATTTTTCCCAGAAAGCAAAAAACAATGTTTTGCAGAAACAATGTTTTGCAGGAACACCAAACATATTACCATGGGTTAAACGAAAGCAATGACAGAGAAAACAGATTTCTGATGCTTACCTGGTAGAAAGACTGAGGATGGAAATGGAAGCAGGAGCAACACGAACACGAGCTCAAAAATTGGAAGAAGTTGAAAAGAGCAGAAACACAGAGAGAGAAGAGAGTGAATAGTTGGAGAGTGATTTGAATAGTGAAGAGATGTTTTGTTTTGATGAAACCGTAAAGGCGGGAACTGTTCAAATTTTTCGAAGTACGAGGGCGGCGCGACAGTTGGGGTTGACCAATGAGAGCCTGCCACGTGTCATTGGAAGGACAATCGATTCAGTTTCTGCAAACTGAAGAGACGTTTTGACCGGACCCGCACAGTACGGCTCAAGTTTAGCTCGGCTGGATAAGCTAAATGGTTTTTAGCTCGGCTGGATAACTTAACTGGGTCTTATCTCGGCTGGATAGGCTAATCTGTGTTTTTATCTCGGCTGGAGAGGTTAGTCTAGCTCGGCTGGAAGACGAGTAATCCCTATCATGCTGTGCAGATGGAATTAAGGGGCAATTGAGAGGGTAATTTATATTAATAAATTGGGCCGAGCTAGGTGTTGGGCCGAGATAAGCCCAATTCGAAAGAGAAGTAGAATTACTCCGGTCCGAAAGAGAAGAAGGACGACTACGGTCCCAGAGGGAAGCAGAGTTACTCCGGTCCGAAGTGGGGTAGACCGGTCTTAATAAGATGCCTTGATGTTAGTCCGGTCGTAGCCATGGTGGTTAGTCCGGCCGAAGTAAGATCTGGTTGATATACTCCGGTTGAGAATGTATTATTGGTAGCCCGGTCTTAAGCGGTTACTTCGGTCGGAGCGTGTGTAAAACCGAGGTAAACCATGGTTCTGAAAGTAGTTCGCCTTAACTCCCTTATGGATAGCTCGGTCTTAGTATGGGAAAGCCGAGGTAAGGGAGAGTATAGTAAAGGCCGAACTAACAGGTACTCCGGTCGTTTGGAGTTCGGCCATAGAAAGACCATCTCACTTGGTTTAAGCAGTGAGGGGGGTGTTGGAGGATAAGCATTATCTTCCATGGATTTGAATCCTAGGAGGACTCTACATGGAGGAGTTAGAGTCCTACTAGGATTGTGCCACGCGAAACCTATATAAGCTCACCAATATCACCTATGAGGAGGTAATGCAAATTTTGTTCCCTGACTACATTGAGCTTTTGCCTGTTTGTCTTGCTTATTGACTTAGGCATCGGAGGGGTTTTCCGGCACACACCCGCCGGCCAGCTCAAGTTTGAGTTTTCAGGTGACAGAACGACGACGTGCAGAGGAACACAGGCTTGATCAACAGGATTATACGTGAAGGTGAATCTCTTTCCCGTACAATGTATATTTGCTATATGACTTGGAATGAAATTAATTAATTTGAAATGAATAAATGAGAATGGATTGAGGTATGAATATCAGTAATGAATGGTTATGGAAAGAATGTAAGTTAATCATGAATATTGAACATTTATCTGACACTTATATCTTAATTAAACTTCATACATTGTATTAGACTATTTCTACTAGGCTTTGGCTCACCCTACTTGGGAAATCATTTTCAGGTACTGGAGAGATGCTTCTTCCAAGGACATAACTTGGGAGGACTTAGGAGCTTGAGGCTCCATTTTGTTGTTTTGTGTTTAAAACGTTTATTCAAGTTGAAGGCTTTATATGTATAGAGCTTGGACTCTCTTTTATTGCAACCAAGTGATATCTTGGAAAGATGTAAGCTCATATAGGGCATTTATTTTGTTGTTATTGATTGATGTTATATGCTGTAAATTCAAGATGAACATTTATGAATGTATAATGCATGTAATATCTTTTGTATTATGAACTCTGATGAATGAAAGAATATAAATTCTATTATGCACTCTTCTCTTGTGGTGGGTTAATTGTATTATTTTGGGGACATGACAAGCGTGCTTAGGCTGGAGTAGTTCTAGGATGGGTGACCCACTGGGAAGAACAAATCCATGTGGGTGCGGCTCAAAGCAGACAATATCGATGACATGTGAAGGGTTGAGATGTTTCAAAATATCTATGATCCTTGATTTGATCACGATCTCTTTGCTCTTTCCCTTTCTTCTTCTTCACATACACACATCTACATCTACATCTACATATATATATATACATATATATAGATACCCGTTTGTACTCTCTCTCTCTCTCTCTATAGGTGGAAGGGTTTGTGTTTTTGTTAGAGAAACGTTTCTTTTGCTCTTTTTGTGTATTGTTTTCTTTGGGGCAGTTTCTGTTTTGTTTTTCTTTTCCAAGGTTTGTGTTTGGTTCTAGAGAAAGCAAAGGAAAATGACTTGTTCATCATCAAGTAAGGGTATTATGGAGAAAAAGGAGAGGCCACATGTTTTAGCTATTGATGACAGTTTGGTTGATAGAAAACTCATTGAAAGGCTTCTCACCAACTCTGCATGCAAATGTATTTCTTTTTTCACTTGTGATTGTTTTTCTTTGCTCATTTTTTTCTTTTTAAATTTTTTTTTTGATTGATCCAATTTTTAATCATAAAAGAAATAAAATTTGACAGCGTCTCCTTATTATCTGTTGTATAATGGGATGGTCTTCGTTTGGAAGGTGATTTGATTTTTTTGGCTATTTTAGTTTGGTGTTAAAAAGTTCATTTGGATTGGATTTTTTAACTTATGTAAGAGAAAAAATAAAATGATTATAATTTAAATATGACATTTTATCTCATTGATTTAAAAAAAAAATTACTAAATTAATTCCTAACCTGAAAAAATAAATAAATAAATAAATAAATAAATCATTAAAACATCATTCAAATGAGGGCTAATCAACAGTAATTGGCCTTCAAACCCAATAGATCAAACTGGACTCAAGCCTATAACGTTAGCGAAATAAAAAGGGATTTGCTTATTGAGCCTTGGTTTGAATGGGGGTTGACTTTTTGGGCTAAAAATTTTGGTTTGGGATGATTTTTTTGGCTTTTTTAACTTTTTGTGAAAAAAAAAAGAAATGATTATGATTTAGATGTGATAATTGTTATTGCCTTTTTAACCTATTTTGTCTTTCTGTGACTAAAATAGTCCTTATCTTACATACTAAACATAGCCTCAAAAGGTCTGGTCTTCGGTTTTCAGTTTTTGGAAATAATTTTTTAAATTTTCAATTCATATTTTTATATTTGTAATGACTTTTTAAAATATTTTAATTAATTATTTTAAATTTTTAGATTCATTTAATCTTAATATACTTAAAAAATAAAACAATTTGTACAAAAATTTAAAAAAAAATCATTGAATATAATAAAACATAAAATGTATTAAATTTTCGTATTTTTTGTATTTGGTGAACTTTTTAAAAAAATTTCACAAATATTATATATTTTGATTAAGTGTATCTAAAAAAAATAAAAATAAAAATAAAAAATTGTATAAAATATATTTAAGAAAAACATGAAAAACAAAATATGAACTTGAATTTCTGAAACCAAACATGGTGAAATATGTTGCTATTGCAATATATCTTTCAATTCATAAATAACTTTATATGAGGAACTAGTGGACTCAATCACTCACCTTTAACTCTTCAATTTTAGTTTCTATTAATTTTGATCCATGCAAAGTCAATTCCTTGGTTGCATTTTAGTGTACAGTTGTTGTAGATTTTAATAACTTTGTTTAACTTTGATATAGAACATACTATGATTGTAATGCAATGACTACAACAGAGAATGGGCAAAGGGCCTTGGAATTTCAAGGCCTTGGAATTCCTAGGCCGAGGAGACGGACAACACTCCATCAACAGTAGAGTAAGTATTCCTTCATAACCTACTATAATATGTATGTCTAGTAAGCTACCTTAACATCTAAATTATATTCAACAGTATTAAGAGAGAAAATGTATCATTGAAGGATATAAAATCTGGGTGAGAAATCCTGTGTCCTCATATCTCAAATCCAAAAAATTTTCAATTGTCATGAATCATAATGGGGGCACTTTAGAAAGCTGGTTAAAAGTTAGTTTTTGAATTTTAACTCATTTTGGGTCACATTACCTCTCACATTTTTTACCTACAAAAAGACAAAAAAAGTATAAAAAAAAAAAACCAAAAAATTAACTTTTAACCAATTTCCCAAAATGAATTTAACACCACTCATTTATGTAGGTGTACATAGCTATCACATAAAAATATGACATTTGATTAATTTGTAGCATTGTCACACTAAATAGTTATTCCAACTCTCTCCTCCCTACTAGATGTGCTAAGATAATTAATTAGAACTTTGCATATCATGTGTGTTGAGGAGAGTGTTTTTAAAACTCGGATACATGAAAAATCGAGGCAGAAGATTCAGTCCCAAAAACCACATTCATTTCAAATAGTTCTTTTTGGAAAATATTCCCACTTGTGGAAAATGATTTAAGGCAAATGAACTTTGTGTTCTTGCACTATAATTTTCTACAGTGTCCACTAGAAATTAATTTTCAACATTACATGTCTCTTGGAGAAGATGTTGGGTGTATCTGACATTGACAATTTTTGCTGGACTCCAAAGTAAATTTGATAATTACCGATTATTGTATACCTAAAATGTCAAGGTATGAACTGCTTAAAAAAGTCAAGATAATATAATAATATAACCCCTCTTAAACATTCGCCAATTAATCAACTCACATTGATTAAGCATCTGTGAGTATGTTACAATGCTTAGAACCTATGATTTGCCAAGTAGAAGTCTTATTTTATTTTTTTTCCTGGATGATAGGAATCATTGAACTTGAAAGAGATACCAGTAGTGATAGTGTCATCTGAGAATGTCTCGACTCGAATTAAGAAGTAATCACTCACTCTTACACTCATCCTATTTTAGCACACTTATTAATTTTAATTTGTCCTTTTCTAAGAAGTAATCACTCACTCTTACACTCATCCTATTTTAGCACACTTATTAATTTTAATTTGTCCTTTTCTATAAGTTGCCCGTGTATTAATTCACTTTAATTTTGTTGACATGAACAGATGCTTGGAAGAAGGAGCTCAGGAGTTCATGCTGAAACCTCTCCAACAATCAGATGTGAAGAAGTTGAGATGTCACATGATGAAATTCAACAAACCTTCTAATGGGAGGCTATGCATGGGAAGGTAAATGAAGCACACCATAACAGAGAGGAAGAGATGTAGGAGAACTATATGCTGAGTCAACAACAACAACAACAAAAAATGCAGAGATACAGTAATCTAAAATGTATCGATCAATACATAATCGAACCCTGTCCTGACTATATGAGATACATCCAGCCTTCACAAACTCATCTGTTGCTACCGTGTGTCTGATATGGATCTGTGAATAGATCAAAGGTTTTTGTCTAAGCAGATGCAATGGAGCTTGTTTTCACTTTTCTCATTAGTGGTGAATTTTAAATTTTGGTGTGGCATTTGTGTTCCCTTTACCCAAATGCTATTTTGCATGAATTCTAACTTGAGGCATGTTTTCCCTCTATATAATGGCAAGTCTTCACTGTGTCCTGCACATATATGCTTCTCTTGTACCATATAGAAAAGTGTTCAAAAATATAAATAATGCGGGCTATTTGCTTTTATGTGATTTGAGTATAGACCGTATTTTTTTTATATTTTGAACACTTTTCGTGGATACGTAGCTTTTTTGTTTGAATTATATTTATCTTGCGTCCATCGGTGAAGACTAGACAGTACAGTTTGACCTATGAGACCATCACGGGTCATACTTTGATTACCTAAATTATTTATTTTGTAGACTCTTATATATATATTTCATCCAAACAAACAAACAAACACAATGAAAATATATTTTTTGAAAACAAATCGTCTAATTTTTTAAGAAAAATATTAATCAAATATCTACAATCACTATAATATATGAGAGTTTTAGAGACTAAATTTTTTAGTCTTTAAAAGTGAAATTTTTGTTAAAAAGACATTTAGGGACCAATTTCTATTGTCGTGAGAATAGTCGCTAAAAAGTCTTTCCGAAAAGCCAAAAATAAGGCTTTTAGCGACAAAATTTTGAAAATATTACTAATAAATACACTTTTAGGGATAAAATAATTTGGTCTCAAAATGGTTAATTTTTTTAGACAAAAAATTTGGTCCAAAAAATATAATAATTCATCACTAATGTCCAATTTTCGTTACTAAAAATATAATGATACTTTTCACAACAAAAATATTTAATCTCTAAAAAATAATTTTCTCCCTAAATTTTGGTCTTTAAAATTTTAATTTTTTGTAGTAAATGATCAAATCAATTTATTTATTTATTAATAACAATCTACATATAGTAACTCTTAAAACAAATAGTTTAAATTATTAAATTAAAACTCATGATGAATTTCATGAGCTCAATTATACTGAGACAATCCTTATTCTTTTTGTTTTCACAGTGAGTATTTGGTCAAGAAAGGAGAGGGGGAAAACAAGAGTAATGTTTTTTTATTGATTTAAAAAATAATAATCAAAGTTTATTTTGATAATATTGAATAGGAGACCGACTAATGAAGGTGCGGTGGCAGACAACGAAATTGTAACAAATTTGATGTTGGAAAATAGGCATAATCAACAACAGAAATTATAAATAAAGACCAAAATATGTTTAAGCCAATCCTCACAAGGTCAGTCAACCTTAGCGAAATCAACAAGATGACCAGAGCTTTGGGGTCCGCCATGATGCTGCTCGCAACCTTACTTGTGCCTACATCGCACCTAGGTAAAACCGACCCTGGTTCCATGTATGGTCAGCCTCTGTCTTTATTTTAAATTTGTGTTAGAATTATTTTATCATTTATTTCTGGGATAATTATAAAAAAAAAAAAAATTAAAAATCAGGATTTGACTTTTATAATAATATAAATTTTTAATTTTTAATTTTATCAATTTGAACCATAATATTTTCATTTATTTTCAATTTAAACCATTTAATTATTTTTGTTAATTAAAACCAACGAAAAAATAGTATTTTATTTATTAAACTCAATATAAGTATATACTAAGTGTATAAGATATCCATTTTTATTGAATTTAATGACTAAAATACTCATTTTTTGTCGATTTTATTTAACGAAAACAGGTAAATGGTTTGAATTGAAAACAAATCAAAAATTCTGAATTTAAATTGAAAAAATTAAAAATCCAAAAGTTATATTGTTATAAGGATCAAACTTCAGTGTTTTTTTTTTTTTTTTTTGTAATTTTCCATTTTCTTATCATATTATTGCGTCGTATTACTTTTTTATTTATATTTGATTTGTTTCGTGTCTTATTTAAAAATACCAAATGTATAATGGAACTAATTTTTAACCATTTTCATGAAACTAATATGAACTAGATGAAATTATTCAAAATAATTTTGATTACAACTTAATTTCATTTTCGCAATTTACAAAAACTATGCCCTTCTATTATAATTTTTCACTAGATAATTTAAAATAGTAGACAAAAAAATACATTACATTAAATAAAAAATATTATTAATTTTAAAATTATATTTTACATATTTTTTATTCAATTTAATCTAGTTACATAAGAGAATTTAAAAATATCATAACATCTCTTAATAAAAATAATATTAAGTAACTAATTTTTATTTGTATCAATTTTGTATTATGCATTTTGACAATAACTCAACGAATTTAGTATTTAATATTATTAAATCATGTCATTTATTCAAGTCACGTTAGTCGAAAATTCTCAGTTCACACTAGCACAAACAACTATAAAACAGGTGCTTGCTCCTCGGCAATTCTCTAACTCTGAGCTCAACTAATTAAGAAAAAAATGGGTGACGAGGTTGTCCTCCTCGACATCTTGCCTAGTTGTTTCGGAATGAGGCTGAGAATTGCCTTAGCAGAGAAAGGCGTGGAATACGAGTACAAGGAAGACAACATGGTAGACAAAAGCCCTTTGCTCCTACAAATGAACCCAGTTCATAAGATGGTCCCAGTTCTGATTCATAATGGAAAACCCATATGTGAATCACTGATCATCCTTCAATACATCGACGACGTTTGGAACGACAAGTCTCTGTTGCCTTCTGATCCTTACCTGAAATCTCAGGCAAGGTTTTGGGCAGATTTCATTGACAAGAAGGTAACTTCAAAAATTAATTACGCTTCGGAAAAAAAAAAAAGAAAAAAGATTGATTACATTTTTAGTATCTAAAGTATGCATTTGGTTCAATATTTCAATTGTGCTAATTTATAAAATGCTAATTTTATTTTATTTTTTATAAGGTGCAATTTTTTGTTCCAAAAATACCTCTAATTCTGACAATCATAGAGTGCTTATTTTATTTTCTGAATACATAATTAATATTTAATGTTGGATTAATGAATAGGTATATGACAGTGGGAAGAGGGTACTGATGACCAAAGGGGAGGTTCAAGAGGCAGCCAAGAAGGAGATGACAGAGTGCTTGAAGACTTTAGAAGGAGAGTTGGGAGAGAGGCCATACTTTGGAGGTGAAAACCTAGGGTTCTTGGACATAGTTCTTGTGTGGGTTATTTTTCTCGGTCACACTGCCTATCTTAGTGAGTCAGCAGTAGTAACACAGGCAGAATAGATGGAACAAGCAATAACACAAAGATAAGAAAGATTTACGTGGTTCGGCAATAATTGCCTACGTCCACGGGTGGTGCCGAGGTGTTTCACTATGAGTAATAACAAGAATTACAGTTTACTCTCAGTAACTCTCTCTAAGCTCGTAATTGTAAGTGTTACAATTAGCTTGTTATCTCTCTCTATGTAGTTCAGACCTGTTTAGTCCGAATCTCCCTCTCTCCCCTCTGAATCTCGTCCTCCATCTCTATATATACATCGGAATAGAGATGGAGAAACTCACAGCTTTTGAGCTGCCTTGCCAGCCCACCAAAGCACTTTTGGCAGCTTTCCAGGTAAAAGCACATTCTTTCTGCACATGGCCGCCAATGGCCTCGTGGCTATTTCGCATGGCCTCAAGGCCAGCTTGTCGGTGAAATGATGGCCTCGTGGCTTCCTCCATTAGGTTGGACATCCACCCAAGATAATATTTTATAACATCAACCTCGGCATTACTCTTCTGCGGTTAGCTCGGAATATGTTTGTCAAGCCGAGGTTTGAGGCCTTTGTCCCGAATTAAGATGCCTTCAGAAATTACCTCGGCAAATACTAGAATACCTTGGCAAAACTTTACTGTGACACGTAGCTCTTCTGATGACACGTCGGCGTCATCTTGCCACGTGTTGATGCTCAGAAATATAACCCCACAACTGCCCCCTAAGTTCTATTACCTCGGCATACTGAGGTGATGGAACTTATATTGAACATTCTTTCTCGCACATCGGCTTAAGAACTTCTAGCCGAGATCATTCATTTCAGGCCGACATGTCCTCTTCAGATTCAAATCAATTCACTTACGCGCATGAGCTGTCATGCACCAATTTTCAACCGTTCCGATGACGCGTCTCACTCCCATTGCTGCGTGTTGGTGACGCGCCCATAAGCCGTCTTTTCTCTGCCCGCGCCGTCTGACGCATGCGTTACCCTAGGCGTAATTATTGCTGTCTTGCCGCCTCTTCAATTTTTGACAAAACAAATTCCTCCCTCTTTCTCTTTTCACTTTTGCATTCCGAATACTCTGTTTTCTCTCTCTCTAAAGCCTTTCCTTCTTCGAATCCTCCATTGTTCTTGCTCGAAGCTCTGCAACTGCCTCCATTTGCCATTTCCGTGAAGCTCTCGACTCTGTTGCTTCCATCGTCTGACCTCGGCGAAGCTCATTCCGGCTTCATCTTTTCTGGTAAACCCCTGTTCCCTTCTTTTCCTAGCTCTTTGATCGTTTCTGGTATTTCTTGCTTCTATTGCTCTGCTTTTCATTAATATGCGAATCATTTCTTGATTTTGCACATGAACACTTGCACCATTGCACTTCTTGTTCTTGGTCTTCCAGCCTCTCCTGATTCTGAGACTTCGCTGTTTGCTTTTCTGTTTTCCAGATTTTCTGCCATTCATACTCATTCTTCGTAGATTTAGGTTTGGGATTTGCTGTAGAACCTTCTGTCCTTAGGAAAAATTGAAACAATTTATACATAGGTTTAGCCGAGGTTCTTAGAACCCTTCAAAAATACTTTGTTTCTGTTATCCAATTCTTTCATATCAAGACCATGGGTGTGTGGAAAAATAGGGTTGACACCCCCTCCAAATTAGAAAACTTTAGGCGAGAATTCTCCATCCCAGATGACGTCCAACTCAGACTAGCTGGGGAGGAAGACTCCATTATGCCCGATGGCGATAAAATGCCTTTCCCTGTAGTTGCCTTTGTTCAGTGTGGACTTAGGTTCCCTCTTGATATCCTCTTCCGCGAGGTCCTTAACTACTACAGCCTCAACCCCATGCAACTTACTATAAATGCCTATAGAACCCTTAACGGAATAATAGCTTTAGCTCGGCAGGAGGGTGTTAGAATCACTCTTGCCGATATCCAGTATTGTTACACCATGAGTGCCCTTAACCTTAAGGAAAAAGGTTTTGTATATTACCTCAAGCCGAGGTCTACCAAATATAAGATCGTAGCCGAGCTCCCGGATTCCAACAAAGGGGCTCTTGAGGATTATCTTATTGTCACTGGAAACTGGGAATTTGGCCCAGGTGAAGAAGTCCACCTTTTCCCTCTCCCACGATCAGTAAAGGAGGGCAAGGGTAAGAGCCCATCATGAACTACTTAACTGTTGTTTTCTTCAATTTTCCAAAATTTTTTTTCTGTTTCTCATATTTTGTTCTATTTTGCAGACGTTCGCCGACCTCCCAAGGACTTTCGTCAGTCCTACTTCCTCAGGCCCGACCTGAAAAAGCTCTTAGACCTTCCACTTCAGCAACGAAAAGCTCCCTTGTTGCTGAACTTCATCCCCACATACACCTCAAAATTGGCCGACGTTCCAAGGAAGAGGAAGAAGAGCGCCTCTCCATCAACTGCTTCCACAGAACAAGCTGCCTCCACTTCTGAGCCAGCCGACCATGCCATCAACTTCGGCACCAAAGAAATGCCGACGAAGACTGGTTAAGGCAGCCGAGATGGAAAAACCAAAGAAGGTGGTGCTGAATCTCCTGGCCGACCTGCCAGATGACGTGGAAGAAGATCCTGCCCAAACAACTCCTCAGCCGAAGCCCAAGAGAGTCAAGAAGGCCCAACCCAAGGCCAAGGCTACTAAAACCGATGCCGACGTTGAAGACACAGTGCCAATTTCTCAACTGGCCGAGAATACGACTTCGGCGCCTTCAAAGAGACCTGCTGAGGCCCAACCATCAAGGTCTGCTGCGGCAAAGAAACAAAAATCATCAACCTCAACCTCGGGGTCCAGGGTTGCCAAAGTTCCCTGGGAACCCAAAGTTACTCTTGAAGACAGGCCAGTGTACACCAATGAAAGTGCAGCCGATGTCGAAATTGGCGTGGCACTTAGCACTGCTGTCCTTCTTGAGGGTGATATGGCGAAGAATGAGAAGAAGAGCGGCTATGAGAATTACACTCTCATGATGCAGCATTCGGTCCAAGTAAGTCTTTGAATTTGACAATTTGCCTTTCATACTTGTAAAATTTTGAAATGTTTATAATAACCTTTGCCTTGTATTCTTCCAGGCCATCCAACACGCCCATACCTTCTCCATGCAGGCTTTTGAGATTTCGAAGAAGTTAGAAGACATAGAGAAGGAGTTCGCTCTTCTCCATAAACAAAACAGGGCCAACGAACTAAAAATGAAAAGGCTGGAAGATCAGGCTGCAGAAGCTACAAAGGCCCAATCACTTGCTCTTCAAAAAGCTGAGGCTGCTGTAAACGTAAGAAAAGTTGCCGAGGCCGAGAAAAAGGAAGCCGAGGCTAAGAAGGCTGAAGCCGAGAAAGAGCTTAGAGATGCTCTGGCCACCAAGAAAGCCGAAGTCACTGCTGCCTACAACCAAGGCATGGCCAACGTTGCTGAAGATTATAAGCTTCAGGTCAAGCAAGCATGCAACAAAGGATTCGTCCTAGGTTGGAATGCTTTGGCCAAAAAGCTTGATCTTCCAGCCGACTCGCCATGGCGCAAGACCGAGGCCCTGCGTCTTCCTTGCCCTCTTCCTCCATCTCCAAGCCAAGCTGAAGATGAATCTGAAGCCGACGTTGAAGACGAAGGTGAAGATGAAGATGAAGCTTTGGTGAGGAAGACCAAATCTCCTCCCAAGATCGACCTGACTGGAGATGAAGAGGTTGAAGCTGCTCCCAAAAAGGCAGACTTCGGCACTTTATCTTC
This sequence comes from Camellia granthamiana, assembly GCA_036172215.1. Lineage (NCBI taxonomy): Eukaryota > Viridiplantae > Streptophyta > Magnoliopsida > Ericales > Theaceae > Camellia > Camellia granthamiana. The sequence goes on along the minus strand of CM069905.1, from coordinate 20,934,745 downwards.
TAACCTTCTTTTAGTGGGGAGAAGTGTTGATGAAACCTTGGCCGAGATTGATGCTGAAGTCACAGCTGACAAAGTGGCCGAGGTCGCGGCAAATAAAGAAGCTGAGGTTGTGGTGGACAAGGAAGCAGATGCTATAGTAGAAAAGGATGCCGAGATCATTCCTCCAGAGCCTTCCGACGTTGCTGCCCAATCTACTGTTAATGCTGAAGGAGTTTAAATATCTTCTGTTTTTCTTTTTTTTTACTTTGTTTTCTTTTTGTAAACACTGTAATCTTCTTGGCCGATGTGCCTCTTTGTTGCTTTAAGAACAATTGACCCTTGCTTGGCAACAGTGCCTTCCTTTTATCCAACTGCTTTATCTGAATGCTTGAGTCTTCACACTGCTTCTGTGTAGCTTGATACTTAGAATGTTTTGCATGATCTTCATACTCTTCCTTCTTTGTGTAATCTTCTCGAGGTAACATACCTCGGGTATAACACCGGCAAATTTTACTTCGGCAGAAAACTGTCCTGCAATCTTTCATAAATTTCAACAAGTATAAAACGTATACTATTCAATGTTAGCTTTTCTCAGGTTCCAATGAGTGTTCAAACAACAATCTCAGTCTGCCCAACTTGTAAATTGCTACAAATTTCAACAACGGTTAACCAAGTTTTATCAAGTATTAAACAATAATCTCAACTGTTACCTCAACCTGTAAATTTCAACAGATGGTAATACGTCGGCCTAACTGTAACCTGTAAATTGCTGCAAATCTCAACACGCAAACTTTTCTCAAATTATAATCAAGTGTTTAAATAGTAATCTACTTGTAAATTGCTACAAATTTCAACAAGGTTTAAACAATAATCTCAACTTGTAAATTGTTGCAAATTTCGACAAATGATCATATATAGTTTCAAATTATAGGTGATAACATCGGCTTTCCTTCAACTTGTAAATCGCAACAGATTTCAACAAGCGAAGAGAAACAAATATCTCGGCTTGACTCCAACTTGTAAATTGCTACAAATTTCAACAAGTGAAGTCAAGGAAGCATCTCGGCTAAACTTCAACTTGTAAATTGCAACAAATTTCAACAAGCGAAGCTAAGCTTTGAAATTGGCCTGATCAACTTGTAAACATATGATCTCATGTCGGATTTCAACAAGAATTAATACGACCAATAAACTTTACTCAAGTTATAAACAATGATATACTTGTAAGTCGACATAAATTTCAACAAGAATTAAACAATATTCATGAACCTGTAAATTGATATCGGCTATACTTGGCGCGAATTTCCACAGATGACAATATATCGGCTTGACTCCAACTTGTAAATTGCAACAAATTTCAACAAGTGAAGCCAAGGAATCTTCTCGGCTTAACCCCAACTTGTAAATTGCGACAAATTTCAACAAGTGAAGTCAAGGAATCTTCTCGGCTTAACTTCAACTTGTAAATTGCTACAAATTTCAACAAGCGAAGCTAAGGAATCTTCTCGGCTTAACTTCAACTTGTAAATTGCTACAAATTTCAACAAGTGAAGTCAAGGAATCTTCTCGGCTTAACTTCAACTTGTAAATTGCTACAAATTTCAACAAGCGAAGCTAACCTTTGTATTCGGTCAAACCAACTTGTAAATTGCTACAAATTTCAACAAGTGGTAGACTTTGTTATTCGGCCAGACCAACTTGTAAATTGCTACAAATTTCAACAAGTGGTAGGCTTTGCTATTCGGCCAGACCAACTTGTAAATTGCTACAAATTTCAACAAGTGGTAGGCTTTGTTATTCGGCCATACCTACTAACATTTGGCAGGCTTTGTTATTCGGCCAAACCCTACTTGTAAATCGCGACAGATTTCAACAAAGGGTAGGCTTTGTATCTTCTCTGTTCCTTTGCATCTTCTCTGCCCCCAATGTGAACCTGAGTTCCACTTGGGTTCTCATTTTTCAAGTCTTCAAGCATCAATCATATGACATCGGCCAGGAGTAATAATCATTTCAATGGTAGAAAAACTTCAAATTGCAGGTGTTCCAGGGTCTTGGTAATGCTTTGCCATCATTGTCCTCAAGCCGATATGCTCCATTACCTAGCACCGAGGTAATCCTGTAAGGCCCTTCCCAGTTTGGGCCAAGCTTGCCCTCCCTGGGATCTTTCTTGTTGCCGACCACTTTCCTCAAGACCAGGTCGCCGACCTGAAAATCTCTTGGGTTGACCTTCTTGTTGTATGCTCTGGCAAGTTGTTGCTGGTACACTGCAAGCTGAATTGCAGCCTTCTCTCTTCGTTCTTCCAAAAGATCCAGATCTCGGGCTAAGAGTATGTCATTAGTCCCATTTTCAACTCCCTGGGTTCGGATCCCTGGGATGCCGACCTCCAGTGGGATGACTGCTTCTGTGCCATAGGCCATGGCAAAAGGAGATTCCCCAGTTGATCTTCTCGGCGTAGTCCGATATGCCCAAAGCACATTGGGTAATTCATCTACCCACTTCCCTTTTGCTGCTTGCAACCTCTTCTTGATTCCATCCAGAATTACTTTGTTAGAAGCTTCTGCCTGCCCATTACTTTGAGGGAAACTCGGTGTTGAGAAGTAGTTCTTGATCTTGAATTTTGCACAGAAGTTTTTGATGAGCTTGCTGTCGAACTGTGTTCCGTTGTCGGCTATAATGGCTCTGGGGATGCCAAATCTCGTGATGATGTTCTTCCATATGAAATTCTTGACATCCACATCTCGGATTTTAGCAAGTGGTTCTGCCTCTATCCACTTTGTAAAGTAATCTGTCGCCACCAGCAAGTATTTTCTCTGGCCTGTTGCTTGGGGAAGTTGGCCGACCAGATCCATGCCCCATTGGGCAAACGGCCAAGGGCTGGACACTGGATTCAGGTCGGCTGCAGGCTGATGAATCAAAGGTGCAAACCTCTGACATTGTTCACACTTCTTCACATATGCTTCGGCATCTTTTTGCATATATGGCCACCAATACCCTTGGGTAATGGCCCTATGAGCTAATGATCTGCCCCCAGTGTGGCTTCCACATATCCCTTCATGAATTTCATATAAAAAATCTTCAACTTGAAAAGGGTGTACGCACCTTAAAAGGGGTCCAGTGAAGGACCTTCGGTAGAGATGTCCATCCAAGGTCAAGCTGAATCTTGCCGACTTCAGTCTGACTTTGTGTGCCTCCTTGCGATCTTCTGGCAGTTTTCCTTCTTTAAGGAATGCAACAATTGCATCCATCCAGCTCGGCCCCATGTCCACGCACATCGCTTCCTGCTTTGTGCTCCGTGGTTCTATGCTCGGGCCCGACATGTAATCTATCATAATTGTCCTCGTCTTCCCAGTCTGCATTGAACTCGCTAGGTTGGCCAACGCGTCGGCGTGGCTGTTATCATCTCGGCTAACTTGAAGAAGTCGGCAGTTCTGAAATAGCTCGGCTAGTCTGATCACCTCTTTTGCATACGCCGACATCCTCTCGTCCCTGGCTGCAAATTCTCCTGTAGACTGGTTAACAATTAACTGTGAATCACAAAAAACAATTACCTCGTCGGCTTCCGCTGCTGCTGCCAGTTTTAGTCCGGCAATCAATGCCTCGTATTCAGCTTCATTGTTTGAGGCCTTGAATGCCAAACGGATGGATTGCTCTATTATCTCTCCATCTGGAGATATCAGCAGTACTCCTGCCCCCGCTCCTCGTTGGTTTGAACTTCCGTCGACAAAAAGTCTGAATGAGTCGCCGATGTAGATGCTGCACGGTCTGAGCTTTTCCTTCCTTTGCTCTTTCGTTACCGGCTGTGATTCTCCATGCTTGCTGGGACCTGGTTCATCTCGGCTCAAAGGAGGCCGACATTCGATGGACTCTGGCGTGAATTCTGCCACAAAGTCGGCCAGGACTTGGCCCTTGATTGCTGTTCTTGGCCGGAATTCCAAATCATATTGGCCCAAGGCCACTGCCCATCTTGCAATTCTTCCTGTTAAGTCTCCTTGTTGCAACAAGGACTTCAATGGCTGTTCTGTTAGTATCACGATCTTGTGTGCTTGGAAGTAGTGGTTCAACTTTTTTGAGGCCATGACTAAGGCCAACATTAACTTCTCCAGTGGCAAGTACCTTGTTTCAGCGTTGGCCAAGGTTTTACTCACATAGTAGACAGCTTTTTGTTCTCCCTGCTCTTCTCGGATAAGTACTGCACTCACCGCATGTTCTGACACGGCTAAGTACAAAAACAATTCTTCCCCGGGCTCTGGTGTCGAGAGGACTGGAGCCGTGATCATGTACTTTTTCAGATCGGCCAGAGCGGCCTCACATTCTTCAGTCCACAGGAAGTCTGCAGTCTTCTTTACCAGGTTGAAGAAGGGTTTACACTTGTCTGAACTTCGGCTAATGAACCTGTTTAGGGCTGCTGCTCTGCCAGTGAGCATTTGAACCTGTTTTGCCGAGGTTGGGCTCTGCAGATCTAGGATGGCTTTGATCTGATCTGGGCTGGCCTCGATTCCCCTCCTGGTTACCAAGTATCCCAGAAACTTGCCAGATCCAACCCCGAACGCGCACTTTGATGCGTTGAGTCGGAGCCGATATGTTTTCAGTATATTGAATACCTCGGCCAGGTCAGCGAGATGATTTTCTGGCTCCTTGGTCTTCACGACCATGTCGTCGATGTAGACCTCCACTGTTCGGCCTATCTGTTGTTTGAACATTTTGGTCACCAGCCTTTGGTAAGTTGCTCCTGCATTCTTTAATCCAAAAGGCATCACCCTGTAACAGTACAGGCCTTTTGGTGTGATGAACGCCGTCTTCTCCTCATCTGGGGGGTACATGGCAATCTGGTGATAACCCCGGTAAGCGTCCAGGAAGCTCATCCTTCCATGCCCCGATGTAGCATCCACCAGCTGGTCAATTTTTGGTAGAGGGAAGCTGTCTTTGGGACATGCTTTATTTAGGCTTGTAAAATCGACACAAACCCTCCATTTGCCGTTCTTCTTCTTCACCACCACGGTGTTTGATAACCACGTTGGGTAATTTACCTCTCTAATGGCCCTAGCTTCTAGAAGTTTGTCAACTTCTTCCTCCACTGCTTCGACATGTATCAACGTCGGTCTTCTAGCTCGCTGAATCACAGGTTTAGCTGACCTGTCGACGTTCAGTCTGTGGCATGTGACCTCGGGGTCAATGCCAGGCATTTCATAAGGTGTCCAGGCGAACACTTCTATGTTTGCTCTCAAAAAGGCCTCCAGTTCTCTTCCTTCTTCCTCGGCTAAGCCTGAGCCGAGAAGAAAAAATCTTTCCTCGTCGCCCTCCTGGACGAGAATTTTCTTTAGTGATTCCTCACTCTTCTCAGCTGGCTCCTTGCCGACATCATCCAGGACTTCCATGTCCTCGTCTTCAATCTCGGTTTTGGCTGGTTCTCGAACATTGCAGGTAGCCTTCATTGCTGCCATGGAACAGTTCTTCGCCTGCAGTTGATCTCCTCGGATTTCTTCAATCCCGTGCTCCGTTGGGAACCGCAGAAGTTGGTGTAATGTTGAAGGTACTGCCCCCATTGCATGCAACCACGGTCTGCCCATGATGATGTTGTATGGTGAGGGTGTATCAATCACAATGAACTCGGTCGTGATCTTCTTGGTGCCTGCTTGGACTTCTAAGCTTGTTGCCCCCAGTGGCCACGTCGGTGTTCCATTGAAGCCGACCATCGGACCAGTTGACTGCTCCAGGTCGTCGGGGTGAAGGCCGAGCTCCTTGTAACATCTAACGTACATGATGTCACAAGAGCTTCCTGGGTCAATCAGGATGCGTTTTACTTGGCACTCCCCAACCTGGAGGGATACTACCAAGGCATCGCTATGTGGGTGCTGGACCATCTCTAGGTCGGCCTCAGTGAAGATTATCATCTGACCTTGGCAGTCTTCTGGCCGAGGTCTTTTCAGTCCGACCTGGTTCACGTGCTGCAAGTGCTTCACTCTTTGGGTTTCTCCCCGAATTTCGTTCTCATTCACCTTGGAGTGAATAACATTTACTACCCGAGGTCTGTCTGCTCGGGGTTGTGGTGGTGGCGGGGCTGCTTCCGCCTGTGGCAGTCTTGCCTGTTCTTCCCTTGTTCTGGTCTCATCAACAAGGTCTCGCAAGTGGCCTTGTCTCACCAGATCTTCCAAGTGAGCTTTCAGGGCTCTGCAACCCTGTGTTGTGTGGCCGTTTTCGTTGTGATACGAACAATGTATGTCCGTGTTTCTTCCCATAAATTCCCCCGGTTCCCGTGCTGCCGTTCGGAAATAGGGCTGGCCCCTTATTCTTCCTAGGATCTTTGCAATTGGAATTCGGAACACGGTTGTTACTGCTTGTTTAGCCCTCAGCTCTATCTCCGTCTTGCTGAAGCCGTTGTTACCTCGGCTTCGCTTTGGCGAGTCATTCCGTTGCTCCTGTTTGACCTGCTTTGATGCCGATGTATCCTCCTCGGCTCTGGCATATTTTTCAATCCTTGCCATGAGTTCCTCCATGTTCTTTGGCAATGTCTTTGCCAAAGATTTCCGTAGTGAACAGTCTTCCTTCAGGCCGTTCTTGAAGGATACAACTGCTACCTCCTGGTTGCATTCGGGTATTCGATTGAACACCTCGTAGTATCTCTTTGCATAGGCCCTTAGCCCTTCATCCTTGTTGATCTTTAAAGCCATTAATGCGTCCACCCGTAATGGCTGTAGCTTGTTTGTCACGAATCTGGCCACAAACATCTCGGCCAGACCTTCCCAAGTCTTCACACATCCCTTCGGTAACTTGTGGAACCAATCCGATGCAATTTCCCCAAAGGATGATGGGAATACTTTGCAGAGCAGAGGCTCATTTCCACTGTATAAAGCCATTGAGTTTAGGAATAATCCAACATGGAAGTTAGGGTCTGACTTACCATCATAGATTTGGAACCTCGGCATGCTGAATCTTTTTGGAGCTACAAACTTGTCCAGTTCTACCGAGAATGGTGTCCTCGGCTTGACGAGTGAGGTTACCTCGGCTTCGGCGTTCTGTTCCCTTCTCTTGAGATAGTTTCTCAAGTCTTCTTTGCTTCTCCCTGGGGCTCGGCTATCTTTTGATTTGAGCCCCTTCGGCACACTGCTCTCGGCGTCGTGGTGCGCCCGTTTTGATCTTTCTCCACGGGTTGTGTCAAAGCAGAGAGCCTGCTTTTGTACGTGCCGATGTTCTCTTGGTTCCTCATCCTTGGCATTATGTGTCCTCTGGGACTTGCCGACGTCCTCGGAGGGCGGGTGAGGGTGCCCCTTGCTCCTGGAGCGTTGTGATGCGTCGGGTGTCGTTGTCCTTCCTTCATTCCGAGCTTGAACTGCTGGGATTGGTGTATCTGGCAGTGGGTATGGTGGCTGCATAACCCTGTTTTGCATCATGAAGTTGACGACCGACTGCAGATCGGCCAGCTTGTTTGCCAGGTCTTTGACTTCTTCATCCCTTCGTATGCATCGATCCTTCCATATCTGGAGGTTATCCTCCTTGTAATAGCTATCATGATCCGTCTTCTTCGAAGTGTCGTCCTCCTGGACGACGTTTTTGCCCCCGTGCCCCTGGCCACGGGTTTGGTCGTTGTGGTTGCCTCCTTCGGTATCCAGGTCAATAGGCCTGTCATTTCCAGCTGGAATGTCACCCCCGATCCTCTCGTTCTGTGCGTTGCTAGCCATCTATTCGTCTATCTTTCCCACAGACGGCGCCAAATTGTGTGGGTTATTTTTCTCGGTCACACTGCCTATCTTAGTGAGTCAGCAGTAGTAACACAGGCAGAATAGATGGAACAAGCAATAACACAAAGACAAGAAAGATTTACGTGGTTCGGCAATAATTGCCTACGTCCACGGGTGGTGCCGAGGTGTTTCACTATGAGTAATAACAAGAATTACAGTTTTTTCTCAACTGCTTTCTCTCACTCTCTCTATGTAATTGTAAATGTTACAAATAGTATGTAGATGTCTGAGTCTCTCCGTGTGTCTCCCTCTGTTTCAGAATGAATCTCCGTTTTTCAATGAATCTCGTCCTCCATCTCTATATATACATCGGAATAGAGATGGAGAAGCTCACAGCTTTTGAGCTGTTTTGACAGCCCACTAAAGCACTTTTGGCAGCTTTCCAGGTAAAAGCTGTTGATTCCTTCACACGACTGCTAATGGCCTCGTGGCTATTTCACATGGCCTCAAGGCCAGCTTGTTGGTGAAATGATGGCCTCGTGGCTTCCTCCATTAGGTTGGACATCCACCCAAGATAATATTTTATAACATCAACCTCGGCATTACTCTTTTGCGGTTAGCTCGGCCTATGTTTGTCAAGCCGAGGTTGGAGGCCTTTGTCCCGAATTAAGATGCCTTCAGAAATTACCTCGGCAAATACTAGAATACCTTGGCAAAACTTTACTGTGACACGTAGCTCTTCTGATGACACGTCGGCGTCATCTTGCCACGTGTTGATGCTCAGAAATATAACCCCACAACTATCCTAATTTACTATAAAAACAATGTGACAAGTAAATTATGATCAAAATGGAGGTCATCATGTTTTCAAAAAAAGATACCACAATCTGCCACATCATTCTATAAAATACTTCTGTATATATTTTTTATGTTTGTATATAATAACTTTAAACTAATTTATCGTAATAACTTAGTACAACAAACATTAACCATCATTTACTTGAAACAAGATCAACTAAATGTCTTTTTTTTCCACTGGTTTGTAGCTATTCCTCTAAACAAACAACTGTACAGCTTCAGCTATGTCTGTTTCAAAGCTGGTGCAGCAGGAATTGTATTCTCTATATTGTACATACTGGTAATTAGATTGAATCTTCCCTATCCGCTTCTAGTATTAGACGGAAAAAAACAAGGAATAATCTAAACCTGCTCTGATAAATATGAACAGATTGATGTTTGGGGACTGAGGACTCCATTCTTATTCCTGGAATGGATAGGAATGAATGCAATGCTGGTGTTTGTGATGGCAGCACAAGGTATCTTTGCAGCATTCATAAATGGATGGTATTACAAGACTCCAAACAATTCACTAGTAAGTAATGACAGTTTTTTTTTTTTTTTTTTTTTTTTTTTGTCTTAATTTTTTTTATCATCTAATGGTGTGGAAAAAATTGAAATGATCAGGTCCATTGGATTCAAAAGCATGTCTTTGTTGATGTTTGGAAGTCTCAGAGAGTTGGGACATTATTATATGTGATTTTTGCTGAAATTACCTTCTGGGGAGTGGTTGCTGGTGCCCTACACAAATTGGGTATATATTGGAAACTGTGAGAAGCAACAAAAATAAATAAATAAAAAATAAGTGATCCTTGCACGAGATTCCTGCTAAAGTAGGGATGGTTAAGAAAAAATATATGCAGTCTTTCATTTCTGAAGAAGCTATTTTCGTGATTTGAACCCACACTACCAAAGATGCTAATGGAAACCCTTGACATTGGGCTCAGCCGCCATAAAATTGGGAGGGGAAAAAAAAAAGTAAGAAAGTAAATGGAGGACCATGCAATTTTTTGTTTCAGTCATTATTTGTGTTTCAATTTAGCCAAGCATTCCTCAATGCTCATTCTAGTTGTCAAAATGATATTGTAGAAAAAGAAGATGTATTTAACCTTATTACCTAAGGAAGAATATGTAATCAAGGAATATAAGATTTTCAATTGCAAGCTTAAACTATACATGGCATCTTCTTGATTGTTTCACAGTCGTTCCGCTCTGTCAATCGCTATATGATTAGTAAAATTAAATTCAAATAAATTCATATCATTTGTAATTACAACCACCAATGTTAATTTTAAGACTTCTACCCCCTTCACATTTTTGTAAACAGTGATTATATCACTCTTTTTTACCATTACATTTGCATGGACATTTTGTACAGAAATCTTGTGACATATTTTTTGACTCCATGATGTCATGTTTGGTTACAGATTGGCCAAAACTGTTTGAGAAAGTTTTGATTTCATAATTTATTTTGTACTTTACAACATCACTCAATGGTTAATTAGCTGGATTACAAAGACAAAAAGTTGTAAGAAACGCCACAAAACACTTTACACGTTTGAAAGTTAATGCTAGTCAAATTCAATGTCACAGAGATGGGGGCTCCACTGAAATTATGTCAAAAGTTGACTCCTTTGGATAGTAATATGTTGAAAGATATAGATATATATACATATAAATATGTGGGTAATGAAAATGACAATGGATACATATATGGAACATGTTAATACAAAAACAACTACAATTATTAGGCTGATATGAATGAAGATGAGAAACAAGAACCAACAAGGTTCAAGTCATTGTTGAGTCATCAATTTTATATATATATATCTAGTTATTCAACATTTTTTTCCATGTTCGATCCTATTTTGGCATATGTAGTTACCAATTATTTTTAAAAATTAAATTCACTATCTAACAGTCAAATATGGTTTACTTTGACTAGGTTTTTGTCATATCTGCATAAAGAAGATAAGAGGGGACAAGCCAATATAATTGAAAAAGTAAAAAAAGAAATACAAATGGTTTATTAAACAGTCCTGCCAACTTGTCTTGGTAGGAAAAGTATCACTCCCGACTCTTGATGGTAAAGTTCTATGATATACATATATCCTCAAAAATTACTACTCATTGGAAGGGTTACGACAATGTGAAACTCAATGTTGTTAGAAAATCATATTTTGTCATAATCCAACTACAGTTAATTCTAATTTCCACCACATTATGTCAAATTTTCAAGGAGTGCATTATGAAAGTGCGCATCACATTTTGACCCTCTTGATAGGGACAAATTTAGAGAGTGAACATGGGTAGTGAATTAGTCATGGCAAGACTAGGTGCACATACACTTATTACCCAAGAAAATTACTCGACATCCAAAGCCAAGCTCCACCAACATCCCACGAATACTGCTTCTATATAGGTCCGAAGGAAGCAAACCATATATGCATCCTTAGTTGGCACTATAAGACTATTTTGATTAATTACTCAATACTTTTAATTAGAGAATCCCATGAATGGAGTGATTCACGGGATTGATTGGAAGAATCATGTCATTGTAATTTGTTGGAATAATTTGACTCCATAAAAACCAGGGAAAATAGTTAGGTAGGAGAGCATGGTTTTGATCTAAATAACATAGCTATAACATCCATACAAGGGTACAACATATAGCTCCTCTCCCCTACAGATTTCATATACACAATGACGGGAGTGCCTCAACTCTCCTCTCATCTCCTCACTACCAACTCTACTTCATCTTTTTTACTAGAATATCATACAGCTCAGCTTTTTCACAACATACCTCCTTATTTACATTATTACATATTTAAGCTGATTGAAGATTGCTGTTCAGAGATGCAAGGAAGCTTGTTGCAAATATGCAATCCGAATGAAAAGGTATATCGTCAGACATATTCACTCCCACCCCATTAACATCTTCCAGACTGCTTCCTCAATCTGGTTCCTTGGAACAGACAAGCCCTCCCCTTCATCGAGTAAAAGTCTGTACACTTCCCATTCGCGATCCCCAATCATGTGCCTCCCAATCTCAGCCTGCAAATGGAATTGGACCAATTTGGAATGAGAAAAAGAACAAAAACAAAAAACAAAATATAGAAGACTCTCAAAAACCCATTAGAGAAGGACAATGATGATGTACATAACAGAATGAAGCTCATCTACTCCCTTCTATGCCCCCCTTCAAGGAGACAGAGGAATGGTACATTGAAGGGGACAGACAATCTGTATTCATCATAACACATTGTAAAGGAAACAATTCTGACCATGAACTCTAACACTGAACATCAAAGAGATGAGGGAGAATCCATGTGGGTGGAAGAACTAATCCCATTTTGAGCTACTATATATAGTATGGAGATCAGGAAATACCGAAAAAATGCCGGTGTCAAGCATCTTGAGAGCAAGGGTGATGTCGTAGAAAACAAGAGGCCGGCCCTTGCCAGACAACTCAACGGGATTTGCTACCAGAAGTTCTGTATCAGGACCGCGGCTCACCACAGCTACTCTAATAGGACGCAGTAGTTCCATCCGAATACGCGAAAGCAGTGCTTTCTGCTTGCTAGGGTCAACTATCTTCTTCCCATCTGCTAGCATGATGAACAAGTCCAACTCACAATTTCTATTCTCTTTTGTGGTGAATCGGCCATAAGAAATCTGGTAAACATAACGGGATATTAATGTTAAAAATACAAATCCAGTACAAGTCCTAGCATTTTGCAATATTAAGACATATAAAGCAAAACAGCCAATAAAGAAATTGTGACTGAACAAGCATGCTATATTATGACCAACATTAGAATAATTTTATTGTAAAAAGAAAAAAGACTCTAGTAGATCAATCCAAATTATCTACCTGGATATTGTAATCCTTTAAAGTTCTCATAATATCGTATAGTAGACCTTTGTGATCTTTACAAACAATTTGGACGAGCGTGTGAGCAGGGCTGAGAACGTTATCCATAGTGATAGATACACTGTTGGAGGTGAGAGATCCACTCTGGTGTTCATCTATGTCTGACTTAAACTTGTCGTCTGTGATTGCGGGAGGAAGAAATGAGGGCCCATGTGAACATGCAGTAATTTCAGGGCCAACCATTTCTATTTCGCAACTAATCATGGCATCCCCTAAAACATTTTTTAAATGGTCGTGTGTATCTTCCTGTCTCTTCTTGGTATGCATAAGTTCCCTGACAACATTGAAAGAAACATAAGGTCACAAAGGGGATTCACATCAACTAAAATGACTTAGATAATTATAACTTAACGGCATTATCAAAACTTAATTATATAATACAATAAACGGATGCTCTCCACCTCGGGTTTAAAATTTTGATAAAATTTATGATGTCCCATGACTGCAAACAAACAAATGGGAAAAACAAAAACAATTATTTACAAATAGTCTTAATTTATTTATCGTCAATCAACCAGATTACTCCATGCATGACCATAGTTCAAAACCAAACTATTGCACATTCCCGGTTGTCTTGGTAACAAAATTTCACTAATAGAGAGGCATCAATCATCATGTATCCTCACTATCCCTGTTTCAGTTTAGGATAAGGATAAATGGGACAAGATATCCATTTAAAAAATATGTGGATCCAACTTGTCCACAAGAAAGCTGCCATAAATTTTTATCATATTCCATGTAATCAACTCAATCCCACATACTGAAGACAGTGTATAGTAGGAACATTGACATACGAGTTAAAAATCTCCCCATAAACACTTACCCAGGAAAAAACTACAAATAATAGTATTTATTGTTAACTGAGCATGGACTGAGTCTAGATTGTAGAACCTGGTGTCTGTGATGAAAAATAAGTCCATCACTCTGCCATCCGGGGTAGTAGACACCTTCACTCTCTTTATTGTAAGCTCGAGATCGCAAAGAACAACCGTCACATCTGCCCAAAATTTTCTCCATAACTCAATGACAGTTAAATTACTGATATTATGCTAGAATTTACAAAATCAATCAGCACACAAACAGAACAAAGGAACAAGGAAAAAATCAAAAATATTTAAATAAATAATCTGAAACAAAAAAAGAAAAGAAAGGAAAATCATGCAATTCCACAATGCTCCTTTGAAACCTAGGTAAAGGCCCTCAAAACTTTTATCTTTACAACAAGCAAGTCAGCTTCTCAGAAATCAAACAGCACATAAAGGAGGATAAAGAACAAAGATACTACAACATCAAAAATTCATGATTAGAAAACATGCTTAGATTTCAAATTCATATGGACAAAAGACTAGCTGCGAAATCATAGAACTAAGAGGAGCATAAAGATCAGTTTAGTGGAACAAGCAATTCAATTAAAACCCAGCAAAAATTTCACAGATATAAGCGGTGGATACAAGCAAATTACCATGAAGAAGGCCTCTTCGATCGCGGCAACAGAACTTCAAGAGGAAAACATCAGGAGGCTTGGGGGGCTGCAATTCGGATCGGTAAAAGTAAATCCCAGAAGCTGAAGAACAAGAAGGGCATACCCCCATCATTCTCTTCTTCAACAAACTCCATCTGGTATTTGGTTTTCCAATGACCCAGAACACTATGTAGCACCATTTCCCGTCAGTAGACACATCTGCAACACACAATTAAGGAAGCAAATAAACAAAACTATCCAAAACCCACCACTTATTTGAGAAAATGCCGAAGAGAAAACTGCTTAGCACAATTTTACTGTTTCAGAAAATACCCATCAGAGAGAAAAATCATTTCCAACTAGCCAAACAGGTTGAAAACCAAATTAAGGGGAAAATTCACATGAACCACAAATACCCATGGGTTAGTTCGCAAAACTGAGACAGACCCAAAACTTAATAGGAATTAAGGATTCATATGCAGAGAGAGAGAGAGAGAGAGAGAGAGAGAGAGCATACCAACTCTGACAATGCTTAAACCGAAGAAGAGGATGAGGCGGCAAAGATCACAACCCAAGCCAGTTTTGTCAGGGCAATTGACAGTGATCACACTTGGGTCTCCTTCTTTCTCAGACTGCCTCAAGATCACCACGTCGTCGTATAGAATCCCCATATCTTCGTCTTCTTCTTCTTCAAATCAAAACCAAACCCAAATCTTCAAACACAAAAAAGATCCGAACTTTTCTCTTTGCCACCACTCACTCTGTTTTTGGCTTCTTTCAAACACTCCTCCTTTTCACTCTGTTCTATGTAACCACAGAATAGTTGGAGCAGAGTAAAAAAAAAAAACCCCAAAAATTTGGGATCTTTTGGGGGATTGTTTATTAACCGTTCTTTCTATCTGTCCTTTATATACAGCACAAATACAGAGAGAGAGAGAGAGAGAGAGAGAGAGAGAGAGAGATGGGTGGTTCTTGTGAGTCAATTTGAGCTAGGTGTGGTGTTGTGTGGTGTTGGGGTAGGGGTGTAGTTGTAGTTGTTGTTTGGTGTGCTGTCGGTTTTGTGATGATTATTAAAAACTCCTTTTCTCTTTGCCGGCTTTGGAAGTCTTTTTAAAAGGCCAACCTAGAAGAGTTCATCACTTTAAAATTAGAATTTTAATTGAGTTTTAATGTTTTAATTAAGTTTTAATGTGATACAAAATAAAAATAAAAATAAAAAATAAAAATAAATAAGACTAAGGAATTGTTTGGAATGACTTAAATAAGTATACTTTTTATCTTTTTATAAAAAAAAATATGTAGAAAAATAGAAAAATAATATGATAAAAAAAAATAAAAAGATAAATTATATTGAAGTTACCAAACTTGACCTAAAATTACTTCTCATTAAAGCTATTTAAACTCTTATATTAGCTTTAAAGCCTCTTTTTTTTTTTCTTTTTTTTTTTTAACCAATAAAAGTCTGCTTTTGCGTGGGAAGATTTTCCAGCTTCTTTCCTTCCCATTTTCCCACTAATTTTTATAACGGCGTGCCTAGTCCTACACAGCGGCTTACGAGTTCCATTCCACCTCCTCTCCCTCATTTTCTCTCATTTTTAATTTCTCATTTCTCGTTTCATTTTCTCTTCTCATCTCAATGTCACCAACACCACAGTAATAAATAAGATAATTTTATGATAATAAATAGGGTGTTTATTTATGATTAAATTTGTTATATATATATATATATGTATTTATGTTTATGCTTATTTAAAATGTTATTAAATAAAAACTTAGGCTGAAGTAGTTTGATGATTAATTTTTACAATCATAAATTAAGATATTTAGGTTAATTTAATTTTATATATATATATATATGTTTAATTATATATATGTTTAATTTAAAATGTTATTAACTAAGAAATTTAGATTAAAAAAAAAAAAAGGTAAAACAAAGTTAGCTTCGTTTTCTTATATTAAAATTTAACTTTGACTAATTTTTTTCTCTTTCTTACTCTCAAAATAAGCATGTGAGATATTCTCTGCTAGTTTGGATGGAAAATGTAACTGTAGCATTTTAATCTAAAATTACATAGGAGGTATGTGACTATTTTTAAAAGGTATAGGGAGCTAAAGTGCTTGTACGGAGAGCAAATATCCCGCTGTGCCCGTACTCCTTTCGTCCAAGCTCCTTGTCTATCCGATCGACCTGCGAGCACAACGGCGGTGAGCTACCCGGCGGTGTGTGGCCGAAAAACCCCTTCAACGATCAAGTTAGCACGCACACTCAGGAAGAGAGAGAGCAAGAGAGAGATATCACAATGAGTGTTTCTCACCAAATGATGTTTCATCCCTAGCATGGGGAGCGCAGTCATGCTTATATACTTTCTGCGCTCAAATCTGCTCCCATTAGTCTCTTGACACGTGGAGCTGCTTTCCCATCTGTCAGCACAAATCCAGCGGACACCTCCTAACCAAACCGCCAGACTACATTAGCGGAAGCTCGGTAGCCCGGTGGCATAACCTCAGTTTCTCACGACCATGCTGCGTAACATGCCCGAGTGCTTCACTTGTCGAGCCCCACAGCAACCGGGCTCAGTAACTTTTCGGCAAAGCCAAGTTCAAGACAGGCCGAGCCGGCATTCAGAAAACTCTTCACATCGAGCTAAACATGCTCCCCTAAAGCCCGAGCTAGCAGATGATCATCTCGGCCAAATTAGCTCGGTCCAAACACGGGACCTGGACCTCGGATCTAGGCCTCGACCGAGCAAGACCAACTCTGGGGAAGCCTAAGTTAGCTCGGCCTAAACAAGGGCCCGAGCCTCAACCGAGCAAAACCCACTCTAGATAGGCCCAAATTAGCTCTGCCCCACATGTTCGATCCTAATTTGTCCAGCTTCTACCACGGCCCAAAGCCAGATTATAAATCTCCTTCTCAATTGCCCCTTAATTCCGTCCGCGCAAGCGTGACCGGGATTACATGACTCGACCGGGGTAGATCCTGCCTCAATTCTTAGTCCGCACGACGTAAACCGCGTTAATCCGCACGCTCGGTTTCTAAGCTTGCTCGGTTAATGCCTCAACTCGCCACCTTGTCTCTTCAGCACTGACGCCGCCGCCATTATGAACACGCATCGACCATTTATTGGCCTCGAGCAGCCAATCCATACGTCCCTTCACATTCAAAATTTTGGCGGTTCTTTTCGCCTATGAACACGCCACTTCTCCTTCACATTTTCTTCTTGCTGCCTCTCTTTCGTTCCAGACGATCAAGCACCATTGTTGCCCTCTACTACCAAGCACCATTCTTGCTCTCGAAGATTCGACTCTTGCCTCCTTCTGGTAAGTTCTACGAGTCTTTTTACTGCTTTTTGATTTCGTATTTCACATTCTAGGGCACAAAAACCATTGGTTTTAGGATATAACCCCCTAAAAACCTCTTCTTCCCCTGCTCTCTCTGTTATTCTTCAACTCCAGTGATGAACACACGAAGATCTGGAGCGGACCGGGCTCCAGGTCTTCTTTTGATCCCAAAAAAAACCTAAACCAAGCAAATTGCGAGTTTGCAAAAACTCCTGTAGGAACCGAGGTAGGCATAGGACTCGACTGCTCGACCAAGCTAACTTCTGGTCCGCTTGAGCGGCCGAGCTTCTAGATTTACCTTCGTGACCGAGGTGGTCTGGCACTCCATCTGACCGAGCTAAAGTCAAGCTCGTGTTGCGCGATCGTGCTCCCACTTACACTTGCCCTCCTTTTCTTGCAGAGTCCAAGGGGACCACGCACCAACACTGAGGCTCTCAAAGACCGAGCAGCCATCAAACGAGAGTTTTTGACAAACCAACACAGCCGTGCTAAAAACAGCCAGCTACACATAGGGCACTACCGCTTCCTGGTTGATACGCCGGTCGCATTCGCCGCGTTCCGGAAAGAATATGGCGTCCCTGCTGACGTACACCTCGAGCTCGGTGAGGAGGACACAGCCCCTTAGGGCAGACTTGACCAGTGCCCTTTCACTGTTCTTTCCATTATCGAAGGCGGCCTTCGCTTCCCGGTCAATCCCCTCATGTGCGAGTTCTTGAGGCGCACCGGGCTAGCACCGACGCAACTCTCTACCAACACTTATAGGATAATTAACAAGATAGCCGAGCTGAACAACCGGCTAGGAACAACCTACGATTAGCCGAGATACTTCGCCAGTATACCCTCGGGCATACAGGCGACGGCCTTGCCTATTATTTAAAGATCAGACCGGGCAAAGAGAAGATAGTGACTGGCACCCCAAACAAAGACATGCATGACGACGACTTTTTCTAGGTGTCCGGTAATTATGAAACAGTCGACGTGCCGGGCTGGTATATTAGCAAGGACTTCGGTTCAACATATAAGCCGTGCTAACTGCTCGGTCAAATTACTTTCTTTCTATATTCTGTACTTAATATCTTTTCTTCTTCTCCTCTTTGCAGCAATCGAAGCTTTGCAAGCCAACTACCATTATCTCAATGAAGCAGCCATCAGAACCGTGCTACAGTACCGTAACCGAGATTGCCACGAACTTCTCGGCTACGTACCGACCTACAGATACTCCGCTCCCCGCCGAAGTAGAGTAACAGACTTTCTTCGAGCGCCATCTTCGCCCCCCCGATCCAACTCTACTGGACGTGCCCTTAATCCAGTTGACAGAAGCAGAGGAGATGGCCAAACGAAACCGCATCAAAAATCTCATCACCGCTACATCCATCGAGCTACCGAGCATCCCTTCCCGTGCAGCTGCTGCCGGTCAAACAAACGGGACCGTGGTTGCATTGGCGTCACCTGTAGCTATGCAGACAAGCAAGGAAAGCCGCTGAGTTAGGAAAAGGCCTCGCACCGCCGATCCTTCAACCGAGCTCGTTGCGGAGCTGAGCACCGAGCAACCAATGGTCACAACCGAGCCAACACCTCCTTAGAAGCCACAACTGAAGCACCGGGGAAAAGAGATCCCGGCCAGTGCTTCGGCCAAAAGGGATAAAGAGCACCTCCTCACCTTCGACCTAACCAAAGCCCTCCTTCTGCCGAGCGACGTGACCGGCAATGACCACGTGCCCGACACCCGGCTCGTGAAGTCCTCGGTCAAGTCTATGACCCGAGTAAGAATTTTGCATGCTTTATCCAAATATTTCCAAGTGTTTGCTCGGTTTCCTTTTTCTAATCAAACTCTCTTCTTGCAGGCCATCCAGAAACAACATCTGGTGATGGAGCGGATTCATAGACTCCGGCAGAAGGCGACCGACGCTACCAGTCAGGTTGAGCACCTTCAAACCGAGCTGGGGCGGTCGAAGGCTTCCTTAGAAATTGCAAATTCCGACAACTCAAAATTACTCGGCCAACTTGGAGCCATCGAGCAAGAAAGAGACGCTCTCCGGGCCGAGCTGGAAGCGTTGAAACAATCGAGAAAGGATCAGGTGGACGAAGCCAACAACGCCGGTTTCAAGGAGGCCGAGGAAAACTACACCAAGCAAGTTCATGCCACCCAGGACATTTTCTTCAAGTCCGGCTGGAAGGCTGCTTGCGAATAGCTCGGCCAAGGATCTGGAACTGACGTGCTTGCCTCCCCCCCTGCTGCCTTTCTGCCGACGTACATGGTACCTTACGCCAACGATGTCTTCAGTGCGTTGCAGGCTGAAGCCGAGAAAGAAGGCGAGGACGAAGCCGAGAAAGATGCTGAGGGAGAAAACCACCCAAAGCAGCCCAGTCAGGTGGAGACCAGTGTCCAAGAAAAAACAACCACGGTCAACCTGGAAGCAACTACAACCGAGGATGACTTCGCCGACCTGTCCCCCTTAGTTTAGTTTTCTTTTCTTTTTTCAAGAATGTAACCGGGCTGCCTGCCCCACCTTATGTAATTCGGTTTTACACCAATGAAAAGTTTTGATTTCTTTAACTGTTGTATTGCTTGTTGGACTGTGTTTTGTCATCTCGGCAGGAACCTTTAAACAAAACATCAACAACTTTAGCCAGGGCAAAGCACCTCGACTAAATCTTTTGAGTGGGACAAATCACCAACCCCTTTACCCGGGACAAAGCATCTCGGCTAAAGCCTTAAGTAAATCGACTCATTTAACCGGAATAAAGCTTTTCGGTTGAAACCACCGAGTTGAGTAAATCATCAACTCATTCAATCGAAATAAAACATCTCGGTTGAGACTATAGAGTTGAGCAAATCATCAACTCATTTAACCGGAGTAAAACATCTCGGTTGAAATCACAGTTGAGTAAATCATCAACTCATTCAATCGGAATAAAACATCTCGGTTGAAACCATAGAGTTGAACAAATCATCAACTCATTTAACCGGAGTAAAACATCTCGGTTGAAATCACAGAGTTGAGTAAATCATCAACTCATTCAACCAGAATAAAACATCTCGGTTGAGACCATAGAATTGAGCAAATCATCAACTCATTTAACCGAAGTAAAACATCTCGGTTGAAATCACAGTTGAGTAAATCATCAACTCATTCAACCGGAATAAAATATCTCGGTTAAGACCATAGAGTTGAGCAAATCATCAACTCATTTAACCGGAATAAAACATCTCGATTGAAATCATAGAGTTGAGTAAATCATCAACTCATTCAACTGGAATAAAACATCTCGATTGAGGCCATAGAGTTGAGCAAATCATCAACTCATTTAACCGGAGTAAAACATCTCGGTTGAAATCACAGAGTTGAGTAAATCATTAACTCATTCAACCGGAATAAAACATCTCGATTGAGACCATAGAGTTGAGCAAACTATCAACTCATTTAACCAGAGTAAAACATCTCAGTTGAAATCACAGAGTTGAGTAAATCATCAACTTATTCAACCGGAATAAAACATCTCGGTTGAGACCATAGAGTTGACTAAATCATCAACTCATTTAACCAGAGTCAAACATCTCGGTTGAAATCACAGAATTGAGTAAATCATCAACTCATTTAACCAGAGTAAAACATCTCGGTTTAAATCTCAAAGTAAGCACCGAAAGCAACAGAATGCTTCAGCAAAGATAAGTCACTTCTATTATATTTGACAAAAAGCGTGTTACATTCAGAAATATAGGGAGAGCAAGTCCTTCCACAAAAAATTACATAAGAACGTAAAATGCTAAAAATAGTACAGTTTGAGGTTGGCCGCATTCCATGGTCGGGGTATGCCTTTTCCTTCCAAATCTTCCAAGTGGTATGCCCCCTTGCCCGCCAGACCGGTTATCTTGTAAGGCCCTTCCCAGTTTACCCCTAGCTTGCCTTCCCCCGGCACTAGTGTGTTGCCCATCACCTTTCTTAAAACCCAATCCCTAACTTTGAACGGTCTGGGGTGCACCGTTTTGTTGTATTTTCTGGAAAGCTCTTGTTGGTATGCGGCCACATGGATTAGAGCCTTGTCTCGGCGCTCTTCCACTAGGTCCAATTCCAGGGCGATGGCTTCAGAGTTCAGCTCGGACTCAAAACTTTCACTGCAGAGGGTGGGCATGCCAACTTCCAATGGGATGACTGCCTCCATGCCATATGCCAAGGCAAAAGGAGTTTCCCCGGTAGATCGCCTCAGGGTCGTCCAGTATGCCCAAAGGACACTTGGGAGTTCCTCGGCCCATTTTCCTTTGGCTTTCTCAAGTCTTTTCTTCAACCCATCAAGAATGGTCTTGTTTAATGCTTCGTCTTGGCCGTTGGACTGTAGGTAAACCGGGGTGGAGTTGTAGAATTCAATCTTCAATTCTTCACAAAATCCTCTGAATAAGCGCCCGTCAAATTGGGTGCCATTGTCATAAATCAGAATCTTGGGGACGCCAAACCGCGTTACCACATTCTGCCAAATAAACCGTTTGACGTCTTTCTCCTTGATAGTTGCTAAGGGCTCAGCTTCAACCCATTTGGTAAAGTAGTCCATAACCGCGATGAAGAACTTCTGGTTACCTAGTACCGTTGGGAGTGGTCCCACTATGTCCAGCCCCCACATCGCAAAAGGCCAAGGGCTTGTGAGGGGAAAAAGTTCTCTAATCGGCTGGTGAATTTGGTGGGCAAACTTCTGGCACTTCTCACATTTGCGAACATATTTCTGAGCGTCCGCTTGCATGCACGGCCACCAATACCCTTGCGAGATAGCTCGGTAGGCCAAAGATCTACCCCCGATGTGACTACCGCATATGCCTTCGTGAATTTTGTATAGGAAAGCTTCCACGCTGTTTGGGTGTACACACTTGAGATAAGGACCGGTGAAAGACTTCTTGTATAAAGCGCCAGATGGAGAGAGCCAAAACCGCTCTGACTTCACCCGGACTTTATGCGCTTCCTTTTTATCAGCCGGAAGGGTCCGCTCTTTTAAGAAGAGGATAATAGGGTCCATCCAAGAAGGGCCAAGCTCGGTGCAAAGTACTTCTATCTACTCGGGTTCCTCTATACTAGGCCTTGGAAGAAACTCAATCAGGAGAGGACTGGGAGATGTTCTATCGACCATGGAAACCAGACCGGCTAACTCATCTGCGCGGCCGTTTTCTTCCCGTCCAATTTGTTGGACCCTTTTCGCCTGGAAACGCTTGATGTGGTCTTTTACCAGAGCTTAGTACTTTGCCATTCTGTCATCTTTAGCTTCGTAAATCCCAGATACTTGGTTGACAACAAGTTGGGAATCGCTGTAAACCATCAGTTCGGATAAGCACACCTGGAGCGCGCTCTTAAGTCCGGCCAGCAACACCTCGTACTCAGCCTCATTGTTTGACGCAGGAAATCCGAGTGTGATAGAGTGTTCGATGGTCAGACCATCTGGGGAGATCAAAACTATGCCCAACCCGGCACCGTGACGATTTGAGGCTCCATCTACAAAAAGTTTCCACATTTCACCGGCAAAGAGCTTCCAACACTCTGAGGGGTCCTAGGAGGCTTGAAGATCGATGGGATCACGGTCGCTCGGCTGTTCGGTTTCTAGTTCACTGCTATTCGGTTCCATTTCATCCCCCCTCGGCAATGCAGCACCGGACCCAACAGGTTGATCTGCCATGCCCAAGTCTGGAGACGCATCGTCGAGCTGCACTACTATGCCGGCTGGAGGTTCTATGGTGGGGTGCGCAAGTTCCGCGTCGCCAACATCGCCCTGTTATGCAATTTCTGGCAAGCCTGCATTCACCTCCTCGGCTGCCGTGGCAAGATCCACCGGGCATACTAGATGAATTCCAAGTGAGAATTCAGCAACGAAGTCGGCCAATGTCTGTGCTTTTATGGCAGTCCGGGGTTGGAACTTGACGTCAAATTGTGCCAATTCAACCTCACACTTGAGGATTCGACCGGAGAAATCTGTCTGCTCGAACAAGGGTTTGAGTGGGAACTCGGTCAAAACGATGATTGTGTGAGCATGAAAATAGTACGCCAATTTCCTAGAGGCCATCATCAACGCCAAGGCAAGTTTTTCCAACGGCAAGTATCTCAACTCTGCCAGTAGCAAGGTTTTGCTCACGTAGAAGATGGGGAAATGCTGGATTCCTTCTGACTAGACAAGCACTACGCTAACTGCATGCTGAGAAACGGCCAAATAAAGGTAGAGTTCTTCGCCAGACTTTGGTGTCACCAATAATGGAGCAAAAGACAGATACGCCTTTAGCTCGGCCAAAGCCCTGTCACATTCCTCGTCCATGAAAACTTGGATTTCAGGGCTCGAAAGAAAGGACGGCAGCGATCTGATGACCGGCTTATGAATTGATTAAGCGCGGCGGCCATTCCGACCAGATGCTGCACGTCTTTCGCCGAGTTGGGCTGCTTTAATTCTTGTATGGCTTTGATTTGTGTGGGGTCTGCCTCGATGCCTCGGTTTGTGACTAGGAAGCCTAGGAATTTCCCGGATCCCACGCCGAAGGCACACTTGGACGCATTCAGGCGTAGCTTGTGCTGTTTGAGAATGGCGAACAACTCGGCTAGGTCGGACAAGTGGTCTGCCGGATGCCTGCTTTTGACCACCATGTCATCGATGTAAGCCTCCATCGTCCGGCCTAGCAGAGGGGCGAACATTTTGGTCACCATCCTTTGGAAAGTTGCCTCGGCATTCTTCAAACCAAAACGTATGACTCGATAGCAGAAGAGTCCCCTTGGAGTGGTGAAAGAAGTTATCTCACGGTCGGGGCCATGCATGGCAATCTGATGATAACCGCAGTAGACATCTAAGAAACTGAACGTTTTATGTCCGGCTGTTAAATCCACCAGCTGGTCTATTCTGGGCAGAGGAAAGCTGTCTTTAGGGCAAGCTCGGTTGACGGTCTTGTAGTCGACGCAAACTCGCCACTTCCCATTCTTCTTGGGTACTACGACCGTGTTTGAAATCCACCAAGAGTAGTACACTTCCTGAATAACCCGTGCTTTAAGCAAGTTCCTTACCTCCTCCGCGACTACCTCGGCGTGATGAAGAGCCGATCTCCTTGTTCTCTGAATGACTGGCCGTGCATCAGGGAAAACATTGAGTTGGTGGCAAATAAAACTTGGATCAATGCCAGGCATGTCGTAGGGTGACCATGGGAAGACTTCGATATTTGCCATCAAGAACTCTACCATCTCGGTCCTTTCTTGAGCGGTCAGGCTTGATCCAAGCAAAAAAAACTTGTTTGGACTTTCTGTGTCAATCCGTACTTCTACCAATTCTTCAACAGCTTTGTCCTCGGCCCTAGTGCTGACGTCATTAAGGACACTCTGGTCTCCTGAGCCTTCAATCATTTGCCTGAAGCCTTTGGCAGCTCAGCTCCCGTTCACTGCCACGAAGCATTGCTTCGACATGACTTGATCGCCCCAAATTTCCTCAATTTCCCCCATAGCCGAGGGAAATCTCATAACCTGGTGGTAAGTCGACGCTACAGCCTGCATAGCGTAAAGTCAGCCCCTACCAAGAATCAAATTGTATGTAGACGGCACCTGCAATACCCAGAACTCCACTTGCTTGACCACAGATCCGACTTTGACCGGTAAACTTATTTTTCCCAAAGGCCACTCTGGTTACGAGTTGAAACCTACCAGTGGCGAAGTCGCCGGAGCCAAGTCTGTATCTCGGAGTTTGAGTTGTTTGAACGCGTCGTAGTACATAATTTCAACCGAGCTTCCCTAGTCAATCAAGATGCGCTTGACATCGAACTCTTTGACGCAGAGGGTGACCACTAGGGCATCGTTGTGTGGCGTTTGAATGCGTTCTAGGTCCCTTGTGGAGAAACTAATCACGTCTTTTTCCTCAGTCTTCCCCTTTTTGATCGCGGACTGGACTGACAAAACTTTCCTCATGTGTTCCGCCTTTTTTATCATTCCTCAAAGCTCGCATACACGCGCCGGCTCCACTATGCCGTGGATCACATTAACCACTCCTTAAGGGGGAGCCTTCAAGTCATCCGGTCCATGCGGATCAGCTGGGGCGAGATGTGCGGCCTTAACACCCCCATCAATGTAAAGATCTAAGTGTCCGGCTGCGACTAACTCCTCTAAGTGTTGCTTCAGAGGCAAACAGTCCTCTGTCCGGTGTCCTCGCTCCTGGTGATATGTGTAGCGGTACTGCGGATTGAAGCCCTTTTGCTCGTCACCTAACTTAGCAGGAAACCGGACGTAATCCTCGTCACGGATTTCACTAAATATGCAATAGATTGGAATCTTAAAGACCGTGGTGACGCCCGTCCGAGCTTTCAACCTTCTGTTAGCATCAAAAACGTCATCGCGGGGGTATTCAGCTCGGTCATTCCGACGACCCCTTCCCCGGTTTCGATGATTTGACCCACGATCAGATTCCTCGGCGCGATCATTTGGACGGTTAGTCTCATGTCCGACCGTATGTACCTTGCCAGCCGACCTTTTGTCTGTTACCACCGGAGTTGTCTTCGCGGTGGACGCCGCCGCATCATCCTCTACTCGGATGTGCTCATTGATGCGCTGCATTAGTTGGCCCATGGATGTCGGCTAATTCATGGTAAGCGAGTCTCGCAGCCTATGTCCGACCGGGAGGCCGCGCTTATATTGGGTGATTGCCAGGTTGATCGGGCAATCTAAAATCTCATTGAAGGTTTCCCAGTATCTGGAGTTGTATGCCTTGAGTGTGTCACTCGACTCCATTTTGACACTGAGAAGGTGGTCCACCTCCTTTGGCATTTTAGTGTTGGTCTTGAAACGAGTCACAAAGGCTTCCGCCAACTGCTGCCACATTTCGATGCTTCCCTCCGGCAGCCTCTCAAACCATTTCAAACCCAGCTCGCCTAAACTCGATGGGAAGATAAGGCACATAAGAGCGTCATTGCGCCTATGTCCGGCCATGACCTGCCGGAAGTGGCTTATATGCATGTATGGATCAGTCTTTCCGTCGTAGAGCGTAAACTTTGGCTAGTGAAAGCCTGCGGGGAGCGGTGCGGTTTCTATCTCAAGGGAGAAAGGGGTGGCGTTCAGCCTCGCCAAATCTGTGTCTAGAAGGAGAGGTGCAGCTAGGCGGGGTGGTGGCATTATGACCTCTTTACTGGCATGACCCCTTATGATAGTCGCTGGAGTGCTGGCACCCTTTGAGTCTCTCACCGGCGAAGCCGCTCCTTCAAGACTACCCGCAAGTTCTCTGAGCGAACGGAGTAGGAATATCTCGACGTCGTCGCCGGATGTAAGGGTTGATAGGTACTATCTTGCGCGCTAGACTTCTCTACAGGCGCGTCGGAATCTCCAACCCAGTAACTTCTGGTGATAGAAAGGGAGGGAGTGTGTCGCTGGCTCTGACTGCCTGAACGACGTGGTTGGGTGCGCTCACTGTGGTCTCTCACTCCAGCAACACCCTTCCCTTTGACATGCCGTTTGAGAGCTTCCATCTCCACCGCCATTCTCCGGATGACGGCGTCCTGGTCCCTTAAATTGTGCTCCAGACGTCTAGCGTGCGATTCTCTTTGCCGCCGGTGTCCATCTGGGCTCCACGAGTGACCAAAACTTCTAGCGCGCTTATCACGCGCGTCTCTTAAATGTCCTCCTAGGGAAGTCTCCAGGTCCGCCATGTTTGGAACGGCGGGGAGTCCGTCTCTCCGTCTGGCTAATTCCAGGGTAACACCGTCAATGGCAGATAACGGTATTTCATCGTTGTTCGCCATGGAAGGCGATCAGATGAGCTTGGAAAACAAGGTTTTGTCTATCAAGTTTCCCACAGACGGCGCCAATTGTACGAGGAGCAAATATTCCGTTGTGCCCGTATTCCTTTCGTCCAAGCTTCTTGTCTATCCGATTGACCTGCGAGCACAACGGCGATGAGTTACCCGGCAGTGTGTGGCCGAAAAACCCCTCCGACGATCAAGTTAGCACACACACTCAGAGAGAGAGAGAGCAAGAGAGAGATATCACAATGAGTGTTTCTCACCAAATGATATTCCATCCCTAGCATGGGGGGCGCAGGCATTAGGTCATACTACTTGGGAGGTATGTGGCTATATTTAAAAGATATAGGTAGTTAAAGTATCATTGGGTCATACCACATGAGAGTAAAATGAATTTTACCTTTTTTTTTTTTTTTGATAAATTAAATAAAAAATGATACATCCCTCTAATTTGGAAACTCTATGACTTGGCAATGAAATAAAATTAAAAAAAAATAAAAAAAACACCACATCATTGTGGGGCCCACACACACCATTAGAGCTCTCTAGAGCTCTTCTTTTAGAGCTTCCAATCTTTTTTCAAATTGAACTGACATCTCCTGAAATTTGAAAAAAATAAAAGTCTCACAATTTTGACATAACTACATTGACCTTCATTTTAATAATGTTAAATGAACTAAAACTAATTCATATGGTGCCAAACACAAATAAACAACGTAAAATATGCATTTTTATATAAAAGAGATGATGACATTATTTTTTTATTCATATAATTAACAAAATATTAATGAAAAGAATGCTAAATTTTATATGAATTAAAATCTCAAAGGCACACAATATAATTATATCAAAGCTGTGAAATTTTTTTATTTTTTCTAAATTTTAAGGGAGGTCAATGTAGTTTACCCTCTCTTTTTTTGAGTGCGTGACAATTCTGTAAATGATTTCTGTATATCTGTAGCACAATTGATGGTGTAGGAAAGTCTCAATGGTTCAGTAATTAGTAGGATATGTGTTTAGCGCGGATTAGATTAGACGAAATTAGTATTTTTAAAATTATTACTTTTAAACTATTAGTTTTTTTTTGAATTATTTATTACATCTCATGTTTAGATTAGTTTAGGATTATAAAGAATGATTGATAAATCTTATCACTTTTATAATTTAGTCAATTAGTTTGAACGTCTCTTTAATCTCTTATTTTGTATTACACACAACTCTTGATATTCAATAGTCCCATGTATAAGATAGGCCTAAGTAGAAGACTAACAATTCAGAATCCAAATCTCAATTTTCTTAACTCAATATGAAATTACGTAATTTGTTCCATGTCATATTCAACCAAACATGGCTTGAGAGCACTATACTCTAAATAAGGTTGGATCAAACTATGGCTCAAATTATATTGAGAAAAGGATTGTAAATTTCGTATCGTATTATAATACTCTCACATTGTCAGCCTTATAATACTCTCACATTGTCAGCCTTATTTATATCTCTCATGTTCCACCCCTCTAATAAGTTGACTCTCATAGTTATATTTTAAAATAAAATTAAATGCAATAGTTGCCGCCGCCGCCGTCCCCTCCTCTTTTTTTTTTTTCATATGACAAATAAAATAATTTAGTGCCGTTTTGGCAACACAGTAAAAAATTGTGTTTTGAGCAACTTCTTAAAAACACCAATCCTTGCAAAAACGTCACTAATCTCGTTTGGAAAGACTCAAAAATGTCACTTACAAATTTACCAAACTATTCTCTGGAATATTATAATTAATTAATTCAAAAAATTATTGACATGCAAAAAGTAAGAATATTTTGATCATTTTAGAGTGATGTGACATTTTAAAAAAATATTAAACCAAAAAACAAAAAAGTCAACTTTTTACTAATTTCTCAAATCACTTCCAAAAAATTAAAAAATTTGATAAAAAGCCAAAAATCAGCTTAATAACGTTGGCCCAATACTATGTGAGATCACATAGTTGTGTTGATCCCTTGCAACAATGACAAAGTAAAAATTAAGGCAATAATGCTAAAACGATAGGGAATTTTTTGTTGAAAACAAAGTGCCACATGGAATCAAGAGAATGGCAATGTTTCAACTCACGATTGCAATTGTTCATAAGCAAAATCATAATATCATTGAACAGTTGAAAGAAAATATGACATGAAATATATATTGGTTTT
Organism: Camellia granthamiana; assembly: GCA_036172215.1. Taxonomy (NCBI): domain Eukaryota; kingdom Viridiplantae; phylum Streptophyta; class Magnoliopsida; order Ericales; family Theaceae; genus Camellia; species Camellia granthamiana. Next base: position 20,905,598 of record CM069905.1, on the reverse strand, counting down.
GAGGAAGAGGTGCAAAACATGTGTTCCACGCTGTTTTAACAAATCTATTTTTATGTATTATGATATGATTGATAAGATGGGGTGTTATTGTCTTTAAATATGTTTTTTAAAAAAACACCTTACCCTTCTTTTCAACTTTAGGTATTGTTGCGCTTTGTTGAACACCCTTAAAATAATTCCTCATTTTTAACTCACAGTAAATCAAATAAAGAAAATTCCTAACTAGTGGGGTTTCTATCCCCCAAAAAAAAAAAAAAAATTAATATTATTTTCTCGTTTTTAAAGCAAAAAAATTCATCATTGGATTTATAATATCAAAAACATTATTGCCACCTCAATCTGAATGAAATTTTATACAAAAAAATTAAGACTTTCAACAATAAGCAACGACGAATTAAATAATTTAATGATTGATCCACGGCTACTCTCTTTGACCAATGTTGAACTTTAACTAAAGCAATTGTATCGCTTGCATATAAAAACTTGCACAAAAGAGAGACAAAGGTTCGGCTCACAACCTTCATTGTTAGTTTTTGTGAAAAACATACCTTTTGTAATTAAAGACATTTCAATGCCATTTTATTTGGTCACCGCCAGCCAGACATTCTTAGCAAAGCAAAACTTGAAATGTATCTCAAATTGTCTAAACAACAATGTTAGGTATTCAAATACTTATTGAGAAAAATATCTAGAAAAAATATTACATGATTGAAATACATTTTAAATGTAGATCTTACGATGTAAAATTAAATTCAGGCACACATAAATATTTTGTAAGTTTCAATTTTTCTTGTTTCCAAACTTTTGTGCTGTTTAAATGATAAAACGTGATATTGGCCCAAGGGTAGCATATGTTGTTCTACTTTGATAATAAGACATGACTAATCCTAAAAATGGCTTATCAAATATGGAACTGTTTTGCATTTCCTTTTTTGCAACTTTACATAAGGAGAAAAAGGAGTTGCACAACTATGCCTAATGAAATCCAGCCCATCATCAACTCACACTACAAAAAAATTAAAATTTTAAAAATCAAAATTTAAGAATAAAATTATTTTTTAATAATCAAATAATTTTGTTACGAAAAGTGTCGTTATTATATTTTTGGTAATAAAAACTGGACATTAGTGACGAATTATTATTCTTTTAGGACCAAATTTTGTCTCAAAAAATAAATCATTTTGAGACCAAATTATTTTGTCCTTAAAAGTCTATTTAGTGATATTTTTAAAATTTTGTCACTAAAAATCTTATTTTTGACTTTTCAGGATAACATTTTAGCGATTATGCTCATGACGATAGAAATTAATCTCTAAATGTCTTTTGTAACAAAATTTTCACTTTTAAAGATCAAAACATTTGTCTCTAAAACGCTTATATGTTATAGTATCCGTCAGATTGTCTTGTTTGTCTACTTTAATTACGTTTCTTTTAATGAATTTGATTGATATTTCGTGCCCGCAGTCCCGTTAAATTTGACTTTTTATTAATTGATTGGGTAACATAATAAGGTTGGAGGTGTAACTAGAAGAGTTGACCCTATATTCCTATTTTTTTCTCAACCCAACCAAAATATACAGTGCTATAAGTTGCTTGATTTTTGTCACCATTTCATGTTAGCTCCTAATTATGGTTATCCTCATGCTAGAAGTAAGAAGCGACTCGAGTGCTAAGCGAATAATTTTTTGTCTAAGGCCCCATTATTATTTATTTTAATATTATAAATATAAATTTGCAATCATACTAACAGATAAGAAAGTTTTAAATGATTACATTATTGGTTTAAAGGAATCTTTTAGGAACTAGATTATAATTCACTTTTCAGATTATAACTCACTTTTCTCTCTCACAAAAAATTGATTATAATCAATTTTTAATCAAAAAGCTGATTATAACCATCTTCTCAAAATAGTCTTTAGGGAATTGAAAGTTTTAAATTTAAATATAGGCACTATTTGGCATAAATTAAATAAGTGCATTTATTTAGATAAGTGCATTTATTTAGATCACATCACCTCTCTATTTTTCTGCGTATCTTTTCATAAAAAGTCAAAAAAATATATTTATTTTAATCATCCCAAACAACCCTATAATTATAGTAATTTTTATTTTAACATGAAGGAAAATTATATTCAAATAATTTCTTTTCAAAAAAAAGACTATTTTTTGTTACAATATGTATTTTTTCTTATTTCTTTCTTTTTGTTAATAATGTGTCATTTAATTGAGATTTTATTCTTTTTTTATATTTATAAAAGCACTGCAATTATCAATTTGTAACTCTCCCACTTATTGATTATTTGTATTTAATTTTTTTTTAGTGTAGATGTTAGATTGAAAATGAAGAACACATCAAAATTTATTGGATATGGGTTATACTTTAAATGTATTCATCAGTTGATTTTTTATTGTTGATTATCCTATTGAAATAATTCATGATTAAATTTATTTTTAGTAACTCGTTTCCTTTGAGAACTAAACCACAAATTTCTTCTTTGTTTAAATTTTTTATTTATTTATTTAGATTCAGAGTTTGAGCAAATGAAAGATATCTCATATTTAAAATGTTAATTTTTTTTTTTGAATAATTTAAATATCTGTATTCTTTATGTTTGTCAATTCAAGTATAATGCATTTTCAAACATTTTTTTTAATTTTTTTTATACTCATTCCAAACCTATTAGGCCTCGTTTGGGAACAGACTATTTTAGTAACTTTTTGGGTTTTTACGAAAAGATGTGCAGAAAAGTAGAGAGGTGATGTGACTAGTTTTAGTTAGCTTTTTGGCTTTTTGGCTAAAATAACCAGTCCCCAAACGAGGCCTTAATGAATCAATATAACGAAAAAACAAATAGCATGTAAAAAATTTTAACTACTAACTAAATATAGTGGAAATTAAAATTAATTTTATTTTAATTTATTATATTATATGAGATGATTAATGTAATATATACTATTGATTAAGCAAAATTAGTGTTACTTAAATTTAATATATTAGTCATTTTGATTAATTATAATATGCCTTTATTACTCTATTTTTGGTTGTCTGAAGTAATTCTTAGATAAATTAGCTATTATATATGTGATGATTTACTAATGTATGATAGTTTTTTAAAATTTTCAATAATGTGAAATATTAAATATTTTTAATGATATGAAGTAAGATTTATATACACAAACCAAATAAAAATGTTAAGAAATATAAACAAATAGCAAATTTTTTTTTAGTAATTATTGACTTTCTAAAAACCTGTGCATCGCACGGGTGACCACTAGTACTAATAGATAAGAAAGTTTTAAATGATTACATTATTGGTTTAAAGGGATCTTTTAGGAAGTAGATTATAATTCACTTTTCAGATTATAATTCACTTTTCTCTCTCACAAAAAATTGATTATAATCAACTTTTAATCAAAAAACTGATTATAACCATCTTCTCAAAATAGTCTTTAGGGAATTGAAAGTTTTAAATTTAAATATAGGTACTATTTGGCATAAATTAAATAAGTGCATTTATTTAGATAAGTGCACTTATTTAGATCACATCACCTCTCTATTTTCTGTGTATCTTTTCATAAAAAGTCAAAAAAATATATTTATTTTAATCATCCCAAACAACCCTATAATTCTAGTAATTTTTATTTTAACATGAAGGAAAATTATATTCAAATAATTTCTTTTCAAAAAAAAGACTATTTGTAGCTCAGGATTTTGGGTGTGCTCTTTTCAGATTTTAAATTCAACTCCCACTAAGTGCTATCAATTTTTTAGGCCACGCCCGCAAACTCTATCCGAGATTTGTTCGATTCACATAGAGAAAGTATTTTTTATGAGTTTCGAGATTAGTTGATGTACGTATAAATTGACCGAACACCCAATTATACAAATTAAAAATAAATAAATAAGGCCCAAGTTTGGCATACCTCAAATAATCCATCTTTTTATCTTTTTATTTTTTTTTTCATCACATCACCTCTCTACTTTTTTGAATATCTTTTTATAAAAAGACAAAAAATACATTTATTTAGGTCATCTCAAACAACCCCTAAGTGTGGTTTTAAAAAGACTCACATTATTGGAGCTTTTACTAAAAAGAACAAAAGTCGGTGTGACCATCTAAAAATCTAAGGTTTAAAAATCAATTTTTTATTTCCCATATTAAAAAAAAAAAAATTACAATTATTTATCACTTGCGGAGAACTTGGAACAACAAACCAACCTTGTTTGTACCGTGAGCGAGAAATTGGCTACGTATATATCACGTCACTTCTCATCTCGTCTCTTCTCTCCACACAAATTAGTGTGTATCTGTAACCAAACACACCTCGTGAGAGTCGTCACAGTCCACTAGGTCACGTGCTGAGGAACTTTTCAGTGCCGCCGTCACGTGTCTTATTTTGTGGACAGTACTTCCCTCACACGTTTCTCTTGACGGACACTCCCAAAAATAGATTGTGACTCCTCTCTAATTTGGAGCCAAAATATCCAATTTGGTGATATTAATTTTTTTTTTTCTTTTACAAAATTTATTAATTTGTCCAATATTGAATTGATTTAATTTTTAACAAATTCAAATTTTATTTTTTGTATGGTAATTGAATTTAAGTTTTTAATTAATTAAAAATACTAGCATAGCATTAGCTAGTATTATTACAAAATTTTATGGAAAAAAATAGCTCTTTAAAAAAAAAACGAAAATATGAGATCTTAGATAAAAAGATCTTCTCATGTTATAAGTTGAGTTACAATTGATTTTTGTGATATTTCATAATTTGGTTTTGATATGACTAAAACCAATGTAATTATTATCAAATCACATTAAATCGTAATTATTGAGAGGGTAGGGCACAAGTGGACATCATTAATTGACTCGTAAAAAAATTAGGATTGTGTTATTTTTTATACTTTTCTTTTATTGTTTATTGTATTTTTAAAAAAAAATTAAAAAAAAATCAAACTATTCTTTTGTTTATTTAGGGTTGATTTGAGAATTAACTATTTTAATTTATTTTTTTATTTTTTTATGAAAATATGTGTACAAAAATAAAAAGAGTAATGTGATAATTTGTACTAATTTTTTAATTTTTAGACTAAAATAGTTTATTCCCAAATATCCCCTTAATTTTAGAGAACTCAAAAGCTGTTCTTCAAGAATGGGTTTTTTTTTTTTTTTTTTTTTTAAATTTCCTTGTAAAATAATTTTGTCAAACTAACTCTTTTTTTTTTATAATTCAATCCTTTCAAATTATGATAGTAGGAAAAGTTTTTAACAGACACCTAACAAGTTTTATTCATGATTAGGAAATGCAAAAATACATATAAAATTACGTGAAAATTGTATTTTTAAATTATGAACCACAATAGCAAATATTTTTATGAGAAATAAAATGATCACATATTAGAATTATGACAAAATTCTAATGTTATAACAATACTCATCATAATTTCATATAGAAATTGCTCGAACAATAAATAATTTCTTCTTTTTATTATTATTATTATTATTTTTTTTATTTTTTTTTTTATACGTTGAGCTTCTGTTTTTTCACATTACATATGATATTTATTTTTTTAGCAAAAACAAATTAATCATGGGCTTTGATAACTGGATTGGAGGAAGGGACTAGTATGTTAAAAACAAAAAACTTGTGATCATATGTTCTCTTTCCTCCTATCGTAATTTGCAAATTGGCTAATTTAGAGACTAAATACTACAATGATAATATTTATACACTATATGATGTTTATCATCTCATGTATAATTATTGTATTAGTTTAAAAGGTTCACAACTCAAGATTTATACTAAGGATCATCATTTAAGTTGAAGGCCTACAGCTCAACCTAATAGACTTTTACTCGGCCTAAGCTTGTATTGCAAGACGACCGGAATAAGGCTTGGTTTGAGACTTAAGGTTGGTTTGAGATATTCTAAAAAAGTGTATTTTTTGACTTATTGGCTTATATGGGTTGAGTTTGGGTTGGGTTAGGTTTGATGTGATGTGTTAGAGAGGTGATGTGATTCAAATAGGATAGTGACTTTTTGACTTTTTGTATTATTTAGTAGATGCCAAACTTGGCCTTAGCTTAGGTGTCGAAGCTTTGAATAAGGCTTGGTTTGAGACTTAGCTTAGGTGTCGAAGCTTAGCTTAGGCAGTTGGCTTGCAAGAGGAGGCTCAAATCTTAGCCGTTCAACTTGACTTATAAACCAATCAATTAGCCCGTTGGGCAGTGCTTGAGCCTAAGGGTTTTTTTCCTAGGCCAACTCGTCAAAAAAAAAAGAAGCACATGAGGCTTAGCCTATGGATAGGCTTAGGCACCATTTTGCAAGACGGACCAACCCGATGTGAATCCTTAATAATTATAAGAGCAATGCTACGTCGCTCGAATTTCTGTCCCCCCGAATCCCCCGAACCAAAAACGACGTCGTTTCGTCGTTTTTGGATTTTTTTTTTTTTTTTTTTCGTTCAATCAGATGAAGCAAACGAAGAAATAGACGAAGAAAGAAGAAAGAAGAAAGAAGAAGGGAAGAAAGAAAGAAGGGAAGAAGAAGCAGAGTTAGACGACGGCGGCGGCAGAGGCAGAGCAAAGCTGCGACGGCGGCGGGAAGAAGCAGAGCTGCGACGATTGGCGGAGCTGCGACGATCGGAGGATCGGCCGAAATGCAGGGGCCTCTGTGTGTGTGTTTCCATTCCCTCTTCTCTCTTCTCTCCCTCTCTCCCTCTCCCTGTGCTTTGAGCTCTGCTGATGGTCGAAAATGGAAGGAAAAAAAAAATCCTAATGCCCAAAACGACGTCGTTTTGGGCATTAGGGGGATTAGGGGGGGCAAAGTTTCGAGCTCTCAAACATTATTCTAATTATAAATACAATAACTATACATGAGATAATAAACATTTTAAGCTCGATAAATATTATCATCATTATAACATTATTAATTCAGCAATAAGAAGATTATCTCTCATACTATGAATTAAATGGGGGATAACTCATCTCACCATATAGGATTAGTTAGGCCCTTCCCCTCTGGGGATTATTCTTCCTCCCCATCTAAAGATAAATAAACAAATAAACATCTCACAACGTTTGATTCTTTATCTCATCATAATTATAATACAATTAATCATATGATGCATATTTATCTCACTTATCATTTCCACAATACAATGATATTCAATCCCCTAAATCAATTGAGAAAGCATATTGATAAATATATATATATATATATATAAATAAAAAGGTTCTACTATATATATTTATATGGTTTCTAGAAAAGGAGTGAGGTCATCATGTTGTCTCATGTGATCACCAGTCCATGTAGATTTCCAATAATTTAATTATTTTAATCTAAAATTGGACGGATGGGATTCAACTCAATTAAACAAAGTCCTAATCAAAAGGTGAAGAATAATCAATCCTTTTGTTTTTTTAAAGACTTGTAAAATATTCAACTCAATTGGGCCAATGTTGGGAAGCTGCAGTGCACATCTCGCTACTCTCTTTCTTTGTTTCACACTCAAGAAAAAGTGCATAAAAATGTAGGTATAGCTACCACTATTTTATTAATTTAAAACCAACCTTTATGTTAAAGCCTATGATAAGGGTTGTTTAGGTACTAAAAGTTAAGGGCTTATAACATTTTTTTAGTGTGTGTACTTGGCTCAATTGAATATTGATATTCAGAAAATGTTAGGGTTAAACTTAGATGAGTTTGATCAAATTGAAAATGTTAAGTTTGATCTGAAATATAAAATAATTTATCTAAACTCAAACTAATCCCAATCTCTAGTTCAAATTATCTTGTTCATTCTGAATTGAGCTCCAACGAGTAATAAGACCTTATGCATGGCATTAAAGCTTTTTCTCAGAGCCAAGGTCTGTTAATAGGAATATTAATGCCTCTTTTGCTTTTCATATGTGGATTTTTTTTATTTTTTAGTTTTTTAATTTTTTTTGGGCACAACAACAACAAAGGAGAAATATGGCTAATGTAGTCAATTATCTTTTATCTTTTTAGATATTAAAAAATATATATATATATATATATGAAGGTATTTAAGTACTTCTTCAGTTGATAATCAAAGATTAGGTTCAACAAATTGATTAGAATAAAGAAAAAAAACATACAAAATTACTTTCTGTTAAAGTTAATGAGGTCAAGGTGCACAGTCACAAGTGAATAAAGTATATGGATAAACTACCAATAGGTCCTACTTTGGAAACTTATTACCCAATAGGTCCTACTTTGGAGACTTATTACCCATTAAGTCCTATTTGATAAATTTATTAAGTGATAAAAATAAATTTATCAGTCTTTTTTTTTATGAGTAAATTTATAGTGATAAATTTATCAGTCTCTTTGTTTTTATGAATAAATTTTTAGTGATAAATTTATCACTCTCTTATTTTTATAATGTTAAATTTATTAGTTAGGACTTGTAGGTAAATAAGTCTAGTTAATAGGACTAATTTGTAAGTACCCCAAAGTATATACGGTTAGTAGGAATGGATTATATTAATTGAACAAGGCGCATAATAATAATAATAATAATAATAATAATAATTCTAAGGCAATATTACACTAAGATCCTTTGAGTTTTTTCAAAATTACCAACAGACCCCATCATGTTTTTGAATTAACAATTTGTCCCTTTGCCAATTATTGAACTAAGCAAAATTACCATATCATCTTTCATTTTCAAAAAAAAAAAAAAATTCATATTCAAAAAGTTAGAGAAAATACATATTATGTTATCAAAAACCTCAAGTTATGTTTGAATTACCGTAATATTGACCCATAATAGAAATGTGATTTCAGTTCTCTATGGTTTCAATATTTTGAACAAATTGAAATAGAAAAATTATTCTTGTTTATCTTTTTCAGTAGGAACCAAATTTCCGAACGAAAATCTCACATTCCTAAAAAAAAAATATTAGTCATTTAAGTGCAAAAAATAATAACTGAGTCCACAATAATTTTCCATTGAGGATTAGCCTAACAAAACTAAACGATTGAATTGCACTGACACTAGAATTTTGTTATCAGTAAGAGAATTACAGTGCCACCTCAAGATTCATGTCATCCAAATATAGCCTAGAAAGTTTGTATTATTTTAATCCAAATATCAAATAGCTAGGAAACTTCAAATTGCTTAGGGTTTGATTCTTGGCAAGGCTGCCAGAAAGTAATTTATCCTAAATTTTCTAATCCCAACATAGATAGCCTGTCGTTGATTGACCGGAAAGAGAATTTGCCAAAGTGCGCATAAAGTTATCTGGACATTCTTGACTGCTGAACTTAAAAAAAATAAAAATAAAAATAAAAATTTAAGGTTGCTTTTGGTTGTGCTTTGTAAATGTGATTTGAGAGTATGAATTGTATTTTGAATTTGTGTGTTGTAGAATTATAATTTGAGTGTAGAAAATTTGTTTGGTAAAGAGTTTTGAAAATAGTTTTGGAAAAGAGGTTTGATTTGAGTGGAGAATTGTTGATGTGACATTTGATATGTGATACAAAAATTTACAACTCATAACTAAACATACAATTCAAAATTATTTTAAAGTACATAAAAAATTTAAAAATTTTCAGAAAATATTTTTCCCAATTATATAAGTCAATTGAAAAAAAAAAAAAAAAAAAAAATTCTGTACAGCAGAGGACATCCGAGTGGATGTCCTCAAGGACGTCCGGGTGGTAGTCCATAAGGATGACCGGGTGGTAGTCCCCGTTTGCAAAATTTTCACCAAACAACGGCTGATGCACAGGCTGATGCACAAAGCTCTCTGCTGAGCTCGTGAAAATTAATTTCAAACGCATAACCAAACATCATACTAAAAAACACGCGTAAAAAATTGATTACAAATCACAACCAAACAGAGCCTAAGAAATTTTAATATGAGTTGGGCCACTCAATAGGTTATGTTGCGTGCACCATGTTATCCCTTCTTTTTTTTTAGCATAAAGATTGAAACAAAAATAAAAGTTATTGCTTTTTTTGTTCTACATATTTTTTTCATGTTTCATGTGAGAGGAAAGGAAAATGAATTAATTATATATAAGGTAAATTACAAATACACCTCTTCAGATTTGATTAAAATACCAATCGCTCCCTATGGTTTTAAAAATTACATTCCATCCCCTAAGATTTCTAATTTTATAACAAATCGCTCCTTTATTAATAAATTATCAAGTCAATTAACAATTTTTAATGATGTTAAAAATATGTTTCAATTAATAATTTAAGTAATTTTATTATTGTATAGGAAAGCAATTATGAATTTTATTTTTTTAGTTAATTTTATTAAATAAAAAAATCCTAATAAAGGAGTATTTGTAATTTTTCAAACCACAAAGGACAATCTGTATTTTAAGTAAATCTCAAGAGGTGTATTTGTAATTTATCCTTATATATATAATGATGCTCAGGATGGAAGATACACTTTGATTAATTATAATTTTGGCATTTAATAAATATTGGTCATTTTAAGTTTCATCAGAAAGAAGTATTCTTCTATTAAGTGTCATATTCTCACATCATATAATATTTATCAGTTAAAATAGTTATTATAACTCAATTTTTCACATATATATATTATTAACTTTGACGCATTAAGCATACAATTATGTATTTTGCTTCAATCCAAATTCACTACTTAAATGTAGTCTTTAAAGACTAGTTAAAATGTACTGAGCCCTTATAATTCTTTCACTTCATCTTTATTGTTGACTTGAAATTTCATGGGAAAATGAATATGCAAAATAAAAGGTATATTTTATTATGTACTTTGGATAGACAAAATGTTTTCGTTTGGAAATTGGTTAATTTAATGACTTCAAATTATTTATGAACAAAATATATAAAAAAGCAGATAGGATAATGAAAAATTTACTTATAAATCCCATTTTAAGGAATGATGATCCATTTAATTTCAAAGATTTTTCTGTAGACCAATTAGTCTCATTGATTTGGAACGATATATTTAATATATTATTTAGAAATTAGATTTATGGTTATATCCTTATTTCTATTATGTTTCCTTCCCATTTTTTCTTTTATGCTAGAAAGATAAGGTACACAATCTATGGGAATCAAATTTGTGATGAATTTTCATATGGCAATCTTTTTTATTTGGAAAATTTTCAAAAAGAATACAAAAATGACTTAAAATATGGGATCCTTCAAACATTCAAAAGGATATGGGATTCTTCAAACATTTCAAAAGAAGTACAAAAACCCCTCACACTGTGTTTGGTTGGAGAATTTAGGAAAGGATTTGGAAAGAGAAAGGGAAATGGAATGCGAAATGTGAATAAAATATACTTACATTTCACCTAATTTCACACACCTTTTCCCTTTCCTTTTTCAAATCCCTTCCCAAATCTCCCAACCAAACACAACATTAGTGAACTTTGGGCAAATGTATAATTTCAAACTGTAATACTCCAATATAACACTCAAACGTAACATTCCAATGTAACACTCCAAAAAAAAAATCTTAGTGTACTTTTCTCAAACGTAACACTCCAATATAACACTTAAAAAAAACTACTGAATATAATACTCTAATGTAACACACAAAATAACTCTTTATTGTATTTTCTCAAACGTAACACTCCAAGAAAATTATGTGAGATTCTTCAAACCATTCCAAAAAAAACACAAAAATTCCTCAGTAAGTTTTTGTCATGACCCGAACTGACCCCTAAAAGTTTAGATCATAACCGGCCAGTAATCCGTGGATTACCGAAGGCCTCAAACGAACATACAAAATATTTACGACAATGGTGCCTTAACAAAAGCATATAATGAAAAGGAGTCTATTGAGCTATGCATACATGCCATGATTAGAAACATGCATATTATATCTCACATCACACTTCATGTCATATGCCATAACATTTATATACATACATTATATATACATAACCCAGAAGCAGAACTTATAACATCATAGACTATACAAAACCCAAGCTTCTCAAGCTTGGCCAAAACACCACCAGAGCCCCGGCGTAGAGGTGCAACTTAGGTGGCTTTATAAAAGGCTGACTCCAATGTGGTCTCTAATATAGAACTTCCTGATGCTCACCTACATACATACAAATAAACAGAGTGAGCTGGAAGCGCAATGAGTAATCTCTATATAAGGGGTTAAATGAATGAACCTCATGTTTTGTTTAATCAATATAAAGATCTTGGCATATTTAGAAATCGTTTCGAAAGCACATAGTATCAAATACCATTCATGATCCTTTCATAGCTTACCAAATAGTGAAGTTCATACTTTTCTTTTAATCATATTTACGGAACGGCCTCGGGCCTAACATATAACAAAATGGCCTCAGGTCCAACATATAACAAAACGACCTCGGGTCCAATATATCAAAACGGCCTCGAACCCAATCATATATCAAAATGGCCTCAGGCCCAACATATAACAAAACGACCTTGGATCCAATATATCAAAACGGACTCAAGCCCAATCATAAATCAAAACGGCCTCAGGCCCAATATATAACAAAACGACCTCGGGTCCAATATATCAAGACGGCCTCGAGCCCAATCATATATCAAAACGACCTCGGGTCCAATATATCAAAACGGCCTCGAGCCCAATCATATATCAAAGCAACCTCGGGTCCAATACATTAAAACAGCCTCGAGCCTAATCATATTTCATGACATAAACAAAACGACCTTAGGTCCATATTGCACATGTCATATAACTTTTACGAATTTCATTCATTTCGATCAAAACACAATATTGGCACAATTTACCATTCATGGCTCAAAGTACACAATGAAGAACATATATGTACAATACTATAGAAATTACTCACCGTGATTTAGGCTTTAATTAACTTGTTGAATTACTATACAGGACAATCGTCAAAGATTGACATCATACAGAACGTTTATAGCGAATCATTAGCTTATACAAAACGTCCAAGACGGACTATAGACCAATAACAATTACTAAGGGTCAAAGTACGTTTCCCCAATTTACCATAATTGTTGCTCAAAAAGAAACTCATTCATTCTTATCCAAATATTCTTTCGGAAACTTGCCATAGCATAATTATTCTAAAGATTTCAAGCATATTTATCATTTCGGAAACACTCGTCAAGGCACATAATTTATACAAACCATAAGTTTTACAATTTCAGAGTATTTCATATGAAAATACTGTTACAAAGAAAATTACCCATCGTGATTACAGAAATGGTTGACCGATCCTCAAATCATGACCTGTAAACACAATGCGCATGGCACAACATATAGGAATATAGAATTACTCTCTTGATCAAATTTACTTCTCTTAATCTTTTCTTAACCAAATAAATCAATCCCTTACTTTTCTCCTTAACCAATTATTTTTGTTGGTTCTAAACTCATTAGTCCTCAATGGGTCATAATCCGTGTCTAGGAAAATAGGAATGGATGAAAGGAAACTGGGCTGAGAGAGGAAATAGAATGAACGGTTAGAAAGAAAGTGAACAACCTTCATTAATTTGAACATATCTATTTGTGTACTTAGAATTTGGATATGAGACCACCTCCATTGGAAACTACACTTCCGGTGCTTGAATTTAGGCTCAAGAATCGTATAAGGGAGATATGCCTTTTTGAAGTTACTAGGTATAAGCTGAAAAAGGGTTGGTCGCACGTGCGCCCACTTTAGCCGCTCGTACGGTGACTAGGCCACTCGAGTGGTGGTCTAAGCAGAATGCAAACCTCTATTTTTCATCATGTTCCACTTGTGCGGAGCCCGTGGCCGCTCGTGTGGTCTGGGCAAAATCAGAGAGTCCGAAAATGGCCAAAATGAAATCCTCCAAACTCATTTCTAACCCCAAATTCAAGCAAAACTAATCCAAAAACATGCTATACTAGCATGATTCAAGGGTAATCACATATCAAGCACATCAATCTTGCTTCAATAACAAAATCATGGTCTCACATTTTTCATAACTTCATAAATTTCATGATAAAGCTTAAATACATAAAAATATGGATGATCCCTCAACAAATCTTTGTTGTATGCATAATGTAGAGCTCATTTCATGCATCAATCATAAGATTGGACTTAAAACAAACAAACATAAAGAGATTTCTTGCATTTAGTATAATCCATTACACAACCCAAAACTCTAGCTCAAAGTTTTCAATTTCCTCTTGATTTCATGTCAAAGATGAGCTAAAGACAAAGATTTTAAGTAATTTCCATATCTTAGCTTCAATCTAGGGTTTGCCCCTTGAATCTCCACCAAATCTCTAACTTCTCCTCTTTTTCTCTCTAACTCACCCTCTAGCAAAGCTTTCCCAAAAAAAAATGATGAACTCAAGAATTAGAGATATATATATATAATATAGGATAATTAAAACATTACGAATCGTAATTTTACAAAATTTCACTGTAGGCTTTAAAAATCATACTAATCACAAATATGAAGTCGGTTTTGGTTTATCGCGCCTCTAAGACTTTCAATTTTCAGTTCAAAGTTCTAATTGCAACAGATTTTCTTACATTCAACAGATACAAAATCGAAAATCACATAATTCACATACTTAACTTGCAAATTCATATTAAACACATAAACAAGTGTATAATTAAGCATAATATGGGTTGGGTTATCATAGTTTTGAGCAAATGTATAATTTCAAACTGTGAGTGTTACGTTTGGAAAAAGTACATTAAGAAGTTTTTTAGTATTTTTGTGTGTGTTACATTAGAGTGTTACGTTACGTTTGAGATTACATTAATTGGAGTGTTATGTTTGAGAAAAGTATACTACGAAGTTTTTTTTTTTTTTTTGTTATATTAGAGTGTTACGTTTGAGAAAAACATACTAATAAGTTTTTTTTTTTTTTTTTTTTTGTTACATTAGAATGTTATGTTTATAAGGAGTACTACGTTGTTATATTTAGAAAAAGTACACCAAAGAGTTTTTTAATATGTTACATTAGAGTGTTATGTTATTGGAGTGTTACATTAGAGTGCTACATTTTTGTTCGTAATATGAAATTTTTTCCAGAATGAGGGAAAATCCAAAACCTCTATAGTGCGGATTGTCCAAATGTATAATTTTACATTTGGAGAAACTCACTTTTATCCCTAGAAAATTAAATCCAAACATGTAAGTGACTACTCTTTTGTGTAATTTCTACTTTAATGGGAACTTTGGATTCATAAAAAAAAATGAAGGATTAAACAGTTTATAAGATCACATTTTGAAATTTATTGGTGTTTCACCCTAGAATAATTTGACAATTTATAATGCCTTTTTAAATTTCTGAATAAAAACCTATGTTTTAATGTCAGCAATGTTCTCCAAGTTATGAAAATAACTACAAATACAAGAAAACTTACATAGAAATAGCGCAAACTTGAAGAAAAAAAATACATACAATTTTTATAATAAGAGAAAAATAATTAATTTTTACCAATGACTTAGATTAATACTGACTTCTTAAATAGAAATATGAGAAATGTTAGAAATTTATAATTTTAAACTCCCTGTAATGATGTAATAAGAGAATTGTATCTTATATCATTAGGTATATAATTAATTAAAAGTTAACATCTGTCATACTATCTTATTGTGGGTCAAATTATTATACTCTAAATTTCATTGGAATTTAGTTATATAAAAGTAAAAATCTTTAGAATAAAGTTGTAGAAAAGTTGTTTTTTTTTTTTTTTTTTTGGTTTTTTTGAACTGTTGTAGAAAAGTTGCTGATGATCATGGATTGGTGGCCTTTGTGTGCACTTAAAAAGAAACAAGAGGGGCAAGAGGGAGATTAAGACAAGCCGACCAGTCGGATAGGGATATGCAGAGGGTTGCATTCCACCACCACATTTAAAATATGCCCACTAAAAGTGAGATGATCTCATGTGATGTCACGCCATGACGACATGTTTTCCCTTAATTACCTAAGCATGAATTGACAATGAAAAGTACATGATAACCTTAAACTTTATGAGAAAATTGCAATTTAATGCATATTAAAAACCAAAAAAAATTCAACAATGCTACAGACTGCTAAATTCCTACCACTAACACCACCATTAATGATGTGAAAAAAAAAAAAAAAAACTAAGACTCAAAATACATGTGGTAGTGGGTGGAACCCACTACCACACAATTAGAGCAACCACTAATTAGTAGTCTGCATTATTTTTCAAAAAAATCACATCAGCCGTAAATTCTTCTATAAATGAGTAAATATTTTGTGAATGCGCAATTTGTAATTTTTCAAACTTTATTGAATTTAAAATCAGTGGGTGTAGAAATTCTTTTAAAAAAATTATAAAAAAAAATCAAAAGTTTAACTAAAATTTGAAATTAAGGGCTTTCTGATTCATTCAGGGAATAGACCAACGATATCAAGACATTTACACCATTCAATTGAAAATTTGGAATATTAAACAGAATTTTTCATTCAAAATTGATGTAATGTCATATTGTGGCGAACAGTTATTACTTTGGATATAAAATTGTGAGATTTATATTTTAAAAAATTGCATAAAATAGAATTAAGTTGTTTTTACATTTTCTATCTTTGGATAATTGTAGTTTTGGTTTTCAAAGTATGAGTTTCATGTCATTTTAATTTCTAATATTTAAATTGTATCAATTTGATTTCTAATGTATAAAAGAGTGTTTCAATTATTGTGAATATTTTTTTTATAAAAAAACACGAGACTTAATACATTACGCATCCAATAATAAGTTGTCTAATAATGTACATTAGAATATAAAATAGATTCTAAAAAGGATAAAGAAAACATTCACATAGAGACGATATGAGTCTCCACATAAGGAGAAAAACAAACATTCACAATGGAAGAGAAAGCCTCTATGAAACGAGAAAACATCTACACAGAGATGCATTGTTGCAACACAAAATAATAAATAAATTTTAAAAAAAAAAATTAAAAAAATTACCACCAAACAAACATTACCAATGATGGAGACGAGAAGAGCAGTAGTGACTAGTACGATGATGAACAAGAAAGGGAAAAAAAACCATGGGAGAAGAAATAGAGAGAAGAGAAAGATTAAAAATTCCACTCTGTCCTCCTTAAAAAGCATAGAAAGAGAGAGCAGTTAAGGTAGAGAGAGAGAGAGAGAGAGAGAGGGGCTAGGGTTTAACACAACTTTGAATTCAATTATTGTCGATATTGAAATATTTTTTTATATACATTAGGGACTAAATTGACACAATGTTAATATTGGGTACAAAATTAAAATACTTTTATTTATTGGAGATTACATTGACACAATTGAATTATTAGAGACCAAAATGACATAAGGCTTATATTTTGAGGATCAAAAATATAATTAATCCTTTTACAAATTTTACTCAGATCATTAATTCAAATAAGGCCTAATAAAAATTGATAAATTATAGTCATTGTGACTCTATTTACAAACTCCTCTCTTATAACATTGATTCATCGTTGGAGAATATATTATTTTAGTAATTTTTTAATTTTTTACCTAAAATATAAAGTAAAAAAATTAGTATGTTTAAAATGACTTTTTGATGTTTTACGAAAAGATGTGTAAAAAATAGAGAGAAAATAAAATTTTTGACTTTTTTATATAATTTGTTGGATTTTTGACTTTTTTAATAACTTTTTAACTTTTAGGCTTCGTTTGGAATGTGGATTAGTTTTTTCGTTTTTTAGTTTTTTGACTATTTTAACCTGGAGTTAAAAAGTCTCGTTTGGGATAGACCTTTTGGCTTTCTTGACTTTTGTAAGAGAAAAAATAAAAAGATTATAGATTGAATGTGATATTTTGTCATATTTAGCTAAAATAGCCAATTTTTTCCTATATGACTATTTACTCCAAACTTGCTTCCCAAACATAGCCTTAACTAAAAAGTGATGTCCCAAACGAGAATCCTTTGAGTAGAAAAATTGTACCTTGATAAAAGTGTTATCCTATGATATTAAAGAAATGTGTCATATTTGTAAGATATTATATTTATATTTTTGTATAAATACAAATATATTGATATAATAATTTTTTAGAAATATAATACGTATATATATAAATATTTTATTTAAAGATAATAAAAAAATATAATAATTAATTTTTTAATTGAAATGAGTATGCATTATTTTTCTTTAATATTTTTTTATATAATTAATTAAAATGTAATTTCTAAATAACCAGCTACATAAAACTTGACACATTACTATTGTGAATTTAAAGTGGGTAGGCCACACATTTTCCATCAAAATCCATTTCTACATCATCCTTCGAAAGAAACACACGTTTAAAATGCTCCCTTAAAAATAAGAAAATTATTGGTTTGTCTTAAGATACTTCGTGATCATATTTTAAATCAATCACAAATTTTATATCTTTTTATATTTGTCAATCACTTAGCACAAAATTATAAGTCTCACTTCTCCCATTCTAGCATTTAGCACTTGTGGTTGAGAAGTTATTGGTGGATCATAGAGTATCGTTACGTGACGCTCTAATAGTGTTATGATTGATGAAAAAAGTGAGACTTAGGCCCTATTTATTTTGGGGTGTAGAGGATGGGATGGGATTAGGATGTAGGTGAGACTATTTAGTGTTGTGTTTGTTTGTAAAATTGGGGAATGAATTGGGATGGAGGAGGGATTGGGATGGAGGTTGGAAGGGGGATTGAGATGGAGGGGGTGAAGATGGTATTAGAAAAATAGTGAGGGGATTAGAAATTTTTTTATTTTTTGCATGTTGGGTATTTTTTTTTTTTTGAACATTAATGTTTAATTTTTTGTATTTTTTTATTTGTTTTATTATTTTATATAAAAATAATTTAACAATTCCTACACTAATAACTATCATCAAAACAAACATAATTTTACTTAATCCCCTCACTATCAATCCCCTCACTAATAATCCTCTCACTATTAATCCCCTCACTATGAATCACCTCTATTCTATCTTTGAAAACAAACGGAGCCTTACGAATTTGTATTTGATTATTAGAAAATATGAGAGAATGTGATAAATTATGATTGGTAATAAATATAATTACGTGATACCCTTAAACTAATTAATAATTTTTTCCTGAGATTATAATACCCTAATCTAGTTGGATTTGACGTCAAGATTTTTTTGATCGACCTATCAAGAGCTAACCCTCCTTTGACACGTGGCATCATTTTAAAAGTAAAAGAAAATTATATGATGGGTAATGAATACTGTATGTAATTTATATAAAATTATTTAAGTTTTTATGAATTTATATAATGGATTTTACAAAAATAAATAAGTTGAATATATATTTATATAACAACATAAGTTTTCACAAAGTTACTCAAATTTATATTTAACTTACGCATTTTTGTGAAATTATTTATATAAATTCATAAAAACTTACATAATTTTATATAAAATTACATATAATATGTATTGCATATTGAAGTATTTCCTCCAAATGTTTGCGGCCAAGATTTAGTAGTGTTTTGGAAAATTGGTAAAAATAGACTTTTTATTTTTTTAGTTTTTTGGTGACTTTTTTGTGTAAAAAAATGACTTTTTTGTGATTTTTTTGTAATTTTTTTGTATAAAAAAATTAAAAAACCAAAAAACAAATCTGAATCTTTTCTTTAAAAAAACATGGTTTTCGCCCCCAAAAGTGAATTTTTTGTTAAAAAAATTAGAAAATCAATTCCAGTTGTCACGAGAAGATTGTTTGGAAAAGTTCAAAAATGACTTTTAACGACAAAATTTTAAAAATATAGCTAATAATGAAATAATATAATTTTGTGCTAAAAGATTAATTTTTTGAGATGAAATTTTTTATTTCAAAAAGATAATAATAAATTGTGCTAAATGTTCAATTTCGTCGCTAAAAATACAATGATACTTTTGAATCTTAACAAATGAGGTGTTCAATTTCTATGTAATGTCCGGATTAGAGTCTTATTTTGCATAATGATAATGCTTCCCTATCAAGTATAATGTCCGGTTTGAATATTATTTATTGTATGATGCAGCTCCCCCTTCCCCATATTACCCTCCACCAATTATATATATTGGTAATTGCATTTTCAATTAGTGAAAACATTTTTTTTTTTTTTTTGGAAGTCAAAAATATCTTTTGCCAAACCTAAGAAAATCACATATTTTGTCAATTTTTTTTACTTTAATGAAATTTTAAAAAATTTATGTCAACTTTAAAAAAAAAAAAAAAAAAAAACTTTTGAGGTCCATCTAACAAAAAGATTTAATAAGTAAAAAAAGTTTTGTAAAGATTAAAAAAATAAAATTTATGATTTATTTTTTAAAAATCTTTAGTGAATTTTTTCATAATTTTTTTTAAAAAAAATTCTATCCACCTAGTCTAGTAAAATTTAAAATTTTTAAAAATAAAATAAAACTGCTGAAAAATAATTGTCAATAGAGTAGTAGTCAAACACGTGTTCGATGTCCGGTTGCTTTCTATGGTGGCATTGCATGGGGTCCATGCACCAAGTGGTGTGCAAGTGGGACATTTTTTATATATTTATTTTTTTTGATCCGGAGTGGGACTAATCTGTGCATTTTAAAACGAATTGAGTAGTTCTTAGAAAATCACAAGTTTATATATGCTATATTTTTTCGATGGATCCAGCTTGTTTCAAATTGAGGTCAAGATTGGACATGTTTAGTTTAGTTTATAGGTTTATTTTGGGCTGGTTTTGATAATTTGAATCGTTTGATGTGTAGAACTCGTTGAGTACTATATCTTATAGAAAAATCACGTTGATCAGATATCGATAACTATTTGATCAGATCAGATTTGTATTTAAAAAAATGAATAGTGAACAAATAAACAGTTGACAGAATTCTGATCCAATCAAATAGCTATCGATATCCGATCAATGTGATTTTTTATAGGAATATAGTACTAAACAAGTTGTACACATTGAACGGTTTAGACTATCGAAACAAAACCCAAAAATAGATCTATGAGCCGAATTGAACGAGTCCAATCTTGATCTCAACATGAAAAAACCTGGACTCTTTTTGAATTCAGAATGATATAAAAATCTAAGAAAATGAAAAAGATGAGATATCAATGTCTAAAGCCCAATCTCACTACCTATTAAATAGTCATTTCTTAATAAGCACTCATTTAAAAGGATAAAAATAAATAAAATTATAATTTTAAAAAGATTTTGTTAATTTATACTCTTAAGACACATATTTACTATCTAAAAAAAAAATTGACAAATCACACTAATAATCCTTATAGTTTGGGGCTCATTTTACTTTGATCTCTGAATTTTCAATTATGACACATTTGATCTTAAATTTTGAATCTTGTTCTAAATAAGAACAATTGAAGATACGGTGATGCTTCCGACTCCCAGTGGGGGTGACCCCCAGTGACGTTGCGCGCTGCCATTGGCTGAAAATCAACAACAAAAAAAAAAAAAAAAACAATTTTTTTGGCCAATAGAAAAAGACCCCTAGCATCCCCAATGGGGGTCTCATGCATTTTCCTTGAAGATATCATTACTTAATTTCAATGGCAAAATTGTCAATTTGATAAAATATAAATTAATTTGACAAAAATAAATGTCAAAAAAATATTTTTTAATTTTTAAAAGTTATTTCTACCCACCAAAGATAAATTTATGTAAAATTGATAAATCTATTGGACATTTATTTTTTACTTTTTTACCAAATTAATTTTTATTATGTGTTTGGATGATGATCATATAATGGGTGGTTGTTAGGATTTTGAAGTGTAATCGATATATTTAATATATGAAATGTTTTTAGTTTTGGATTTTTTAATTTAATGGATTGGTTTAATAATGATATTAAAGTTGTCGCCATATTTAATTTTTGAAAAAATAGAACTAATTTAATGAAAATAAAAACTACCCATTACATGATCATCATCCAAACACATAATAAAAATTAATTTGATAAAAATAAATAAATAAATGTCTAAAAGATTTATTAATTTTACATAATTTTATCTTTACTGGGTAGAAATAATTTTTAAAAATTCAAAAATATTTATTTTTATCAAATTAGTTTATATTTTATCAAATTGACGATTTTGCTTTTGAAATTAAACAATGATACCTTCAATTATTATTATTTGGAACAAGATTCAAAATTCAAGGTCAGATGTGTTACAATTGAAAAGTCAGGGATCAAAGTGACACAAACTCCAAACTATAGGAACCGTTAGTGTAATTTGTCACCAAAAAAAAAAAAAAAAAACGCATGTTAAAAAATTATAAAAACAATTATACATTTTTGCATATAAGTACTTGTAATAAATAATGTATAATTATATATATATATATGCCTAACCTCACATTTTAACATAACTCATTTTAAATAGGGAGATTTACCAATAAATCCCAAAATTTGAACTGATGAACCAATTGGTCCCATTTTTATTCTATTAAACCGTTTAGTCCCATTTAATTGTGAGGGACGTAATTACCCTCATCTAACCGTTGCTAATGCAGCTGTCAGGCGGAAATTAGGTGAGGCACGTGTGTCACTCACATGCGTGATTAGTGAATGGATGTGTGGTGTGTTGCATGTGATACACTGGTAGGGTGTCACAGAATGGCAAAGCGCTGTAAGGGGTTTTTTATTAGGCTCGGTTGGTGTGTTTGGGGGTTAACACACAACACACACACTGATACACGGGACACACGCACACAGCTTCTCTTTGATCTGAGGTAAGACACACACAGGGGCTGGCATGGGCTCTCTCTTTCTCCTATCACACACAGATACACACATACATTGTGAGGGGCAGACACACACACACACACAGATACACACATACATTGCGAGGGGCAGACACACACATACACAATAGCTAATCGATGCGACGCCGTTGCTGACTGATCAGATCTTCTTGAGCAGCCGGTTCGTGCGCCGCCCGCCGAGCCTCCGCGGCAGTCAGAGAATGATGCGCGAGCCGGAGTTGAGGGTAAGAGAGGCGGCAGCGGAGCAGATCAAAGAGAGGCAGAGCGATTGGGCGTACTCAAGGCCGATCGTGATTCTGGATTTGTTGTGGAACTTCGCGTTCGTGTTCGTTGCTTTGTCGGTGTTGGTGGTGAGTCGGAAGGAGTCTCCGACGAAGCCTTTGAGGCTTTGGATTGTTGGATATGCGTTGTAATGTGTGCTTCACATGGTGTGTGTTTCGGGTGGAGTATAAGCGGATAGCACAAAGCCTTGATCGGGGAGACACACACAGGGCACTCTCGTCCACGCAGTAAAACAAAAATAAAAAATCAAAATCAAAAAGGACCAAATCAACCCACCAATAGGACTATTTGGTATAGTAGAATAAAAGTGGGACTATTTGGTATAACAGTTTGTGAAGTAGGATTTATTGGTATTTTTTGATTTAATGGACTTTCAATTAATTACATCATATATATATATATATATTATTAAAAATGGTATTTTTCTTATGCTTATGTGACATATTATAAGGGTTTACTTTTTTCTAAGAGAGTCACGTCAATATATATTTTCTTAATTACATATAGAGTTCTACACGAACTCAAACCCATACTTAATTTAAATTATATTCACTTTACTTAGTTTATATGGACTCTATTTGCCAAATATTTATTTTCCATATATTTTTTATGGTAAATTGAGATAATCTAGAAACTCAAAATTAGTGAAATATCTCTCTTCAACTTTGTATAGTAGGAGAGGTCCATGATACCTTTTTTTATTAACTAAGGTCCCTCAATATTTTCACAAAAAAAATTCGACTGAGAGAAATTTTCCTCGACTCAGAGAAATTTTGGGCCCAACTCAAAGAAATTTTGAAATTTCTCTATGAAAATTAAAATTTCTCTGAGTCAGGCAAAATTTCTTTCAGTCGAATTTTCTTTGTAGAAATGTTGAAGGACCTGAACTATTATGAAAATATTGTATGTCATTTATCTTATAACATCTTAATATCAGGGACCTCAAAAAAAATCCTCATACTAATTTTGCATTTCATATTTTTCTTCTTAATTCTTTCAAGGGTTTTAGAATTTTTTTTTTTAATGCTAAATTGCCCCCCCCCCTTTTTCATTTTCTCGTGCATTATTCTACACTCAATACCAATTCTATATTATTATATATTCTGGATTTGTCGTTTAAATTTTATAGTAATTTTATATATGAAATTATACTTCATTTCTTACATTATTTTATAGAATTTGTAGCGACCCTGATTTTTCATAAGTCATTATTTATTATTATTACTTTATTTTATTTTTGTCTTTATTAATTGCATGATTACATGAGAATTTAATGTGTTATTTAGTTAATTTAATTGATATTTAATTATATATAATAAATCTCAGTATTTATATATATTTATATTTGTTATATATATATAAAGTGTTATATATATATATTGATCTTATATTGTATATTTATATATGTTGTAAACAAGAGTGATCAATCCTTGAGAAACTAGAACGAGAGTCGGCGGAGAAGAACAAGAAAGGAGAAAAAAATAAAAAGATTAGGGTTTTGTTTTGGTGACTCTATTAATTCTTTAAATAATTTTTTGATTTTCAAAAAATAATTGTGAGTACAAAACTCACTTTCCTTAATTTATGTTTAATTCGTTGTTTTTATTTATTTATTTGAAGTTGGTTTGATTTTGTATTTATATGAAGATAATAGATTGATTTTAATTATTTTGATTAATTGTGTATGCCAGGTTTAGAGTTTTTTATGTATTTATTTTATGGTTATAATCACACTCATGAATATATGAAATTAAAATAAACTCAGAATCCATATATAAATTCCTTACGCTTCACCATGACTCCCTGAATTGTTATTTTATTTGAGTGTTAGTAAGAAAGAGTGTATAAAAAAAAATGTGAGGATTATGAGATTTATTTGAATACCTTAGGCTTTGCATTATTATATTTGTTCTCATGAGTAAATGAGAGATTGTGTATATATATATTGTTGCCTCGTTCTCAGGAGTAAACGAGCGTTTTGATTTACGCGCGTACGTATATGTTAACCATCCAAAGAGTGTGAGTCAAACTCGGGATGATATCTCCATACAAGTTTGGTTTCGGAGTGGTGTTAGGTATACAGGAGGCACATGGGATATATGCGCAGGGCGGAAGTGAAATGGCTGAAGTGGTGGAGTTAAGGTACAAAGAATTAAATATGAACTTATATGTATAGTTTGAATTGTATTAATTTATCCATCTTGAAAAATAGTAAACGACCTCGATAAATTATGAAATTTGAGCAGAGGCATGTATACATGATCCTAGATAACTTTTGTGTTATAACTTTTTATTAAAAATATCGATTATAACTTGTAATCGGATGATCTTGGTTACAATAGTTTTTATTTATTTTAGCAAGGCAGACTTTAGATGCTGTTTTAACCCACGAAACGAGCTCATTTTTATTGGTTTCGTGTAAATTGAAGTAAAACATTATTCTGAACACTTTTCGTATTTTGAAATTTTCTAAAAAAAATTCATCTTACAACAGTTTCTTTTCATTTTCAGTTTCAGATTTTTCGATCGAATTTCGTTTAGGATTTTCTATTAAATTTTTCTCTCAATCTGTTCAGTTTCTACTAAATTCGTTCGCAATACCATTTAGGAAATTTAATTTTGTACAATTTTTGTTCTTTGAGTTTTGGTCAATTCGAATTATTTAAGTATGAAGCAATATATTTTTATACTTTTTCAGCAAGTTATTCATGATTAAATTATATTAATTTTATTTTTTGCAGAATGGTGAGTCTTACTAACTTTTTATGCACGGCTGACTTACCATATTTTTATTTTAATTTTCTTTATTTTATACTCAATTTATATTTTGTTGTGTACAGGCAAGAAACTAAATATCACCGTATCTCGGGAAACTACTCATTCGTCTTGGTGCGGATGGAACTACTCGTCTTATCCTGTAACAAGAATTAAATGTATTTTTGTTTGTGTCTGGTGGACACGTAGGTGTCAAATATTTGTACTCATACTAGTATATTTATATATTGACCCGTTTTATCTCTTAACATATTGGGTGCGTTCTATTTGAGCGCAGCCGAGCTTCCTTTGCAGGATTAGTTGGGGCTATGGTGGTAACATGGAATAACTATAGTTGTTGGGCATATCTCTTGGATTTCTTTTATTTTCTTGAGTTTAGGGCTGATATTAGTTTATTGTATTTATTATTTTTATGACCTTAGTATTGTAACAGTTTGACATTGTAGGTTATTTTTCAACTTTGCATTATTTAAGTTGTTTTAATTAGTTATTGTTACTTTAATGTTGGAGGTAGTGGTTAGTTATGAAATTTATAGTGGATGGTTTCGTTGGCGTTTTGTTAGTTTTTTTTTTAATCCCTTGTAATCTTTTGAGCATGGAATTTATTTAAATCTTATGGCGATAAAAACGTTTAGTTTTTTTTTTTTTTTGTTTCACCCTTAAGATTTGGATGATGAAATATTGATTGGGATTTAGTCATAATTTAATATTTAATTGTTCAAATTTTGGGGCGTGACAGAATCACAACTCATAAGAGGAAAAACCTGCACAACAATATACTCTCGAGGAACCTCTAAAGTTTGGATTTACTGCTTGAGTTACTTTTTTAATTGTTAAACAGTAAGTGTTTTTATGTTTTGACATCATATTACAGATGATTAAACACTTCATACACTGAGATGTATCTATCATTTGGATATTTTCATTATTTTTTCTTTTTTCGGTTTAGATGTTATTATGTGATTATTTCTTGATTAGTCATTGTTAAATTTCTTTTATATAATTGACATTTTAATTTAATTAAGAGTGTTTATTTTACAATATTATAATTATATATATATATCATATAAAATCATTATATGATTATCCAACTACAATATATTTATATTTAATTTTTTAATAAATTTTATATAATTTTTATTTTTACATATTTTTATTTTTCAAATGAATATAAAAGAAAATTAAATAGTTAGAATTACTTTTAATTTTATGTTACCAATTCTTCTTCTAATTTAACTATTATTTTTAATATCAAAATGAGTATTTATTTTACTATTTTATAATTTAATATATATCATACAAAATTATTATATGATAATTTTACTTTTATAATACGATAGAACTAAAATTATGAAAATACGCAAATAATTTAATTAAAATTAATATATATATATAAGTATTTAAGTAACAATTTTATAGAATGATAGTGCCAATATTATCAGAATAAATAATTAAAATCATACTTTAATTTTGATTTCAAATTAAAATTAAAATTATTCTTTTATAACACACATTATACCATCAAATATTTATAAAAAAAAAACAACATATACATTGTACGGGTCAACTACTATTATAATTAATGACCATTAAACTTTAAAAATAAAATTACTGAACATAGTAAAAGCTTTTTAGGTTACAATATTAACTTTATCTTAGGGTAGTAAAAAAAAAATTAGTTTCTAATATTATCTTTTCACTTATGGTCTAATTAACATTGGTGGTGGTATATGCACCAAATGATATACTAATTAGCCTTTGTTTAGGATGTAGGTTGACTTTTTAGCTTTTTGGTTATTTTAGGTTGAGGCTAAAAAGCCTCGTTTGGGATGATCGGTTTTTTGGTTTTTTGACTTTTATGAGAGAAAAAATGAAATGATTATGATTTAAATATGATATTTTGTCTTATTGACTTTAGTCTATTTTGTCTTTTTGTGGCTATTTTAGCCCAAATCATTTATGCCAAACGAAGCCTTAGTATACCCAACATATGCTATGACATCACTATTTCACAATTATGACTCCACACAATATACAAATTACGAATCTAAAATTTCTAAAATTATACCACATCATCTGTTAGTATACTAATTAATATATCAATTAGTGCATATAGTATTATTCAATTAACATATCATCATAAAAGTGCATCAATTAACATATCATCATCATCTGTTAGAAAATTTGAAACCTATAACATTTTTCAACAAATAATGTAGCATAATTTATTGACTTTGACTCCTTATAATTTGTATAATTGGTGGAATTCATAGTTTTAAAATTACAATGCTATGATATGTATTAATACACTAATTAGTATATCAATTAATGCATATAGCACCATTGTAAGAATATTACACATTTTTTATTACACTTCCTATTATTTTTTTAAAATTTTTTAACATGTGCTATTAAGTGGTTGAAAATTTTGTATATAATGACTTATTTAATGATAATAAAAATAATGACTTATTTAATGATAATAAAAAAATCAAAATATTAATCCAATAACATTTTGATAAAAGTAAATCATTCATTACAACTTTAACAAATGTTTCCTTCTAAAAATAACATTGCTCATCTTATTTAATTTTTATATATACAAAATTATGTTGGTGTATTTTTTTGTGGTTTTAATTTTTCAAACAGGGTTTTGTTAATAAGGTTTGAGTCAAAAATTAATTGGAGCGAGACAAAATTATTTGTGGCCAAGATTTGATTGAAAGTGATAATGACCACCCCTTTATTAACCATCCTTCCACGGACATAATAAACTCTACCCAAGAAATAAGAATTTAAAAATAATATACAAAAAAAAAAAAAATCAAAGATTGGGTCGTAATCATATAAGTTTAAGTTTACGATGATTACTAAATGAATTAAATTAATGAAGTGATAGTCAAACACGTGGCTTTGTGGCTATGCTAATCTCGTTGTGGTCTATGTGTTTTACCAACCTCACTAGGCTAACTGACTAGGACGTCATTTGGTAAATTTTATATGGGAGCAGCTTGCCTCCGCTATTTAATCGGATTGGATAATATTGGTGCTGTTTGGTGTAACTGTTAAAACAGATTGTAACTTATAGCTTAACAGATTATAGATTATGACTTTAATCAGAAGCTGTTAATCTGTTTGGTATAGCTGTTAGATTATAGATTTAAGTTGCTGAGTAGTGTTTGTTAAATAAGCTGTGAAGTAGCTTTTTCAATTAATTTTTATTTTTTATTATTCACTATTTGTCTACATTTTTCATAAAAAATAATAATAATATTTTATAGTCCATTTGGGTCTTTTTCTATTTTTAAAAAAATAAAAAATAAAAAAATTTAAGAGTATAACCATGAATTAACATCTCCACAGCAGAAGCTGATAATCAAAAGCAGGGGGTGAGCAGCTTCTCAGAATCAGCTTTTTTGACTTAAAATAAGCTGTTAGAATCAGAAGCTGTTTGAAATAAGTTTAACCAAACAGTCCAAAATAACTTTTTAAAAGCCATAAGCCATAAGCAGGCTCAAAAAAGCTGCACCAAACACCCCCATTGTTCAACTCGTGAGGATTTATTATGAGTTTTATTTTGATAATTTAAATCATCAATATATAGAACTTGTTGAGTACTATATACCTGTAAAAAATCACATTGATCGGATATCGATAGCTATGTAATAAATTAATTTTGCGCAAAGAAAATAGATGGTGAACAAATTAATAGTTGACAAAAAACTGATAAAATGAGATAGCTATCAATATCCGATCAACTTGATTTTTTACAAACACATAGTACTCAACAAGTTCTACACATTGAACGGTTCGGATTATCAAAACGGAACCCATAATGGGCTCTCACGGGCCGAACAACACCGTCTAGTCCAATTAAGGACTGGAGGTAAGCTGCTCAGATTTTATATTTAGGATAAATTACAAATGCATATCTGAAATTTGCTTAAAATATTAATCGTCCTTTGTAATTCTAAAAATTATACTTTACAACTAAAATTTTTAATTTCATAACAAATGACCCTTTTAATAATAAATCATCAAACCGATTAACAACTTTTAATGATGTCAAAAATATATTTCAATTAATAATTTATATAAGTTTATTATTGTATAAGATAATGGTAATGAATTTCATTTTTTCAGTTAATTCTGTTAAATAAAAAAATCTGGCGAGTGAATATTTGTAATTTTTCAAATCACAAGACGCAATCTGTATTTTAAACAAATTCTAGGGAGTATATTTGTAATTTATCCTTTTATTTTATAGTTTGGGTAAATTACATTGATTTTGCTTGAGGTTTAAAGAAAATATAATAAATTTTATAATTTTAGTATAATTTAGTTTTCTTTTTAGAAAAGTGAAATTGACCGAAACTTATGCAATGAGAAAACACACAAATAAATAATGTAATGTATACATTTTCATATAAAAAATATGATAATATCATTTTTTCTAACAAATTATTTATCAAAATGAGACTAAACATTATATAAATTAAAATATAAAGAGAGTTTAATGTAATTATGTCAAAATTATAGAACTTATTATATTTTTTTTTTCTAATTTTAAGAGAGTTTAGTACAATTTACCATTAAAAAATTTAGCTTGAAATTTTTTTTTAAACTTTCTTAGAAATACATCAGTAAGTTAGTAAGTGGGAGCTGGGGATTAAGCCCAAGCGTAATATCAATTAAACCCAATTTCACTATAATCAATAATTCATCTATTAAAAGTAAAAATGCACATAATATACACCAAAAAAAAAATAAAAAAGAAAAAGAAGAAGAAGAAGAAAGATAACACAACTTTTTTCTCCGGACAATTTAGGCCTCTTTTGAGTATATGGTTAAAAATTACTTTTTAACTTTTAATCTATTTTTTGTCACATTACCTCTTTATTTTTTTATATTTTTTTTTAAAAAAAATCAAAAAATTAACTTTTAATCAATTTTTCAAAATAACCCTTAGTTAGGCCCATAAGCCTACACATGCTCACTCTAATGATTAGATATGTTTATTTTGAAAAAGTCCTTTGAGAGGGAAGATTTATATCAGATAGTACGGCCGAGCAACAGTAACGTCCAGCGTTACGGACTTCGCGGCGCCGAGTAGATTGGACGGTTGAAATGGCCGAGCGGCCTGGCTTGCGCAGGCAACGAGGTCAACCGGTAACCTCTCGAGGACCGAGCTGGAGGTCGCTCGTGCAGGGCGAAGTTCGCAGTGGAGATTGCAACCGAGCTGAAGGATTGGCCGGGTTACGTGGAGGATGCAGCCAGGCCGGCATGCCTCCGGCCGTCCAGCCAAGGCGAAGCGGTTGCGTGCGACCGAGATTGGAGATAAAACGGTTGGAGGCCGGCATGCCTCGCGACCGGTCGATCACGATGAACCGATCAAGGATGGCCCGGCATAGGTGGTTAAGTTCTCGCCTGGTCCTAAGTTACAGGCCGGCGGTACGTAGCACGGCTAAGTGATGACAAGTCTCCCAAGGGTTAGGCCGGTCATGGTACCCCGGTTAAGGGTGCCACCTGGGCCAATGGTGAGAAGGAGAGGACATCTGCTCCACGAACGCCTCAATACCGTTAGACAGTTCTGTATGTACTGGTGGAGGGACAAAACCTTTACACGCGTAAGGTGGTGAGAGGCGCGCGCTGCCACCTATCCAGGGAAGGACAACAGAGGTAATGCGCGCACAACCTTGAGGCTGCATGGCCAGCCTAGAAAGGGGCGAGGAGACGAACGTTGGAGGTATGCGAACTGACTCTCACAAATGTTCTCTCCTCATTGTCTTCTTCCGGAAATCTGACTTGATCGTCGAAGGGTTTTTCCGGCACACCACCGCCGGGCAGCTCATCCTTTTTGTGTTGCAGAGACAGACGCCGGTGACGGAAGCTTGACGTTCAAGGCGTACGGAGAGCAGAGGATATTTCGCCCCCGTACAATTGGCGCCGTCTGTGGGAATACTTTGATAATCAACCCTTGTTCTTCGAGCTTTTTCAGTCGTTTCCATGGCCAACAATGACGAAGTTCCGCTGTCCGTCGTCGATGGTGTCACTCCAGAGTATGTGCGAAGGAGAGAAGGCCTCCCAAATGTTCCAGCCATGGCGGGCCTAGAAACTTCTTCGCGAGGAGCGCGCGACAAGCGTGGGAGGAGTTGAGATCGTTCGCAGAGTCCAGAAGGCCACCGGCGCCGGGGGGAGTCCCATACACAGCGCCTGGAGCACAAACTCAAAGACCAAGACGCCCTCATTCGCAAGATGGCGGCGGAGATGGAGCTGCTGAAGCGCCAGATTAAGGGGAAGGGTGTTGCTGGAGAGGGCAACCTCAGTGAGCGCACTTCCTCCCCTCGTTCTAGCAGTCGTCGCCAGAGGAGGACTCACTCTATCTCCATCACCAGGAACTATGGGGTGGGAGATTCCGACCAGAGAGAGGGCAGATCCCTCACTCGCGATAGCACTTACCATCCCTCACGCCCGACGCCGATGTCGCGATCTTCTTTCTCCACACGTTCCGGGGACTTGAGGGATGTGTTGGAGGAGAGAGCGCGCCGTCGAGAGGCTCAGAGGGTGCCGGCGCTACAGAGGTTGAGTGCCCCAGTTCATCGCAGCGAAGAGGTGGTGATGCCGGCGCCCAGAGTCATGGCCCCTGCTCTGGTGGACAAGGAGCTGGCGAGACTTACAGCCACGCCGCTGTCTCCAGAGATCGAGGGTACACCACTTCCCGCCGGATTCCACCAGCCAAAATTCACTCTGTATGACGGCAAGACGGATCCGTACATGCATGTGAGTCATTACCGGCAAGTCATGGCAGGCCACCGGCGCAACGACGCCCTGATGTGCCTCATATTCCCAGCAAGCTTGGGAGAGCTGGGTTTGAAGTGGTTCGAAAGGCTCCCGGAAGGGAGTATAGAGGGGTGGCAGCAGCTAGCAGAAGCCTTCGTCACCAGATTCAAGACCAACACTCGAACGTCGAAGGAGGTCGATCATCTCCTAGGCGTCAAGATGGAGTTTGGGTGTTCGCTGAAGGCTTACAACGCCAAATACTGGGAAACATACAACGAAATTCTCGACTGCCCTACCAACCTGGCGATCACTCAATACAAGCGAGGTCTTCCAGTCAGACATAGGCTGCGAGATTCGCTCACCATGCGTCAACCTACGACTATGGAATCCTTGATGCAACGGATCAATGAACACATCCGTGTGGAGGAAGACGCTGCCTCTGCGACCGATAAGATGAATCCGGTCGTGGTAGACAGGAAGGTGGCTGGGAAAGTCCACTCGGTCGGGCAGGAGGATAACCGCCCGAGCGACCGGTCAAAAGATCAACGCCGTGGACCAAACCGAGATGACCGAAACAAGGGGCGCAGGAATGACCGAGCTGACACGCCTCGCGACGCAGCCGAGGATGCCAAGAGAAAATTGAAGGCGCGGACAGGGATTACCACGGTCTTCAAAATTCCCATCTACCGCATTTTGAGTGAGATTCGAGGGGAACCTTTTGTCCGTTGGCCGGCCAAGCTGGGGAGCGCACAGCGGGGCTTCAATCCAAAGTATCGCTGCACCTTCCATGAAGAACGGGGGCACCGGACAGAAGATTGCTTACCGCTCAAACAGCATTTGGAGGAGTTGGTGGCGGCGGGACACCTTGACCAATATATTGATGGGGGAGTCAAGGCCGCACCAACTGGTCAAACCGAGCCAAACGGAATGGCCGCCCTAGAAGCACCCCCGCAAGGTGTGATCAACGTCATCCATGGCATCATTGAACCAGCAAGAGTCTGCGAGCTTAGGGGGATGATAAAGAAGGCCGAGCACATGAGGGAAGTGCTCTCTGTCCAGCCCGCCGTAAAGAATGGGAAGACCGAGGAAAAGGACATCCTCTCGTTTTCGACCAAAGATTTGGAAAGGGTTTAGATGCCGCACAATGATGCCTTGGTGGTGACTTTACGCGTCAAGGATTTCGATACCAAAAGAATTTTGATCGACCAGGGGAGTTCGGTCGAAATAATGTATTATAACGCGTTCAAACAAATGAAGTTGGAAGACAAGGATTTGGCTCCTGCAACATCTCCTTTGGTCGGCTTCAACTCACAACCAGAATGGCCGATTGGGAAGATTATTCTACCGGTCAAAGCAGGGTCGGTCGTAAAGCAGGTCGAGTTCTGGGTGCTCAAAGTTCCATCTACTTACAATTTAATCCTGGGCAGAGGCTGGTTACACGCCATGCAAGCAGTTGCGTCTACTTTTCATCAAGTCATGCGCTTCCCGGCACCGAGTGGACAAATAGAGGAAGTCTGGGGAGACCAAGTGATGGCCAAACAGTGCTTCGTTGCGGTAAATGGCAGCCGAGCAGCCAAAGGGTTTGTCCAAATGATCGAGGGTCCGGAAGGAAAGGAGGTCCTCGAAGATGTGGGAAGGAAGGCCGAGGAAAAATCGATCGAAGATTTGGTGGAGGTGCGCATTGAGGAGAATGATCCAACCAAGTTCTTCCTTTTGGGATCGTCATTGTCCAGTGCCGAGCGGTCAGAATATGTCAACTTCTTGGTTTCCAACTTGGAGGCTTTTGCGTGGACGCCTTACGACATGCCTGGCGTCAATCCAAGCTTCATTTGCCACCAGTTGAATGTCTTCCCCAATGCACGGCCAGTTATCCAAAGAACGCGCCGCTTAGCCTTGCACCATGCTGAGGTGGTGGCGGAAGAAGTAAAGAATTTGTTGGAAGCTGGAGCGATAGAGGAGGTGCAGTACCCTCGGTGGATATCTAATACGGTGGTCGTCCCCAAGAAGAACGGCAAGTGGCGAGTCTGCGTCGACTACAAAACTGTCAACTGGGCTTGCCCAAAGGATAGTTTCCCCCTCCCTCGAATTGACCAGCTGGTGGACTTAACCGCTGGCCATCAGAGGTTCAGCTTCTTGGATGCATATCGCGGTTATCATCAGATAGCCATGTACGAACCAGACAGAGAGATCACGTCATTCACCACCCCCAGGGGCTTATACTGTTACAAGGTCATACCATTCGGACTAAAGAACGCTGGGGCAACCTTTCAGCGAATGGTGACAAAAATGTTCGCTCCTCTCCTGGGCCGAACTATGGAGGCCTATATTGACGATATGGTGGTGAAGAGTAAGGAGAAGTCCCAGCACCTCGCCGACCTAGCAGAAATGTTTGCCATACTCAAGCGCCACAAGCTTCGCCTGAATGCCTCTAAGTGCGCCTTTGGGGTTGGCACGGGGAAATTCCTAGGTTTTCTGGTCACAAACCGAGGAATTGAGGCCGACCCATCGCAAATCAAGGCAATACAAGAGTTGGAGCGCCCGAACTCCACGAAGGACGTGCAACATCTTGTCGGGATGGCAGCCGCGCTGAATAGATTTATCAGCCGGTCTTCGGATCGTTGCAGGCCCTTCTTCAAAACTTTGAAATCCAAGTTCTTTTGGGATGAAGAATGCGACCGTACGCTTGCAGACTTAAAGGCTTACCTCTCCTTTGAAATCCAATTTTGGTCACGCCCCAATCGGGCGAAGAGTTGTACTTGTACTTGGCCGTTTCTGAACACGCGGTGAGCGCCGTATTGGTTCGTGCTGAAGGCATCCAGCACCTACCAATCTTCTATGTAAGCAAGACTCTGCTCCCAGCCGAAACAAGATACCTTCCCTTGGAAAAATTGGCGTTGGCACTAATTATGGCATCAAGAAAGCTGGCGCACTATTTTCATGCCCATACAATCGTAGTGTTGACCGAGTTCCCGCTCAAGGTGCTCTTTGAAAAAGCGGACTTCACTGGGAGAATTCTGAAATGGGCCGTGGAATTGGGCCAATACGACATCAAGTTCAGACCGCGCACCGCGATTAAGGCACAAGCACTAGCGGACTTTGTGGCGGAATTTGCCCCTGGGACGCACCCGGTCTGCCCAATTGACTTGGTCGGCACGGATTTGGCGCAACCCATGGTTCTGGCAGCGGGAACAAATGATGGCCTGCAAGAGGAAGCCGAGCAAAACTCAACCGGACTACCTAAGGCCGACGGCTCGCTGGAAGGCGAGACCAACCCGGGTAAAGAAAGAGACCAGAATGAACCAACCAGGGACTTTGATTTAAGGAGTTCCCAGAATCCCTCCGATTGCTGGAAGCTGTTCATCGGCGAGATGTGGAAGCTCTTCGTTGATGGGGCCTCCAACAGACATGGGGCCGGGCTAGGAATTGTGCTGACTTCCCCGGATGGGCTCATTATAGAGCAAGCAATTACGCTCGGCTTCCCAGCTTCCAATAATGAAGCGGAGTATGAGGCCCTCCTTGCCGGGCTGAGAAGCGCATTGAGAATGAAGGTCACAGCCCTTATGGTGTTCAGTGACTCCAAGCTGGTGGTCAATCAAGTCTCAGGGGAGTATGAGGCCAAAGATGAAAGAATGGCCAAGTATCAGGCGCTGGTGCGAGCAGAAGTCAAGAAGTTCGATGCCATCAGAGTTGAACAGATCAACCGCGAAGGAAACAGCACGACCGATGAATTGGCTGGTCTTGCTTCCACTCAGACAACCTTTCCCAATCCCTTGATGATTGAATTTTTACCTCGGCCAAGCATTGAGGAAGTAGAAGCAACCGAGGTACTCTGCACCGACTTGGGACCTTCCTGGATGGACCCCATCATCGCCTTTCTGAAAGATCGAATTCTACCGGAAGAAAAGAAGGCGGCCCACAAAATCCGGGCTAAGTCAGAGCGGTTTTGGCTCTCCCCGTCCGGAGCCTTGTACAAGAAGTCTTTCACGGGGCCGTATCTGAAGTGTGTCCACCCCTCTAAGGTGGAAGCTTTCCTCTATGAAATCCATGAAGGCATCTGCGGCAGCCATACTGGAGGCAGATCTCTAGCATACCGGGCTATCTCGCAGGGCTATTGGTGGCCATGCATGCAAGCGGACGCGCAGAAGTATGTTCGAAGATGCGAGAAATGTCAGAAGTTTGCTCACCAGATCCACCAGCCAGCAAGGGAGTTACTCTCGCTCACAAGTCCTTGGCCGTTCGCACTTTGGGGATTGGATATTGTTGGACCACTCCCAGTTGCACCGAGCAATCGTAAGTTTTTCATCGCCGCCACTGATTATTTCACCAAATGGGTGGAGGCCGAGCCACTGGCAACCATTAAGGAGAAGGACGTTAAGAAATTCGTTTGGCAAAATGTGATCACTCGCTTCGGCATACCTAGGGCGCTCATCTCAGATAATGGTACTCAATTCGATGGCAAACTCTTTCGCGGATTTTGCGAAGAGTTGAAGATTGAGTTTTATAATTCAACCCCGGCTTATCCTCAATCGAATGGTCAAGCAGAGGCCTCAAACAAGATCATCCTGGACGAGTTGAAGAAGCGGCTTGAGAAGGCAAAAGGAAAGTGGGTTGAAGAGCTTCCTAATGTGCCATGGGCATACCGCACTACACCAAGACGGTCGACCGGGGAAACACCGTTCGCTTTGGCCTATGGTATGGAGGCCATCATCCCACTAGAAATTGGCATGCCAACCATCCGCTCAGAAAGTTTCCAGCCCGACCTGAACAATGAAGCCGTGGCACTAGAGCTGGACCTTGCTGAGGAAAGACGAGAGCGCGCATTGATCCATATAGCGGCCTATCAGCAAGAACTCTCTAAAAAATACAACAAGGCAGTGCACCCCAGGCTATTCAAGATTGGGGATTGGGTCCTAAGGAAGGTGCTTGGCAACACGGTGGTCCCTGGCGAAGGCAAACTTGGTGCAAATTGGGAAGGACCATACAAAGTGGTTGGTCTTGCTGGTAAGGGGGCATACCATCTGGAAGATTTAGATGGCAAGACCGTCCCCAGACCATGGAATGCGGCCAACCTTAAGGTCTTTTACTTTTCAAATGTAATCTGTTTATGTTGCTTAGCTTTTGCAGACCCCTAGCCTTTTGGCATTTGATGTAAGAGATGACAATGTTTTTGTAATGAAAATTCGTTTTGCTTGTATGGTATTTGTCCAATGATATAACAAGACACAAGGGGCAATTATGGGTGAAAGGGGCAAGAACCGGATTACGTGTAACCGGACTGTTTTCTCCGGAATGGGAGCAGACCGCACGAACAGTTGCGTATGGAACAATGCGCATTAAGGCCGAGCTGGTTTTGCTCGCCCAGTGGGAATGTTGGCGGCATGACCAACCTGACTGAAACATTGGTGAATTGCCCAATGTAGGCGCCGAGCTGATTTTGCTCGGCCCATCTAACATATTGGTGAATTGTCCAATATGGGAAACGAGCTGATTTTGCTCGGCGGAATTGGCAATGCTGGTGTCTTACCCAGCAATTATAAGGCCGAGCTGAATTTGCTCGGCCGAAGGGAAATATGGGCACATTAAACAACTTAAACGAGCAGGCTAGTTTTTGTTCGACCGACTAGGTGTTGTCAACCGAACAAGGCCGAGCGGATTTTTGCTCGGCCGAGTACAAAATATCATTTCATTTGGAAATCAAGGAATTGCAAGGATACGAGAAGGCTGACTATTTGTGCGGTCTCGCCGACCTGCCAGTTAGTTAAAGTGCGAGCAAGAAATTCAAACATACTCAAGCCGAACAGAAATAACAGATGTACGAGCAAAAAGTTGCATTTCGTTGATAGAAGTTCAGTACAAAAGGGGGGCGTAGCCCGGTTACATGCAAAAAGAAGAAAACGAAAAACGAAGGAAGGCAAGAAAATGAAAAAGAAATCTTCAGTCCAGGTCAAGGTCAACATTCTGGTCGGCTCCCTCCACCGTCGGCTCGGTACACTGCGTTGTTTGCTCGGGCAGGACCTCCTCGGCCTCATTGTCAGTTCCTTCCACCGAGACGACCTCCCGGTCAATCACTTCATCTTCAGCATTTTGAGATGCTTCGGGTGGAGTTTGCTCGGCTTCTTTCTCGGCGGCGGCCGCTTCCTCAGCCTCTTTCCTTGCCTCCGCTATAAGACGGTTTTGTTCGGCCTTGGAGTACGCCTGCAGGTAGACCGGGATATAGGCAGGGGGAGGGTTAAGGAACATGTCAGAATCCTGACCAAGGCCAACTTTCTCCACGGCAGCTTTCCAGCCGCACTGGAAGAAGATGTCCTTGGTCGCCTGGACCTGACGCTCGTAGGTTTTCTCCCCCTGCTGGTATCCTCGGTCCTCCGTGTCGTCGACCGCCTTGTCCATGGCCTCTTTGTTCGCATCGCGGAGTTTCCTCAGCTCGGTGAGGTACCGAGCTTTAGTAGACTTCATGGCCTTCTGCTTGTCCGCTTCAGCTCGGTCCACTTTTAGCTGCAATGCATCCCGCTCGGCCACCATCTCCTCTTGCGCGGCCTTGAGTTTCGCTATCTTGGCCACATGTGACTTATTCTCTGAGATGGCATCTCGCAGGCTTTGACGCAGCTTGATCATCCTGTCGTGCGCCAAATAGTTCTTCTGCGCGGCCTGCAAACCAGCGCACAATTAAGTATGACGAGAAACCGAGCAAAAAACCGAACAATAACTTGAAGAAAAAGGTGGAGAACTTACCAGCACGATGTCTTTCGCCGCCGAGCGAAGGGCCTTGAGGTCAGATAGCTCGTCGTGCTTTTTCATATCGGCGGGCAGGATTAACCCCTTGGTCATATTAAAGCCAAGCGAGTACTCCTTGTCCGCGTCGACCGAGTCTTCGGCAGAGACTGCTCGGCCCTGGTAGACAAACTCGGGCGCCCAGACCGGGGGGGCAGCAGGGCCCTTGCCTTTGGATTTGCGGGCAAGTGGCTGCTCGGTCTGGTCGCCCAGCTCGGTGGAGGCGACTTCTGTGGAATCTTCATCAACAAGGCTCTGGCCGGCCTTTTCCTTTCTTGGCCTCTTCCTTGCCCAGCCAACCTGTTGCTCACTGGCAAGGGCGAGCACCGCCCCTTCTTTTTGCCTGGCGGGGGTGGAAGATGTTCCCCCGGTGGTTTCTGGAGGTTGGGATTCGCCTTCGTCCCCAGTGATCATGGACTTGATAGCTCGGATTTTCACCATCTCTTGCTCGGCGGTGAGCGGAACCAATCTGATCGGCGGTAGGTTTGGATCTGGCTCTGGAGATGGAGCGCGCAGAAAGTCAATTACGCGACTTTTGCGCGGTGCTTGGTAGTGATATGTTTGCTTGAAGCCGAGCAGTTTTGAGGCTTCTCTCTCTTCCTCGGGGAGACGGAGTAGAGCTCGGATCGCTTCGGGGTTGGCCTGGTGATAGTCCGCTGCCAAATGTCTATCTGCAAGAAGAGACCAAGTGTTAGTCCGGCTAAACAAAGTTGTATTGAAATGCAGAAAGAGGATTGCGCGGTTAGCCGGGCTACTTACCAGCGTGGCCAAAGTCTTTCCTAATGTACCACCCCGGTATGGGTGCCTCGGTGTCTTCAAAATTACCGGACACCCACAAAAAATCGTCATCATTCGTTTCTTTGTCCGGGTTGCCTTCTATAAGCTTTGCTCGGCCCTTCTTCACTTTGAGGTACCAGCAGAGCCCGCTTTTATTCCTACTTAAGCTATACTGGTGGAAAATTTCTGCAAGGCCGAGATTAAGACCGAGCATGCGGTTCAGCTCGGCGACGCCGTTTATTATCTTGTATGTGTTATTCGAGACCTGGCTCGGGCAAAGCCTTGTCTGCCTTAAAAATTCGCAGAGCAAGGGCTGGACCGGGAAGCGGACTCCGCCCTCTACTATGGAAACGACCGTGAATGGGCATCGGTCTAAATCTCCCCAAGGGGTGTCCCCCTTTTTGGCGAGTTCCAGGATGACGTCATCAGGAATGTTGTACTCCTCTCTAAACTCCGCCATGGCACCGGGCGAACTAACCTTATAGCGGTACTTTCCCATCTATTGTATCTCGGTCTTATTGGCTATAGGGTATCTCGGTCAAAAATGTGTAGTGGCTGCTCGGACTTTGAGCTCCGCCAACAATAATGCTGGATTGGACGGTCCTACTTGTTCTGCATATTGAAAAATAAGTCCAAGGGTTAGCACGGCATGTATTGCGCGGCCTCTATTGGAAATAGCTCAGAAAGGTTCTAGGTGTTTGGCCGGCCCTCCACCTACCTCGGCCCATCAGGATGGCTGATTTAGCCTTCCCCTTTTCAGTGCTAGTTTCTACTCGATCCAGGAGTTTTTGATCGGTTCGGTTCTAATGGAGGTTTTAGCTCGGTCAAGCCAAGATCACGATATTGGCTTATGATTTCAGGCCTTTAGTCCGGTCAAACCTATCTGCCGATCTAAGGTGTATATAGTTCGGCTGTGACCTCAGTACAAAGCCACAAACAGTTTTTGCTCGGTGTAAACCCTTCCATCGGATCTAAATGAGCGTTTTGCTCGGTTTTCCCCAGTATTCATTGTGTTCATCCTGTTCGTCCTAAGTTCAAGACTCATTCATTGAAGCTAAAAGGAACCAGGGGCACGAAGGCCCCCCCCAGTATTCCAGTTACAGTTTTGCCTAGGTTGCATGAAGGGAATGCTAAGAACGACAAGAATGTAAGCAAGAATAGTAGGGCTTCAAAATGGAAACAGAAAAAACGCAGTTGGAAGTTGTAGAAACTTATCGAAGACGAAGGAGGGCCTCGAGAGCTTGAACACAGTGTCAAAAATGGCAAGAACGAACGAGTGAGGAAGCAACAGAGAGGGATGCAGAAGCTGTGGGGGGCTAGGGTTTGGAGTTCTAGAAGAAGATAGAGAGAATGGAAGTGAAGGGTTTAGACCCTTCGTTTTGGGTTTAATGTTGGGGGGAAAAGACACCAAACGGCGCAGCCGTTTGAATTTCGTGCATGCCAGACAGCTGGCTGCACGACCCAATGGCCTGGTGACACGTGGCACTGGCAACGCGGCTGTCAGTACGGTTGTACGACCTTTGAGGGGACAGCGATGATGATAGCCGGCCAATTGAGATTGCTCGGTGGCGGAAGTGTTCCCAATTCAACCATATCTCGGCGGCAGACGTTGCCTCATTCTAGCTCGGCCTGGCGAGGGTGCAACTCGATCATAGCTCGGACACGTCGGTAAACCCAATCACGATAGCTCGAATGGGTTTAAGGGGTAATTGAGAGGGAAGATTTCTATCAGATAGTACGGCCGAGCAACAGTAACGTCCAGCGTTACAGACTTCACGGCGCCGAGCAGATTGGACGGTTGAAATGGCCGAGCGGCCTGGCTTGCGCGGGCGACGAGGTCAACTGGTAACCTCCCGAGGACCGAGCTGGAGGTCGCTCGTGCAGGGCGAAGTTCGCAGTGGAGATTGCAACCGAGCTGAAGGATTGACCGGGTTACGTGGAGGATGCAGCCAGGCCGGCATGCCTCCGGCCGTCCAGCCAAGGCGAAGCGGTTGCGTGTGACCGAGATTGGAGATAAAACGGTTGGAGGCCGGCATGCCTCGCGACCGGTCGATCACGATGAACCGATCAAGGATGGCCCGGCATAGGTGGTTAAGTTCTCGCCTGGTCCTAAGTTACAGGCCGGCGGTACGTAGCACGGCTAAGTGATGGCAAGTCTCCCAAGG
Source organism: Camellia granthamiana (assembly GCA_036172215.1). Classification (NCBI taxonomy): domain Eukaryota; kingdom Viridiplantae; phylum Streptophyta; class Magnoliopsida; order Ericales; family Theaceae; genus Camellia; species Camellia granthamiana. The sequence goes on along the minus strand of CM069905.1, from coordinate 20,863,311 downwards.
GTTAGGCCGGTCATGGTACCCCGGTTAAGGGTGCCACCTGGGCCAATGGTGAGAAGGAGAGGACATCTGCTCCACGAACGCCTCAATACCGTTAGACAGTTCTGTATGTACTGGTGGAGGGACAAAACCTTTACACGCGTAAGGTGGTGAGAGGCACGCGCTGCCACCTGTCCAGGGAAGGACAACAGAGGTAATGCGCGCACAACCTTGAGGCTGCATGGCCAGCCTAGAAAGAGGCAAGGAGACGAACATTGGAGGTATGCGAACTGACTCTCACAAATGTTCTCTCCTCATTGTCTTCTTCCGGAAATCTGACTTGATCGTCGGAGGGTTTTTCTGGCACACCACCGCCGGGCAGCTCATCCTTTTTGTGTTGCAGAGACAGACGCCGGTGACGGAAGCTTGACATTCAAGGCGTACGGAGAGCAGAGGATATTTCGCCCCCGTACATCCTTATATGTAAAGACTGTTCATTTCAGACTGATATTTTTCTTTGATGACCTCCACCTAAGGAGTTACAAAATCAACTAATAGGTTTCACAGGTCTAACTGAACTGTTCAGCGCGAATCGAAGACAAACTTTTTCTTTTTCTTTTTTTTTGGGTTGAGAATTCTCCAAATGAGAGGGAAACGGAAAAGGGGACCAAGTTGAAAACGCAAGTATGAGAGAGTGAAAGTGAGTGGGGGAAGGAATAGAAAAAGGTAGACTTTGGGGGGGAGGATTCTAAAAGAGAGAGTGGGTGGACTAGGATTACACACAAAGATTCATTAAGATTTGTTGATGTTGTTGTTTTTCCATTTATTTTTGAGAAAATGAACTCTTTGACATCTTGTCTTTTAGGGGGAGAGTAAGAAAGAGAGGGAGAAGTGAAGCGTATAAGAAAGAAGAAATAGTAATATCAACTTATGCGTAAAAGCGTATTAAAAAGAAAAGCAAATAATAAAATCAAATTACATACAAATCTAAATTAGAGATACTCTCTCTGCAAATAAATAATATTGAGAAAACTCTTTATTTTTATTAATTAAATATCAATCATGTTGCCCTAAGGCTTATATATTTATTTATACTAAAATAATTTTTACTAATCAATAAATCTAAAAATGAAAAAGATATATTCTTACTAGTCAAGAATATTTTTAAAAAAAATATATAATATTAAGAAATAAAAATAATTCTTGTAATCAAATAATCCTATTCCTGTAAAATAAAAAAAAAATAAACGAAGTAAGAAACCTAAATAAATAAATAAAATCCTACTCTTAAATAATAATACTAATCAGATACTAAAATAATAAAATAAAATATATAATTTTTAAATTTCAATCTGCATCACCACACCAAGTGGCCTGGTTGGATTCATGTTCAATTGGTTATGTATTTTACTATGAGAAAATATTTCTATATAAATTAATAATTTTTTTTATTAACTAATGTGGAATAATAAAATTTATAATTTTAAACAAAATTCACTTTAATAATATAATAGATGTCACATTAATTAATCAAAAAATATATAACATTTATTAATTTATAAAATATTATTTAAACTTTCAATAATTTAAGATTGCGTTTTTGGATTATGAGTTTGAGCAAAAGGTTATAGAGGAAAAAAAAAAAAGAGGGGGGAGGGGGGAGGAATAAAAACTAAAGAATCAGCAGCAATTTTTTTTTTTTTCCCTTTCTCTCCATAAAAAATTCTTGGGCAAATTACATATACCTCCCTCGAGGTTTAGTTAAATTACAGATATCCCCTGAGGTTTCAAAAATTACAGATACCCCCGAAGTTTATATTTTCATAATAAATTATCCCCTGAGGTTTATATTTTCATAATAATTTGCCTCCTAATTTGTTAGGAAAATAGTACCTTCAGGGAGATATTTGTAATTTTTCAAACCTCAGGAGAGTATCTGTAATTTTACTAAACCTCAAGGGGGTATATGTAATTTGCCCTAAATTGTCTTACAAATCCATATTGTTTGGTTAGCCAACTTGAGAGCAATAAAAGAGACGGTATTTTTGGACTGTTTTCACTTCACTAAACATGCAAAATCTACTTATGTGAAGAATAGGACAAACATCTTTACATTAAAAAAGTCAAAAAAGGCTAATTGTGTATAATTTGAACATTTTTAGCTGGTGTTTTTCTCTATACTATTTTATTTAATGATCAAAAATCCATTTTTAATTGGTAAAAAATAATCCCATAAAATTATTTATTTATTTTTAACTAATTGTTTCTTCACCTTTTCTTTCTCTCGTACATAAAATTGATAAACTATTTCAAAAATGCATGTCATAGTATAACCTCTCTCCTCATAAGTACTCAAATGAAGAAGGGATTTAAATAAATAAACACTTTTTGTTTGCTTATCTCAGCCTTTGATCACTTTCCTTTTCACTCTTTGATTTAAAAATTAAACATTATTATATGCAGGATGTGTCATGAAACTTAAGTGAAGCATTTTGGGATCAAATCAATATTATATTAAAAAAAAAAAAAAAAAAAAGGAAAGGGGGAGGCACTATGTGGATTGGAGTATACTGTTGGGTTTGTGGGGTTCATCACGGGTCTTATTTCAATAATTCGAACTATCAATGTGTAAAACTCGTCAAGTACTTTACGCCTGCAAAAAATCAAGTTAATATGATTTTAAAAATAAATTGTTAACAAAAATGTGTTCCGATCAAGGAGTTATCGATATTCGATCAACGTAATTTTTTGTAAGCATAAAATACTCGATGAACTCTACGCATTGAATGGTTTGGATTATCGAGATGAGACCCATGGTGGGCCCTACAGACCTAACAGTATGCTCTAATCCCCATTATATGCACTGGAGAGAAGCCATCTCAAAAAAAAAAAAACACTTTTGAAAAACATTCAATAAAGAGTATTTCCAATCCTTCATTAAATCTTTCATCAAATTTAAATTTGATGAAAATTTTGGATAAAATGAGGTCCAATATTTTCTTTTCACCAAACTTGTATCAAATCAACGGATAAATAAATTTTTCATCAAATCAATGATGAACCAAATCTTTCACCAAATTTTTAACAAATCTTTTTCCACTTAAGTTTAATGAAATTGTTAAAAGATAAAGGATTGGACCTAGGTTTTTTTTCATGAAAATTGATGAAGAGTGAATTTGGGATGGGAAAGTAATTTTTTAAAAGATTTTGATCAAAATTTGATAAAATAATTGGAGTAACTCATATCAAATGAAGTTTTTTACTCTAATTTGGAATTAAATTAGATGAAAATTTTAGTGAATGATTGGAGATGGTCTAATCCCCAACCAAACATACTTGTAAATATAAATAATTAAGTTCAAAGAATTTACTTGCACATTGCTTGACACAAACTACCTCTTAATTTTCTTTCTGATTAGTATTTATACTAGTACGAACAATGGTTGATTAAGGAAAATATAATATCCTTAATTCAAGCAACTTAGTCGTAAACTAAGACGCTTTACAATTAAGCAAGATGGATTAATTGACTGTCCGAAAATAAACAGAAAAAGTCTTAGATGAGCTGTTCATTTACTCCAACCATGCACGGGAAAATTAGTTGTTTGAGGAACACAAAATTTTGACAGAATCAATTACAAATGTGAGACAAAAGATATGCGCCCAATTCTTTTGTCTCAACCACCGAGGGTCATGGCCCAGTGGTGAAGGCATTGTCTTCCCACAGCCATGAGTCAAGTTCGACTCCTGGAGGGCGCGAAGATCCTGGGATTTTCAGGGGCTCTCTGCAGAGATCTCGCGCTGTATTCCGATCGAAACTTGTCCGTGGCTGGGGCAGTTGATGAGCTCCACTGGTGCCTCGGTGGTAGATCTCTTCCTATGGATTGAGTTAAATCAGGCCGGCAACTGGCTACTCCGGGGCCTGGGCCGATGGATGTCGTGATGACACCTCAGAACATCCTTTTTTCTATGTAAAAAAAAAAAAAAAAAAAATTCTTTTGTCTCATGTTTGTATTTGTCCCTGTAAAATTTTTCAATATTCTTATAACTTTTGCAAGAAACCTATTCAACAGTTTTAGAGTACTTATGTGTATTTTTTTGGTGAGGTAAATTTGTAAGTGTCATTCTCGACTAAAGAAGTGGCACAAAAATAAATAAAAAATATTAGAGACTTTAAAGGATTTATTAAATTTTTTATTAAATATCTTGTATGGTAAAAATTTTGATAAATTGTTTGATATTTCTAACATTACTCAAAGCAAATAGACTTATCTCCACTTAACCAAACAATGATGGTTAAATTGACTCGACTCACATTGTGATGGTGTTTGGGAAGAAGGTTAGGTTAAAATAGCTAACTAAAAAGCAAAATAAGTTAAAGTAATCAATAAAACAAAATATCACATCCAACTCATAATTTTTTTTTATTTTTTTACAACCATCGAATCAACGAAAAAAAAGTCAATTACTAACTTTTTAAACACAATATTTTTAACTAGATTAAAATAACTAAAAAAAATTAAATAATTACTTAAAATAACTAACTTCTTAAACAAGGCCAGTGACTATTGCTATTATTAATACTGGAGCATCATTGCTTGGTGCTAAGTTTGTGTTCCGACACTAGTAAATAATTACTTCCAGAGGACTTGTATAATAATAACAATATTGGAATCGACGGTGTTAGAAACTTTAGAGCAAAAGAAATAAATAAATAGGACTTGAAATGAAGAAATTTTCACAAAGTGGTCCATTCAAAAATAATAAAAATTGGTACCAAAATGTCACAGTCAATGTCGAGGATGGTCCTGATTAACTTTTCTTGGCTACCTGTGTTGAGCTGCAGGAACAAGCATATGCCAGATATAAGAAAGGGCCCACCAAATCGTTACATTAAGATTTTGCTAGGTCATAGATAGTGAAACAATCTCCAATCAAATGTTCTATTTAACATCTCCCCACAAAAAATAAATAAAAAATTTAATTATTGACACTATATATATATATAGAGCAATGATTCATCCCCTCTTTTTCCCCCACCCCCTTTGACCCCTCTCTTTCTCATTGGTTACATTTTTTTTTTCTTTTTCTTTTTTTTCCTGCTCCTCCAATCACCACCCGCCACGTGGCAAAGGGGGTGAGGGGGTGACCCCCAAAAGGGGGTCTCAAGCATTATTCATATATATATATGGTTCATTTGAAATGTGGGTTAATTTTTTAACTTTTTAACTATTTCAGGTTTCGTTTGGGAATAGCCTTTTTTAGTAACTTTTTAGCTTTTTGGCTAAAATGTGATGTAAAAAAAACTAGTATATTTGGGATGATTTTTTGACTTTTTACGAAAAGATGTGCAAAAAATAAAGAGAAAATGAAATATTTGACTTTTTGGTATGGGTTGTTGACTTTTTGATTTTTTTAGTAACTTTTTGACTTTTTGACTAAACCGATCGCTTTCCAAACGAGGCCTTAGTTTGGGATAAAAAAAGTTCATTTGGAATAGATTTTTTGACTTTTATGATTTTTATAAGAGAAAAAATGAAATGATTATAAATTAAATATGATATTTTACCCTATTTAACTAAAACAGATTATTTTATCTTATATAATTATTTTAATCCAAACTAATATCCCAAAACGGCTCATATATTTTAATGCTATGGGGAACCCTACTTGTTTGGAAATTTTGAAGCTATTGTGGCACTTTCACATGATGCCTAACTTCCAGTCTTGATAAAATTTAAAGTTAATTACACCAGTACCCTCTTAATTATTAATAAATATCATTTTATTCCTTTCATCTATAAATTCGTATATTTAAACTTCCTCAATTATGAAAAATATATTACTTTTACTCCCTTCAAATTATCTCCAAAAAAATTGTATTTATACAATTTTCAAAATTGATGAGATCAAAATGTATAAATTTATAGATGAGAGGGTAAAGTGATATATTTGCTAATACTTAAAAGATGTTAGTATAATTAACCCTAAAATTTATTTTTATAGTGGAATGACTATGTTGTAAAATGGATCAGTCTTGATTTGTTTTTAATTAGCTTGTTATATATAAACAAATCAAATTTAAATAAAATTTGAAGTTTATTAATTTTTTTTAGTTCGATTTAAACTCAAATTGATAATCTCATATTATAAAAATTTAATCTACACGAGCTTGATATTAGTTTAAGATTTGTCGAAAAATTATTCCCAAAAAAATATTAACTGAAAAAAGTAAATAAATCTAACTTAAACGTTAAACAACTTATTAATGCTTGCTCTTTTTTTTTTTTGTTTTTTTCACATGATAAGAGCAACAAGTGGAAAAGGATGTTTGGGCCCGAACCCGGAGATGCTGAATCGGCCCACAACGCTGCAAGCACTGGGGCGGGCAGTCTACTTGTTTAATCTATCGAAACTTTTTGACTAAAAAATGGCTCAAAAGATGAAGAAAGTGATATAAGAAAACATAAAGGATACAGGTTAATGTGATCATTGGAAAAATGAAAATCTAATTAGTCCCATGAATAGCCATAACTGTTTTTCTTGTAAATTTCAATAATTTGTGTATCTCACTTGCACATCTAAATTAGGGCTGTTCAAAAATCCGTTCAAACCGATAATCCGGACCGAACCAGACCGAATCGTACGGTTTGGTTCGGTTCTATTAAGAATTGGTTCGGTTTTGGATTAAGAAATATGAGAACCGTAAAAACGGTTCGGTTAATGGATTTTATGAAAAAACCGCGATTCGAACCGAACCGAACCGAATTTTAAAAGATATATATATAATATCAAGTTTTATTTTTATTAATTGGTTTTTTATAATTTTAATGATATTAGGATGGTATAGATATGTAATATTAAGTAATGCCTTAATATTATTAGTTTTTATCATGAATTAAATGTAATTAGTTTGAGTAATTATTTTGCTAATATTAACAATTTATTCTTGTAAATAGAAATTTTTAGAACCGTAAACCAAACCGAAACCAAACCGTTTTTTCGGTATGGTTCTGGTCCGATTTTACAAGTGTAATGGTCTGGTCTGATTCTCAAAATCACAGAACCATTAGGGTCGGTTCAGTTCTTGGATTTTCTCAAAACCGAACCAATCCGAACCGTGTACACCCCTAATCTAAATCACCCATAATTTTCTTTTAATTTTTCATGGGAGCTATTAATAGCACTCCAATTTCATACCATTTATTCAAAACAATAATAATAATAATATAATTTTACTACATAATAAAATTTCAATTTTGGACTACTTTGGAAGGATGGTTATAATCAGCTTTTTGGTGAAAAACTGCTTATAAGCAGCTTATAAGTAGCTTTTTTGTGAGAGAGGAAGTGGGTTATAATCTGGGAAATGGATTATAACCCACTTCCCAAAATAGGTCTCGCACCACCCGCCACCCACTATCATCATCTTTGGTTGTCAAACCCAACGCCAACCACTCTCTCCTTCCCATTCCCAACTCTAGTTGTTGCCCAACAACTCCTTCTTAGCTTCGGCCGCAGCTCCCAGCCCTCACTAGCCTTCCCCACAACCCCAATCTATCCCTTGCAAGCCTCCATGCCCACGACTTTCTTTCTTCTCCCCTCACCCACTTTTACATGATTCTCTCTCTTAATAGCTATTTCTTTTTATCCCATCACTATTCTCTCTCTTACGTGATGACTGGTGGTGATGGAGGAGAGGGTGGATAGTTAGGTAGGGAGGGAAGGAGGGAGGGAGGAATGGAGGGAGGGATTGGGCTTGGCACTGAAGGGTGAAGAAAGAACTAAGGGTGACATCGGAGAATGGAATCAGGATCCTCTCCTTGCATTTCTTCCTTATATTTCCTACTTGCAGGGCCATTAGGTCCACTTTTAGGCCTAATTTTGATAATCCGAACCGTTCATATTTTAAGATTTATTCAGTATATCATACCTGTAAAAAATCAAGTTGATCGGATATCAAAAAGCATGTGTTCGGAAAACTGTTTATTAAATTCTTTAAAAAAATAGTTTTTAGTTCGAGTTTTCCGAACACATACTTTCTGATATCCGATCAACTTGATTTTTTACAGGTATGATATAATGAACAAATCTTAAAATATGAACGGTTCGGATTATCAAAATTGAACCTAAAAATAGGCCCAATGACCCTGCAAGTAAAAAATGTAAGGAATAAATGTAAGGAGGGAATCTTAATTCCCGGAGGGTGCAGAGGGATTAGGGGTGGTATTGGAAGGTGGGAAAAGCCTAGGGGTGACACTAAAAGGTAGTAAGGGACTAGCTGAAGTTGCTGGTGGTGGGTAGGTTAGGGCAAGGTTAAAGTTTGAAAGACTATGATTAAATCATCATTTGGGAAGAGCTAAAATAGTCTCTGCCTTCTTTATTTTTTTGGTTATTTTAACTTAACATTTTTAGCCTTGTTTAGTTTTTATTTTTAACTTTTTTAACTTTTGTGAGAAAAAAAATATAATTATTATGATTTAGATGTGACATTTTATCTTATTGACTTATGTATTCAATTTTATCTTTTGTGCTTTTTTAGTCAAAAAGTCAAGACCAAACATAGCTTAATTTTGGTATTAAGTGAGATGTCCAAAGAATTTTACAAAATATAAAAAAGTAATGTTATACAAACAAAAAATTCATAAATAATTTACATACATAATGATGTGGTTCATTGTGAATCTTTTTTACTTAAAAACAACACACCATTGAAGATGAATTTATTTATAATAATCGCATTACCACATCATTTTTGTCAAAAAATTTTTTATGAATTTTATGTAAGAATAAAATTTTTCAATATCAATATGAATTAATTGGTGAGATTCGAAAGTAATAGAGGATCCAAAGAGATCATGCAAGGGCTACTACCAGCACCATTTTGAAGCCATCATTCCCAACTAAGAGTTGAGTGCAAAGTTTTCAGAACTTGTTAAAGGTGTCTTTCAAGTTACGGCATAGAAAATAGAGAGCATACAGATTTTAAAAACCAGCGAACCTGGATAATTTGCCAGGGTGCCCATGGTTCTTATCTCTGGGCCTAAATACTTGGGATGGATTCGAGTACCTAGGTCCATAAAGCAAAAGATTTGAGTGAACTCTCAAAACAAAGAGGATAATGACACCCCAAAAACTGGGTGAAAAATTAAGCTGCTTGAGCTCAGATCATCCACCTTTCACTTAAAGCTCGTCTGAGAAAAGCTTGAAAAGTGAACAGCCATGCTTAAACTTGAAACTCGTTACGTTTTCAATCCACGTTCGAACTAGGATAATTCCCTGAGACGACAAGAAAAACCAAGGACGATTGAAAACGAAGTTACAATGACGAAAGCGGAGATAAACCTCCATCCAAGTCCTAACAAGTGTTTCAAAAATAATATCTAGTTCAAATTAGCCTCTCCTTTCTTTTTCTTTTTTTTTTTTTTTGAACGGTAGTTCAAATTAGCTTGCCCCAAATCAAATTTTCCCATCAAATTTACATAGAAATAAACAATGAACTAATTTATAGTTTCACATGATTATAATGCATATAATCCAACATTATCACTCAACAAGCAGTGATTGCTCAAAAACACAATCTGATAACATCACTTGTCTTTCGGCACAACCAACTAACGAAACCTCCTTTACCTCACAAGAAAGCTATAAAACATTCAATTTTGATATTTATGCGAGGAGAGTAGTCCACGACTTCAGTCAATCTTGCTGTCATCTACTACCCCCACTGATTTCCGAACAGGCTCCGATGCACCCAGGTCAGGTTCTGCTCCCACCTGTAAAAACAAGCCGCTCTCTTTCATTTTACAGTTTATACTTCAAAGGACATCCAAACAAATAGAAAAAGATTATGGCATGATCAACAAAAAGTATCAACAAAGCCAACGTGTAGAATCACACCAATTATAAACAAATGCAACCAGCACAATGGAAATCCAGTGCAGCTTTATGAATTATTTTCCAACTAAAGATAATTTGCCTAGCAGTTGCTGGTTGCTATATTTTGGTCTAATCGGGGCCAAGAATGGCATTAAAGACTAAAGAGCAGGTACAAGCAATGATTCGTTTAAATACCCAGAGTTTCCATTCAGACAACTATGATTATAAAAAGAAGACAACAGCTACAAGAAGCACACTAGATATTCAATTGTTGGTTTGAATTATTTTGCAACAAACCACAATAAATTCGACTTGTTATGGGGAAAAAAAACAAGAACTAAAGAGTAAAAGAGCACTATAGAATTAATGCAAGCAATCATTGGATAAAATAATTCCTTTTCCTATTTCAGTAAAAATTGCATTAATAATGATGATAAAATACTTATCCATCTCAACTTGTACTTGATGGGTTTTCTCTTTCTAGATGAATGATAATTGTCTTCAAACCTATACAAGTAATTCAATTAGCCATCACTAGACCTTGAATGTCATAAACATACTAAAAAACAAAGATTCTTCACAAAAACTTATATCCCTGAGCAATTCCAATCAATTCCACAAAGTAATATCATCGTATACTTTCCACCACCAGCTAGCTTGAGTGGTAGCTCCTGACACCCCTCAAAGTAGTGGTGCAAGATTCAAGTACCCACTAGAACATAAGGGTGGGGGGACGTGAGCAGTGGACAGGTGTGCCTTGTTTATTGGACACACGGAGGGGGAGAATGAGAGTGGAGGATATCATCCAACTTTTCAATCACTTTTTGTCCTTCCAAATTTGCATTGAAAATCATCCCATTCCAATTACCTTGATGATGCCCTCCTCCAGTGCACTCACTTTGTGAAAAGGTTTTTAATCCACCACATTATTCAAGTACCTTCTCAAAAGATATACAGACAAACATTTTTATCTTTTTCCCAGCAACATACATTTGTTGATCCATTGCATTACATAGATCATCCACTCACCCTCTTTACGACTTCTTACTACAATACTAAGAAATTTGTTGAAACCTTGTGCTTCTGTTGGATCAAGGATTTGAGAAGGAATTTATGAATGAAAAGAAAAAATTATGGAAAAAGTGTATGAAATAAAAGCTAAAAAAAATTTCACTTATTGTTCCCTCCACAAATCCCTACTCAAATCCTTGATCCAAACCCAACGTATATACTCCTAGATAGCTTGGTATCTGAAAAAGAATTAATGGTCTATTGTACTGAACAAGCATCACTCCTTTTTAAAACATCTAATATATCATTATCAACTCATGACCGTAATATGAAATATCAACCCTTGTTTTACACATAGCTCATTACCATTCAACGAAACAGTTTTTCAATTTGTTCCCCTTAACCCACCCATCCAACAAAGATAGCACCTAAATTAAATATTCTTCAAAATTTAAACAACATGGATTCCCTTAATATACAATAATACTTGCCAATATGATATTGTTGGTGACCATCAAATATTTACCTATCATGTAAAATGATTCTTCCCAAGAATATTTAGTTAATATCAGGTTCTTCAGCGACAAAGACTTGCCACCTTTTTCACCATTTTCAAATTTCTTGATTATTCTTTTCCCAACAACTTATTCTTTTTCTTTCCTTCTTTCTATTTTACAACATAAGCATTGAAGACACAAAAAGACATCTTCAAGTACTATAATTATATTTAAAACAATTCATTAATCGAAAACCCTCTTTTCTCAATTCTAAGATTTTGTCCACTTGGGTTCGGCTCATCATATATTTACTTCACCGGGAAAATATTATATCAAAGACATACAACAGTTGGGTGCCACCACGAAAACCATCCCCAATCAAACAAAGATTTTCCACATGCTCAATTGATTTCTCAATATATACGGGCATACAATTATATTCAAACAAATATCAAGTCAGAATTCACGCTTACTTTACTATTGCTCTTGTTGGCCACAGGCTTGTAGGGACATGCCGGGGGTGCTATCACTGGCTTCCGATACTCCCAACCAAACAGCCCATAAACTTTTCCCTGTAAATTTTACACAGAATTTTTTTTTTTTTAAATTTAAAATTGAAATTTTGCCATTTGTAGCCATCAAAATAAATAAAATTAAGAATTGAACAATTGAATAGAAAAAAAAAAAAAAAAAATTGAAAATTTTCCATTTGTAGCCAATAAACAAGTTCCTGAAGGACAAAAATCCAAAATTGAACGATTGAAGAATAGAAAATTGGGGGAAAATTAAAAATTCCACTTGTAGCCAATAAACAAGTCCGTGAAGGAAAAAAAATTCCAAAATTGAACAATTGAAGAAGATCTAACCATTGGGTCATTATGATTTTGAATTAAAAAACAATTAAAAAGGATAAATAAATCTTACCATGATGAAATAAAACAGTATTGGCAAGTAGTTCACAATCGGGACGAGGAAAAGAGGCACCAAACAAGCCAAGCAAACCTACACAGATACGCGCACACACATATATGTTATAGAAATCAAATATGAGAAAGAAACAACGTAATTCAATAGAAAAGTATAGGAATTACCATCCTCAAGTCGTTGAATTGAACACGATCGATCTGAAATCGTTTGTAATTGTTCTTGCTAAAAAGATGCTATCGTGCCCCGTATGGTAGAAGAAGCTTTGCCTTCGCTCTCTGTATACATAAATTTTGACGCTAGAATTGGACGGGAACCGAATCGCTGACCAAATTGAGGATGGGCACCAAGTGGGTGGGGCCGAATTTGAATGGGTCGGACTGAATTCGGGTTTGTATATATCTTTTTTAATCAGCGGGTTTGTGATTTGTGTTTTTTTTTTTAATATATTTTTTCCCATACAATCCTCATAAATACACCTTTAAAATTTGTTTAAAATATAAATTATCTCTTATAATTTGAAAAATTACAAATATCTCTCTATCATAATTTTTTATTTAACAGAATTAATTAAAAAAGTAAAATTTCTAACTGTTTCCTTATACAATAATAAAATTATCTGAATTATTAATTAAAATAAAATTTTAACATTATTAAAAATTGTTAATTAACTTGATGATTTATTAATAAAATGACCTATTTATTATAAAATTAGAAATCTTAAGGGGTATAATGTAATTTCTAAAATCATAAAAAATAATTTATAATTTAAATAAATTTTAAAAAGTGTGTTTGTAATTTACCCACTGTGTTAGCAAAAAATTGGATAACAATAAAGTATATTGTCACTTGCAACACTATTATTATTCACCAATTGTCAATTTATAACTTATTATTATGAAAAATAACATAAATGAGTTATTCTCATCATATAGATTAATTATATTGAAAATAAAGTATCACGGTGACAAATATTCAATTGAATAATCAATAATTGATCGTATGTGTGTCAACCCAAACTTAGGACATAAATTATCCCAAATTAATTAGGGTAAATTACACTTTGCCCTCGTAAAATTTTATCCATTTCTCACTTTGACTCTTTAAGTTTGATTTTTCTCACTTTGCCTATTTATGTTTACAATCCTTTCTACTTTAGTCCTTCATATTTGCAATCCTTCTCACTTTGGCCTTTTAAATTTGATTTTTCCTACTTTGACCATTTATATTTGTAATTCTTCCCACTTTGGCTCTTCATGTTTACAATCATTCTCACTTTACTCCTAGACTAACTTTCATCTAAAAAAGTAATAGAATTTATCACATTACTAACACATCAGTTCTATATGTGATGTAAAAAATTCACAAAAGATACAAAAAATAATAAATAAAAAGCAAAAAAAAAATTTAGTCCTTAGTGAACTTTTTTTTTAAATTTATTCGTAAACATTATTACATTATAGATACATCTAGATGCAGCTAAAAGAATAAAAACAAATTTAACTAAAAAAAAAATTCACTAAAGACAAAAAAAAATGATAGTAAATTTTTCATTTCATAATTGACAACATAGGTATTTGAGTCACTATATTTTCATTTTTTTGTCTTTAGTAAACTTTTTTCTTTTTTTAGTTAAATTTGTTATTTTTTTTAGCTGCATCTAATCTAGATACATCTATAATGTAATAATGTTTATGAATAAATTTGAAAAAAAAAAAGTTCACTAAAGACTAAATAAAAATTTAATTTTTTTTTCTATTTTTTATTTTTTACATCTTTAATGAATTTTTTATATCACACATGGAGCTGATGTGTTAGCGATGTGACAGATTTTGTTAATTTTTTAGATTGAAGTTAGTGTAGGAATAAAGTGGGAAGGATTGCAAATATGAAGAACTAAAGTGGAATGGATTGCAAACATAAAGAGCCAAAGTGGAAAAAATTAAACTTAAAGACCAAAGTGGAAAAGATTGCAAACATAAATAGCCAAAGTGAGAAATGAATGAAACTTTAGGAGGACAAAGTATAATTTACCCAATTAATTATATATGCATTTCTATATTTTAAATTCGCCCACTTATTTTAATATATATATATATATTTTATTTTTTTTGAATGACTATTAAATGAGTTTAGCCCTTTTAATAATTATTCAAATTTAGACCACTAACAAAATCTAATATTAAAATGAATTTGAGACTTTTAACCATTGTTTAAATTTAAGTTCTAGAAAAAAAAAAAAAAACATATATTTATATTTTTCTTTTTCTTTTTTTAATTATTATTCTAGTAAATTGTACAAACTAATAATAAAAAAAATAAAAATAATACTATATTATAAAGGAAAAATTGGTCGAAGATCCCAACCCAACTTTTAGTAGGAGGAGAGGTCAATAATAATATTTTTTGATGTCTAACTCTCTCAATGTTATTTTAGGTTGTAATGGAGATTTTCGTAAAACATCATGATATACAGATCAATCGTGCCTTTTACACTTCTCTATATATATATATATTTTTTTTGTCACTACTGAGCTTCAACAATGGCGAATGAAGAAGAAGAATAGCAAACTCTGATCTATGAATCCCCTCTCCCAATATCATCTCCTGGACCGCCCTCTCTTATCTCTGCCCTCTCCAACTCCTTCACCTCTCTCCGCTACTTCGTCGCCATGCTCCGACATCCCACCCTCTCTAACCATCGCACTCTCGCCACCCTCTTCAAGTCCTGCTCTTCCCTCTCTTCTCTCTTCTTTCAGCCTCTAACTCTATACACTCTCTCTCAAGCTCTCACTATTTCTCAACCTTTCACCGCCTCTTTGCTTATCAATTTCTATTCCAAAACCTGACTTCCAAATAATACTAGTAAAGTGAAATTTCTCACAGAGACTAAGTTTGTTACAAGTCTATAATTGTTGAATTGAATTTTCTCTATCTTTCCAACCCTTCACTGCCTCTTTGCTTATCAATTTCTATTCCAAAACCCAACTTCCAGATAATACTAGTAAAGTGTTCGACGAAATTCCTCACAGAGACCAAATTTGTTACAGGTCTATAATTGTTGAATTGAATTTTCTCTGGTTTGGACCAGAGAATTTCTCTGGTTGAATTTTCTCTATGGGGCAATGCTATGGTAAGACCATTCCTACTATTTTTTTTATCCGTTGAACATTCTACATTTGTTATGTTACTGTTTTTTGTTCAATTTTTTCTGGTTTAATCAAAAATACAAATTTTCTCTACATAATTTTCTATGGATAGAGCCACACAAAGCCACACAAATTTTCTCTGGATAGAGTCACACAAAGCAACATAATTTTTCTCTAGATAGAACACACAAAGCTACACAAATGGTCTCTAACATAATTTTCTTTGGATAGAGCCACACAAAACCACACAAATTGTCTCTAACACAATTTTCTCTAGATAGAGCCATACAAAGCCACACAATTTTTTTTCTGAATAGAGTCACACAAAGCCACATAAATTTTCTCTACACAATTTTCTCTAGATTTCTTTGGGACTCAGAAAAAATTGGTCAAAATGGTAGTTGTTCAATTTTCTCTAGTTCGTTGTTGTTTAAATAGCTTACAGTCTAGTTTGATAAAAAAACATAGAGAAAATTATGAGCAAACCAGAGAAAATTAGTCAAAAACACAGAGAAATTCGCTGGGAAGTCTAGAGAAATTTCCAGAATTTCTCTAGAGAAAAAATCTATGGGAGGTCCAGAGAAATTTTTTGAGTCGAATCTTCTCCAGATAGATGTCGGGGGACCTTAGACATTATGAAAATATTGAGTGTCCTTTATGCTATAAAATCTTAATACCAGAGACCTTAAAAAAAAAAATCCCCTATTATAAATAAGCAAATCGAATTAGCATTCTTATCACAAATCCAATTAAAAAAAATGAACTCAAAATCTTAAGACTCTGTTTGGTTTAGTTAAGAATTATGATTTGAATGTGGAGTTGTGATTTAAGTGCAGAATTGTGAATTAAATTTTAAAAAGAGAAAATTTGTTTGGTTATGAATTTTGAAAAGAGTTTTTGAATTTTGAGTTGTATTTTAAAATTTTTTGGATTTATTTTTTTAAAATATTTTAAAATGTTTAAGAAATTTTTTTTTTTATTTTAAATTTTTTTTTTTTTTTTAATATTATAATTTTTTTTTTAATATTCTAAACTCAAAACACAACTTCACACTCAAATCATAACTAAACACATAACCAAAAACTCAATTCAAAAATTATTTTCAAAACTCAAAATCAAATACATAATTCAAAACTCCATATTACTTTCAAAACTCCACACTCAAATCGTAACCAAATACATAACTAAAAAAATTAAAACATTTAAAATAAAAAAATATATATATTAAAAATAAAAATTATATATTTAAAATAAAAATAATAATTTTTTAAAATTTTTTAATACTTAAAATATTTTAAAAAATACAACATACAAATGTATGAAATATAGTGCACATTAAAATAAATAAATAAATATTTTAAATATTTTAAAAAATACAACATACAAATGTATGAAATATAGTGCACATTAAAATAAATAAATAAATATTTACCCTAAAAAAATAAAATTAAGAAAATTTTTAAATATTTAAAAAAAAATCCAAAAAAATTTAAAATACAACTCAAAACTCAAAACTCAAAATACAAATAAAAAATTATTTTCAAAACTCATAACCAAGCAAATTTTCTCTTTTCAAAGCTTAACTCAAAACTCATAACTCAAAAACTTCGCACTCAAATCATGATTTTAAAGAACAAAATACAAAAATATTTTTTTAATTTTTTTTTTTTAAATAGAGTTTTGAAAAGAATTTGATTTTGAGTTTTGAAAAAAAGTTTTAAATTGAGTTTTGAGTCATATGTTTGGTTATTAGTTTTAAAAATAATTTTTGAATTGAATTTAATATGTTTTTAAATTATGATTGAAATTTTTTTTATTAAAATCATAATTCTAAAACAAAACCAAACGCAATCTTAATTTAGTCTATCCATGTGGATCAAATACTTATTTAAAACTATAAAAATATTAGGTAAAATTCGACAGAGGCGATCACTCCCCTAATGACCATGGATTAATTTATCCTCTGAACCCCTCAACTTCATTAATTATTTCCCAAAACACCACATTACAAATTTGTACATCCAATAGCAATTGGCTATGTACTCGAGTTTCAATAACATGATATTCTAGAAAGAATATAATTTATTCCCATAAATGTTTCACCACACCCACATCTGTCACATGCATGCTCTCACATGAGTAGATGTTGTGATGAATCTTTTGAGTTCAAATAGAAAACCCATAAAAACTCTAGGGATTCTAAATACACTCCTCCAATTAGGAAATAATATAAGAACCCAGCAAGCCTTGTCCATTAATCTCTTATTTGATTCAAAAAAATTACAATTAAAGAGGCAGAACAATCCCACTTGGAAATTCCCAAAAATAAATAAAGGTCACTTCAAGTAATCAACATATGCTTACCAACAACGGATCACATATTCTATGATATGAAGTAATTGTCATTGTTTAGACATGTATCCTGCATACAATGCAATAAATGTCCCCAACATGGGTTAATAATAATAATAATAATATGTTCTACGCGCTGTCACCCTGACAAGGGATGTTGGTGCATCGACAAACAGGTCTACCAGAGGCTTCCCAACCATTATAACCACGTTCCAAAACCATAATGTTCTTTATTCCCATGTCTTCTTTCAGTTCTCCAAGGTAATCTGCCAACCTACGTGCGCACTTTGGACCACGAACCTACAACAGAATTATCCACAATTCAATTATTCTGTCAACTTCACAACATTTCATAAATCCTTTCCCATTGAAACTTTCAGAATCTAAACTACCGGGATTTTGAGATTAAAAAATCAAAATTTGGGAAAATATAGCACACAAACTCTGAAAATGCAAGAAGTCAAATCAACGCAGAATCATAAAATGTAATGAATGCCTGCCTTCAAGATATATGTAATGCATTAATTAACAAGCAACTTCAAGAAATAATAAAGCTCACACAAAAGAAGCTTCAATAATAGCTAGAAGTCTCTTATTCATCAATAGAGCGGATGGAATGCCGGTCCATCAATAGAGCTTTTATATTTGATTTCCCAACACTTACGCAAAGAGATGGCATTTAAGGTGAAACGGTGTGTGTAGAGTAAATGAGGAGAGGAAAGCCAGAGGAGATCCACGAATCTGGTAACCAGAGTAGGTGATCTCTTTTCTACTCAGGTCAGGAATCAGAGACCCAATATGAGTGGAAAAAGACCAGTAAAGAACAGTATAAAGTTGCATAGAACGAAATAAGAGCATAGCATAACTTTCTTATGTAGGTATTGGTGGCAAGTTATATAAACATAATATGCAAAATTCACTTAACAATCAAATCGTAAACTGATTGAATGGATAGTGGTAAGTGAAACCAAGATAAGCAAAAAATTATCTTTTTTGTTTTCCTAAATCAATCATCAACAAGGAGAGGCAGCTGATACAAGGTAGACAAAGCAAAGAAGTATATCCGGAGCCTGATAAAGTTTATAAGACAGCTTAATTATGTCTGTGTTGCATGGGTCAACATTGTGTGAAAAAGCACAATCGCAATTTAAAAAAAAAAGATACAACTGGAAATATAACAAAATGAGAGTAAGGTTTGCTACCTGTTTCCTCAAAGAAAACACATGACAGTGAGAGGTGCGTGGTATGTGCAGGCATGCTAGGACTAGCTTGGCCCAAAACAAGAAAGTGTGTGTGTGACCTTAACTTCTAAACGAAAAAAGAAAGGAAAAAAAAAAGTGTGCAGTTAAGGGGAGCTGTGAGCATATTATGGAAATATATCAATTAGATTGCTTGTATATTTTAGATTAATTGATTGTATAGGGTTATTCTTATTTCCTATTTTAGATTAGGTTTAGGTTTGCTATATATATCGGTTGTAATTTTTGTATTAGACACAATTGAAGATACAGAAAACAATTCAGAAATCTTACATGATATCAGAGCCTATCATCATTGTCTAAACCCTAGCATTGAAATCTGCCTCTCGTCACTGCTCCCTCTCTGATTCTGGTCCACAATCACGAGGTCCTACTCACAATCAATTCGCAAGGCCCTTTCTCCATCTGTCTCTGGTCACGACAACTCACCATCGACCACGCTTCTGGTTCGCAACTCACTATTGACCATCGACAACCTTCATCTGGTCTATTCTCAGTCAAAACCCTAGTTTCATGCATCACCAAGCCCTTTGTTCGAATTTCTAAAGCTCAGTACATCGCGACTTGTTTGACCCATATTGCGACCTCTGCTTCTTGCCTCTATCGCATCTGGTTTGCATCAACTTCGGCTTCTGTCTCTCTCGCAAGTGGTCTCTCTCTCACCTCGCGAAGGTCGGCTCTCTCTCTGGCTCTCTCTGATCGACTGATGTGTGGGTCATGAATCTCTTATTTAATTATTTTGGGTTTATTACTCTTTAACCCCTCAGTTGGTTTTTGGTTATTACCCATGACCCTAGTTTGGCTCATTTGTTCTGTTTTGGATTTATTACACCTGAACCCCTCATCTCTCTAGTTATTATGATGTCTTTGGCTCTTGATGAGTGTGCCTTTTGCCATCAGAGCGGTCATTGAAAGTATCATTGTCCCAAGAAGGGACATCTGCCTATCTCGTCTTCTCAACAATTTCAGATCTAGGTCTGCACCCCTCCTCCAAGTACTTTTCAGCCTCACGCTGATTCTACTGCATCTATTCTGGCTCCTGATCCTGATTTGGCTTCCTTGATTGCTCAAATTAGTCAGCTTTTGCATATACTGTCTACCTCTCAACCATCCTCGTCTGCCTCCATTGTTTCCTCTCTTCATTCAAGTTTGCTTGGGTCTTCTTCAGGTATCTCTTCATCTGTCTAGATTTTTGACTCTGGTGTCTCTCATCATATGACTCCCCATGTCTTCTTATTTCAAAATTGTACTCTCACTCCCCTTCCTATTACTGTTAATGCTACTAATGCGTCTGGTTGGGTCTGTTTTACCGTCTGATATGTCTACTGTCTCTCTTCTATCTGTTCTTTATGTTCCTCAATTATCTGTCAGTTTATTATCTATCAGTCAGCTTAATGCCTCCGGTTTTGATATTATCTTTTCTTCTTCTATCTGTTCTGTGCAGGATCGGATGTCCAAGCAGCAGATTGAGACTGGCCGTAGAGTTGGAGACCTCTATATGGTAGAAAGCTTGTATCTGCCTATGACAACCTCTCCGAATGCCTTTTCCTCTTTTCAATTAGATTCTTTGTCCAATCCTTTCTACTTGTGGCATCTCAATTAGGGCATTTGTCTGCTGACCGCTTACGGTCTTTAGCTCAATCAGGCATATTGGGTAACATTTCTCCTAGTGAATTTATTGAATGTCGGGGGGTGTAAACTTGCCAAAATAGCAGCCTTACCTTTTTGTAAAAGTAATTCTATATCTGATATACCGTTTTCTTTAGTTCATACTGATGTTTGGGGTCCTTCTCTTGTTTTCACCGAAGGGGATTCTGCATACTATGTGTCATTTGTTGACGACTGCACCCATTATACTTGGGTTTATCTTATGACTCGTAAGTCCTATTTCTATCAGGTATATCGTACCTTTCAGTCTATGATTACTACTCAGTTTGGGTCTACCATTAAAGTGTTACGGTCCGACTTAGGTGGGGAATATTTTAAAAATGGGTTTTGTGAGTATTTGGCCACTTTGGGTACCATTCACCAAACTTCCTGTACAGATACACCTGCCCAAAATGGTTGAGCCGAGTGTAAACACCGTCATCTCCTTGAGACAACTAGGTCTCTTCTTCTCTCTGCCTCAGTTCCGACTCCGTTTTAGAGGGAGGCAATTCTTACTGTTGCTTCTCAACCGCATGCCTACTCCCCTTCTTTCTAATCGGTCTCCTTATGAGGCTTTGTTCTCCCAAATTCCTAATTACTCCCTCCTTCGTGTGTTTGGATCTGCCTGTTTTGTCCTTCTTCCCCGCAAAGATCGGACCAAACTTAGTGTCCGGTCTATCCTTTGTGTCTTTTTGGGTTATAATCCTACTTAGAAAGGCTATCGGTGTTACGACGCTGTTTCCCGTCGTCTTTATGTCTCCTGTCATGTTTCTTTTCTCCAACGTCTGCCTTATTTTCAGCTTTCTCCTACCACTACTCCAGTTTCCAAAGAGGATTTGGTTCATATTGATTCATTTCCTTCTAAAGTCCCTCTTGATTAGTACATCTCTACCGTTTCCCCTGACCTTGTAACCTCTTTTTCCACTAAACCCCATGAATCTGCTCCTTCTCCTTCACCTCCTCCGTTGTCAGTTTATTCTCGTCGCCAGGCTGTCCCTCCACCAGTTATCTCTACCCCTATTGCTAATTGTCCTACTTCTGCAGACTCTGATCCTGCTCCGCACCATATCCTACTCAAGAACATCATCCTCCAAACAGATTAGGTTGATCTAATACATGTTTTTCTGCTTCATATCGTACTTTTTTGTTTGTTATTCACTCTTTTTTAGAACCTCAATCTTATAAGGAGGCCTGTCAGGATCCCCATTGAATTCATGCTATAGAAGATGAGTTGTCTGTTTTATAGAAAACTAGTACTTGAGATTTGGTTCCTTTGCCTGCTGGTAAGAATTTGGTTGGTTACAAATGGGTCTACAAAGTCAACTCATTTTGATGGTTCTTTTGAGCGCTATAAAGCTCGTCTGGTTGCCAAAGGTTTCTCACAGGAGTATAGTATTGATTATGAGGAGACATTTGCTCCTGTTGCCAATATGACTACTATCCGTACTTTGATCTATGTCGCTACTGTTCGTTCTTGGCCTTTTTATCAGATGGATGTTAAGAATGCTTTTCTTAATGGCCATCTCACAGAGGAGGTTAACATGCGTCCTCCCCTTGGCCTTCACCATTCCTTTGGACAAGTTTGTCGCCTTCGGCATGCTCTGTATGGTCTGAAGCAGTCTCCTCGTGCTTGGCATGATCACTTTCAGACTGCTGTTACTGTACTTGGGTTTCATCCTTGTGTTCAGGACTACTTTATTTCTTCTCCACACCTCTACTGGATTTGTTGCCTTATTACTGTATGTGGATGATATAATCATCACTGGCTCTGACTCTTCTACTATCTCTGAGGTCAAGCAGCATCTTTTCCGCACCTTTGAAATGAAGAATCTAGGCCCTTTGTGGTATTTTCTTAGTATTGAGGTAGCTTCTTCTCCTAAAGACTACTTTCTATCTCAGGCCAAGTATGCAATGAGGTTATTAATTGTGCCGGTCTTACTAACGCTAAGATTTTTGATACCGCCATTGAGCTTGATGTGAAGCTCACCACTATTGATGGTGTTCTTCTAGATGATCCTACTTTATATCGAGAGCCCGTGGGTTACTTAGTCTATCTGACGGTTACTCGCCCTGATCTTACCTATGCTGTTCACGTGGTTAGTCAGTTCGTTTCTGCTCCTCGTTCTACACATTGGGCTACTTTGGTTCGGATTATTCGTTATCTCCGGGGTACTATATTTCAGAGTTTACTGTTATCTTCTACTTCCTCTTTGGACTTAGTGGCTTATGATGATTCCGATTGAGCTAGTGATGTCACTGATCGCAAGTCCACTTCTGGCTTCTACATGTTTCTTGTGATTCATTGATTTCTTGGAAAAGCAAGAAACAGACTTTTGTTGCCCGTTCCACTGCCAAGGCTGAGTACCGTGCTATGGCTCATGCCACTACTAAGATTGTTTGGCTTCGTTGTCTCTTGACTGATTTGGGTGTCCCTCAGTCTTCTCCGACCTTCCTTTACTGTGACAATCGTAGTGCTATTCAGATTACACATAACACTGTCTTTCATGAGCGGACGAAGCACATTGAGATTGACTGTCATTTTGTACGTCAGCATCTGTAGTCTGGCACCATCTCGCTTCCTTTCGTTTCTTCGGCCTTGCAATTTGCTGAATTCTTTACGAAGACTCACACCACTGCCCGCTTTTAGTTTCTTCTTGACAAACTCTCAGTGTTTTCTGTTAAAATACCTTGAGTTTGAGCGAGAGTGTGAGCATATTATGGAAATATATCAATTAGATTGCTTGTATATTTTAGATTGATTGATTGATTGTATAGAGAACCACAGGCATAGAATAAACTGAACATTATATAGTGTAACCAAATTGAATTCATTACCATTACTGCACTTTCTGAGAATATTAGCACGGTGCATTACACCAAATAAAAACCAAGGAACTAACCGACCAAGCATAAATATTGAATGATATGAAAAGTAAATATAAACATAAAAAAAATAAGTTTTATGGTTGTGCTCTGAGTTTGTCTGTATATCCCTTCTTTCTCTTCTACTCCTTTTATCGTGCCCGACTGTTGCAGCAATCACTCCCATTTCATCACTTCCCCAATTATTTCTCTCAAATTTCTTTAGGGTGTCATGCAAACTCCTCCATCTCAGACGCCCACACATGTCCCTCAATTCTATAAGTCCTACTGAGTCAGCCTTCCCCTCTGGTGTCCTCCTCATTATACATCACTATCTTCATCATCCATTAGCTCCCCTTTTTTTAACCTTTCAATAAAGCTCCTGAGCGATGCTTGTACAGCCACGTGACCCAATCAGGACCCGGCACTTTTGGTACAAACATGGGCCCCTTTTAACACTTCCTCTTAGCTGTCTAGCAGGTAAGTATGCATTGATTTGATAGACAATCATTAGCTAAATTCTAGATGTTTAAAGCCATGAAGGCCTCAACTGTGTAAGGCCTACTTGGCAAAAGGCTGAGAAGACCCTTCATGGCAAAAGACCGAGACACCCTTCTACATTTGTGTTTGCAGATACACTCAAGAAAGAGGGCACATATTTGGAGGTCGAATGGAATGTCTCAGACTGGGAGTTGAGATATATATATATAAAGCACAAGGCAGTTTGGATTGCCACTCGGCCTAAAACAAGTGAGTGATTTATGCTCCAGCCTTTAACAATGTATCTTTATTTAACTATTCTCTCCTTTTCATGTTGCAGTTGCAATCCAAATGTACTCCGTTGGTGGTCATTGGTGATGTGGACAGACCATGGGTCCTCTAGGAATCATGGCAGGCGTTGAGGCCAGACCACTGAAAATGGAAATGAAGAAAGCTGAGGCAACCTTGAAGTAGAGAGGGAAAGGGAAAGAGAGTGGTAACAGAGGAACCTCTAATGTCTGTAGCTATTGTGTACGGAGGTGCAAATCTCCCTTTATAAGAAATTGGTCCGTAAGGATGGGTAGCTGTCATACATCTTATGACGTATCATAGTGGATAGGTGTTAGCACCTTCTACTTGAAGGCTGCATTGGTTGGCATTGGCAGCACCTTGTGCCCATGTCCAACCAAGACCAAGGCATGATGGTGGCATGCCAAGACAGCAAGGTGAAATATTGGCTAAGTGCTGAGGCAGCAGCACAGGACCCTTCCTAAGTGTGGGCAGCAGTGGCACAGATGCAAGGCATTAACATGACCCGAATGTGGGCTGCAGCATGCTTGGGGGTTCAATACATTCAGTAGGCAAAACTTGGTCTGGGGGCCAAGACAACCAAAATTCGTGGCTGACTTGAAGACAAACAACATGGGCAGTTAATAGCAGTTATGTTGGTCTGCTGGCAGCAGTTACAGATTGTGGGCAAAGACAAGGCAGGACTTTAGGAAGCATGGCTGTAAAATAGCAGCAGTTGCAGGCAGTTATGTCCAGAAATGATCCTAAGTCCCTAGGCAGTTGGGGGTGTCAACTGCCATGCCACTTGGCATGCTTTCCTTGTATTGCTGGTTGTAATCTGAAAACTGAATGTAAGCCTATTTAGGCATAGGCCATGGAACTCGAAAATCATCTAAGTGTTGGTAAGAGTATCCATTGGCATCCTTTGTAATTGTTGGTGCAATTTAATAAAGGTTGGGTTTTTCCTGTAATCACTTGTTGCCTATTCTCTTATCTGTTAGAACACTTTGTGTGTGTGTGTATACATAATTGGCTGAGACTAAGTGTGAGACTAAGTGTCCAACTTAGTGCCATTGCAGGCTGGAATTTTGAAAACGAAAATTGACCCTGTAACAATTGGTATCAGAGCCAGGTTTTGCTCTAATGGTTTCTGGCATGGAGGCCTTAAGAGACAGAGTCACGCGGTTAGAAACTCTTGTTGGTGACCCTGCTGATGAGAATGTCTCGCTGGCGGATCGATTGGATGCTGTGGGCTCAGGGTTTCTTGCCCTTGAGTCCTCGACAGCAGATCGGTTCAAAGAAATGTTGACAGATTGGCTGGCCATTTCAGAATCTTGGAAAGACAAGTTTCAAGAAGTTGTTGACGAACTGTCCCTTCTGAAGAAGGCCATCTGTGGGCATACGAATTCTGAAAAGACTCCTTCGAAAATCAAAGTTCCAGACCCTAAAGCCTTTGGTGGAAATCGGAGTGCGAAGGAACTTGAGAATTTTCTGTGGGACATGGAGCAGTACTTTAAGGCTGCTCATGTGCGCGAAGAGGAGAAGGTAACAATCACAAGCATGTACCTTACTGGTGATGCTAAACTTTGGTGGCGTACTCGTGTCGGGGATGATGCTCGGCCAGAGATCTCTACTTGGGATACTCTAAAGAAGGAAATGAAGGAACAATTCCTTCCTTGCAACTCATCTTGGGTTGCAAGAGACGCCCTGAAACGGTTGAAGCATGCTGGATCGGTGAGGGACTATGTGAAAGAATTCAGTTCCTTGATGCTGGACATCAAGAACATGTCGGAGGAAGACAAGCTCTTCAACTTCATGTCTGGGTTGCAGAATTGGGCCCAGTTAGAACTTCGGAGACTCGGTGTCAAAGACTTGCCCTCTGCCATGGCTGCTGCAGATGGTTTGCTTGACTACAGGTTGAGCAAGGAACCCACTTCAGAAACCAACAAACCCAAGAAGAAAGGGAAAGAGAAGACGGGTGAGAAGAAATCTGGTTTCAAGAAGTGGAAGGAGGGTTCCAAGTCCAAACAGAAGGGGGATTCTTCTCAGACCAACGGTGGGAAATCGAACAAAGGGTGTTTCATTTGTGATGGACCCCATAGAGCGAAAGACTGTCCCAAGCGTGAGAAACTCAACGCTATGGTCGCGGAAGATGGCAAAGGGGAGTCGGATTCTGAGGGGCCGACTAGGGTAAACCCCTTACAATTGCTCAATGCAATACATGCGGACAAAGCCCCTACTACGGGTCTGATGTACATCAAGGTGGCATTGGCTGGCACCAACATTGCAGCGATGGTAGACACCGGTGCCACGCATAACTTTCTGTCAGAAAAAGTTGTGCAGACCCTCGGATTGCAAGTTACCCAAAGCACCAGTCGAATCAAGGCAGTAAATTCAGTGGCTCAATCGGTACAAGGAATGGCTTCCAATGTATCGATCACAGTTGGAGATTGGACCGGACGGGTTAATTTGATGGTGGTTCCTTTGGATGACTTCGACGTCATCTTAGGAAATGATTTCTTTGTGACTGCAAAAGTGGCTTTGATGCCATATTTGGGTGGAATACTCATTTCGGATGAAGACAAGCCTTGCTTTGTTGCTGGTTGCAGCAAATCAGACAAAGGCAAGGGCGCAAAGAGGAAGACGGAGACCCTCTCGGCCATTCAAGTGCACAACGGTTTGAAAAAGGGCGCAGAAACTTATCTTGCTGCCTTGGTGGAAATCAAACCTGATCTGTTAGTAGAAGTGCCAGATGAAGTGGTAGAAGTATTGAGGGAATTTGAGGATGTGATGCCTCCGGAGTTGCCAAAGTCCCTTCCTCCTCGGCGTGCCACTGATCACAAAATAGAGTTGGTTCCGGGTGCTAAGCCTCCAGCAAAGGCACCCTACAGAATGTCCCCAATGGAACTTACGGAGTTGCGAACGCAATTGACGGACTTATTGGATGCTGGACTGGTTCAGCCATCCAAAGCCCCTTACGGTGCCCCAGTGCTTTTTCAAAAGAAGCAAGATGGAAGTATGCGCATGTGTGTGGATTATCGGGCTCTCAACAAAGTGACTATCAAGAACAAATATCCAGTCCCTTTGGTGGCAGACCTATTCGATCGACTGTGCAAAGCCACTTACTTCACAAAATTGGACTTACGTGCTGGCTATTGGCAAGTTCGTGTGGCTGAAGGAGATGAGTCAAAGACAACCTGTGTTACAAGGTATGGGTCTTTTGAGTTCCTAGTAATGCCGTTTGGGTTAACAAATGCCCCGGCTACATTTTGTAATCTTATGAATGATGTGTTCAATGATTATGTCGATCAGTTTGTTGTTGTTTATTTGGATGATATTGTAATATATAGTGAGTCCCTAGAGGATCACTTGTCCCATCTTCGAATGGTGTTCACTCGGTTAAAGGAACACCAGTTGTATGTCAAGAAGGAAAAATGTGAGTTTGCCCAGCGGGAGATTAAGTTTCTTGGGCATATCATTTGCCAAGGCCATGTCAAAATGGATGGAAGGAAGGTGCAGGCTATTATGGAATGGACTTCACCCAACAATGTTGCGGAGTTGCGATCCTTCTTGGGCTTGGCAAATTACTATCGGAAATTCATTGAGGGATATTCAAAGAAGGCTGCTCCCCTCACTGATTTGCTGAAGAAAGATCAGAAATGGAATTGGTCCATTAATTGTCAAGAAGCCTTTGACAAACTGAAAAGTGCAGTGGCAAGTGAACCGGTCTTGCGACTGCCTAGTTTCGAGTTGCCTTTCGAAGTACACACGGATGCCTCAGACAAAGCACTCGGAGGAGTATTGGTGCAGGAAGGACACCCGGTGGCCTTTGAAAGCAGGAAACTAAACGCTGCTGAGAAGAATTATTCAGCCCATGAGAAGGAAATGACGGCAGTTGTGCATTGCCTACTCACCTGGAGGGTTTATCTGTTGGGATCGAAGTTTTTGGTTCTTACGGACAATGTGGCTAATACATTCTTCAAAACTCAGAAAAAGTTGTCTCCAAGGCAGGCCCGTTGGCAGGAATTCCTTGAAGAGTATGACTTTGAGTGGCGACACAAGCCTGGACGACATAACCTAGTCGCTGATGCCTTAAGCCGGAAAGAGATAATTGAATATGTGGCTGCTATCTCCAACATTGAATCACAGTTGCTGGAAAGGATCAGGGATAGTGCTGCCATTGACTCAGAATATCAACGGTTGGTTCAGCAGGTAAAGGATGGAATTGCTCGTCGGTATTGGCTTGAAGATGGTCTTCTCCATGGCAAAGGAGATAGGCTATATGTCCCAAGTGTTGGGGGACTACGAATGGAACTTCTTAGAGAAACACATGACCCGCAATGGGCTGGTCATCCGGGGCAACAGCGCATGATGGCTCTTTTGTCACGTTCATATGTTTGGCCAAAAATGGAAGAAGACATAGAGGCTTATGTCAAAACATGCATGGTGTGCCAATTGGACAAGATCGAAAGAAAGAAGGCAGCTGGGTTACTACAACCACTACCTGTCCCTGAGAAGCCTTGGGTTTCCATATCCATGGACTTTATCTCCGGGTTTCCCAAAGTCAATGGGATGCGCTCCATCATGGTAATTGTTGACCGTTTCTCTAAGTATGCTGTTTTTATCCCTGCTCCTCATGCTTGTCCCGCAGATGTTGCTGCTGATTTATTTCACAAGTATGTTGTAAAATACTTTGGTTTGCCTGAGGACATAATAAGTGACAGGGATACCCGGTTTACGGGAAGGTTTTGGACTGTGCTCTTCAATTTGTTGGGTTCCGAATTGAAGTTCTCCACAGCAAATCACCCTCAGACGGATGGTCAGACCGAGAGGATGAATGGACTGCTAGAGGAGTATCTCCGACATTATGTGACCGCAAGTCAAAAGAATTGGGTCGAATTGTTGGACAGCGCACAGTTTTGCTACAATCTGCATAGGTCATCTGCAACTGGGATGAGCCCGTTCGAATTGGCCATGGGGCAGCAACCTTTAACTCCTCACGAAGTGGCTAAAACAGGCTCCGGTGGTAGATGTCCAGCAGCATACCGCTTTGCAAGGACCAAACAGGAATTGCTGGAAGAAGCACAAGACAGTTTGGCCAAAGCAAGGAAACGGATGAAGAAGTATGCTGACAAAGGGCGAAGACCCTTAGAGTTCAAAGTGGGTGACAAAGTGCTACTGAAACTTACTCCACAGATTTGGAAGAAGATAAGCAGTAAGACAGTGCACCGTGGCTTAATTCCAAAGTATGATGGACCCTTTGAAGTCTTAAAACGCGTGGGCAATGTTGCATACAGGCTAGTGCTGCCTGATCGGTTGAAAATCCACCCAACGTTCCATGTCAGTTTTTTGAAACCATTTCACAAGGATCAAACAAATTTGACAAGGAAACAAGCTCAAAGAGCACCGCCGGTGATTAGGAAGCAGTTTGACAAGGAGGTGGAACAGATTCTTGATCACAAGACGGAGGGACAAAGCAAAAAGAATCGAAGAACTCATTACTTGGTAAAGTGGAAGGGTTCCTCAGAATCAGATGCTAGTTGGGAAAAGGATGTAACATTGTGGCAATTTGAAAAACAAATTCAGGAGTACTTGATGACCCTACCAACGAGGACGTTGGCTTCTTCTGGTGGGGGTGGTCTGTTAGCACCTTCTACTTGAAGGCTGCATTGGTTGGCATTGGCAGCACCTTGTGCCCATGTCCAACCAAGACCAAGGCATGATGGTGGCATGCCAAGACAGCAAGGTGAAATATTGGCTAAGTGCTGAGGCAGCAGCACAGGACCCTTCCTAAGTGTGGGCAGCAGTGGCACAGATGCAAGGCATTAACATGACCCGAATGTGGGCTGCAGCATGCTTGGGGGTTCAATACATTCAGTAGGCAAAACTTGGTCTGGGGGCCAAGACAACCAAAATTCGTGGCTGACTTGAAGACAAACAACATGGGCAGTTAATAGCAGTTATGTTGGTCTGCTGGCAGCAGTTACAGATTGTGGGCAAAGACAAGGCAGGACTTTAGGAAGCATGGCTGTAAAATAGCAGCAGTTGCAGGCAGTTATGTCCAGAAATGATCCTAAGTCCCTAGGCAGTTGGGGGTGTCAACTGCCATGCCACTTGGCATGCTTTCCTTGTATTGCTGGTTGTAATCTGAAAACTGAATGTAAGCCTATTTAGGCATAGGCCATGGAACTCGAAAATCATCTAAGTGTTGGTAAGAGTATCCATTGGCATCCTTTGTAATTGTTGGTGCAATTTAATAAAGGTTGGGTTTTTCCTGTAATCACTTGTTGCCTATTCTCTTATCTGTTAGAACACTTTGTGTGTGTGTGTATACATAATTGGCTGAGACTAAGTGTGAGACTAAGTGTCCAACTTAGTGCCATTGCAGGCTGGAATTTTGAAAACGAAAATTGACCCTGTAACAATTGGTATCAGAGCCAGGTTTTGCTCTAATGGTTTCTGGCATGGAGGCCTTAAGAGACAGAGTCACGCGGTTAGAAACTCTTGTTGGTGACCCTGCTGATCAGAATGTCTCGCTGGCGGATCGTTTCAAACGCTCGTGTTCGTGCTCGTACATTAATTTAATTTTTAGTTTAGGATTTTATGCTTTCGTGTTACTAAGTGTGCAGAGCGTTTGAAAGCGGAAACTATCACCGAAGTGCAAACGGAGCGCAACCGAGCTAAAAAAAAAAACCACAGCACTAAAGTGCTTAAACAGAAGCAAACACTCGCAAGCAAAGCACCAAAGTGCTAAAAAGAAAGACAAAGCTCAATTAGAGGTTGGAGACAACGTCTACACGTCAAGTACCCGCAAGACGAGTAAAGCGTTTTCGTTAAACCGCTGTGAGTATTTCTCCCTTTGTTATTTTGCTTTCGTAACTTAGTGCACAGAGTCGGAACTTTTTGTGTGTGTGTGAGTAGTGTATGCACGGGCACTGTTCTTGTCGCCCTGAATTGTGGAGTTTGGACCTTGAACTAGAAAGGACTCTTAGGAGACTTAGAGCCTCTGCCCGTGTTCCTAGGCTTGAATATTCATATTCATACATTGAGCCATTAGAGATGGAAAATCCAAATGTCCCGAATGTGCCCAACCGGACCCTTAAGGATTATTTCACACCCACTACATATACATCACCATCATGCATCCAATTACCCAACACCACTGCTGCTCATTATGAGATTAAGTCCAGCACCATACAAATGCTCCAATCATTCTATGGACTAGCTCATGATGATCCTTGAATGAATTTCTGGAAATTTGCTTGACAGTGAGGATCCAGAATTTCACAAATGAGGCCTTAATGTTGCGATTGTTTCCATTCTCATTAAAGGATAAAGCCAAACATTGGCTGAATTCCTTACCTGCTAATTCAATCACAACTTGGGACCAATTACAACAACGGTTCTAGGAGAAGTACTTTCCCATAGGTAAAACCAACCAACTTAGGCGAGCCATCACCAATTTTGCTCAAATTGATGGCAAGCAATTTCATGAGACGTGAGAAAGACTTCGTGACCTTCTCCAACAGTGTCCCCACCACCAAGTGCCTGATTGGCAACTTGTTCAAACATTTTATTATGGCTTGATTGAGCCGCACCGCCAAATGGTGGATTCATCTTGTGGTGGGACATTCATGTCCAAAAATGATACCGAGGCATGGCAATTGTTTGAGAATCTAAGTGATAATTTCCTTCACCATGCCTCCGCAGCACAGCAAGTCCGGCAACCAGTAGTTGAAGCCCCGAAGAGAGGGGGCATTTATGAGGTCGGGCAAAACCTAAAGTTAGCCCAACAAGTAGAGGCATTGTCCCGCAAAATAGACCAATTATTAGTTGCGGGACATGCCCCTACACAACAAGATCAGCCTCAATTTCACGAGGCATGTGCTATATGTGCGAGCCCTGCTCATGACTTGAGTGAGTGCCCTTCGGCATCACAATTTCCGGAGTTAATCCAAGAGGATGTGAATGCAGCTCAAGGATTCTCCAACCCGGGTAATGACCCATATTCCAATACCTATAACCCCAGATGGAGAAATCACCCCAATTTTGCATGGAGACCTCCTTCACAAGGCACTTCTTACAATCCTCCACCACCAAGGCAGAATTTTAATAATTTTGCCAACCAATCATCCTACCGACCACCGCAACCTTATCGACCCCCACAACCGTACCAGCAACCACAACCCCCGCCTATACCTCAAGGCAACTCGGCCTTTGAGACTCAGGTATTAGAAGTTCTCTCAGAACTAAGGGGTTAGCACTAGTAGTTCACTCCCATACTCACTCCATTGCCAAGCTAAAGAACCAATTGGGTCAAATGGCTAACATGAATAGGAGAAAGGAGGGAAAATTACCGAGTCAAACTGTGGCCAACCCTAAGGGACAATACGGGGCAGAGAGTTCAGGTGGGAATGGAAAGCACCATGAGTAGGTGCAAGCGGTGATTACTTTGAGAAGTGGGAAGGAGTTAGACCCTCAGTCAGTTGCGTCTGATGCAACTAGAGCTAAGAAGGGTGACCACGGTGGTACACCTAATGAGAGCAAGGGTGAGAGGGAAACACTTAAGAGGGATGACTTAGTCCCTAGCACTTTACATGAGCCCAAGGCACCATATGTACCCAAGGCACCCTTTCCCCAATGCCTTGATATACCGTCCCCTTTAAATAAGAAGGCGGCATCCATGGAAGCAATGATGGAGGTTTTTAAACAAGTAAAAATCAACCTCCCCTTGTTGGAGGCGATTAAGCAAGTACCCTCCTATGCGAAATTTCTAAAGGACCTTTGTACGCAAAAGCGTAAATCTAGGACAAGTAAGCTCCATCTTGTTAAATGACACACCCCCTAAGCTCAAAGACCCAGGTGCCCCAACCATTGCATGCATTATAGGGGACCATTTCATTTTTAGGGCCTTATTAGATTTAGGGGCTAGTGTCAATTTGTTGCCGTACTTTGTGTACGAAGAATTTGGGCTTGGCGAGTTGAAGCCCACTACTGTTACTCTTCAGTTGGCTGACCGGTCCCTCAAAGTGCCACGTGGCATGATCGAGGATGTGCTAGTAAAGGTTGATAGGTTTTACTTTCCTGTTGATTTTTTGGTGTCAGATACGGAACCGGTAGCCAATTCTAGGAAACAAATCCCAGTGATTTTAGGTCAACCTTTCTTGGCTACGGCCAATGCATGCATTAATTGTCGTACTGGGGTTATGGAAATTTCATTTGGTAACATGCAAGTGAAACTTAATGTTTTCCAAGCATCCCAACAACCTCACGAGAGAGAGGAGTGCTTATTTGTGGATGTTGTGGATAGGATTATGGAGGAGGCTTTGCCCTCCATTCTTGTAGAGGGCCCTCTAGAGGCTTGTCTAGCTCATTTTGGGTTCAAAAATTCTGATATTGATGGGTCGGTTGAGGAGGTGAATGCCTTGCTTAATGCTTCTTCTACACCGGATTTTCCTCCATGGAAAGCCCGGTTTGAGTCACTTCCTCCTCTGTCGAGAGAGCCCGCCATACCATCTTTGGTCACACCACCTACACTTGAGTTGAAGCCACTCCCGGCCACACTCAAGTATGCATTTTTAGGGTCCCAGGATACTTCACCAGTCATCACTGCATCTAACTTGACTGCAGAGCAGGAGAGTCAGTTAATGAATGTTCTCGTGGCACATCGGAGTGCTATAGGGTGGTCGGTGGCTGATTTGAAAGAGATAGATCCCTCCGTGTGCATGCATTATATACACCTAGAGGAGGACACCAGACCTTCTCGTGAAATGTAACGGAGACTTAATCCTAATATGAAAAAGGTGGTGAAAAAGGAGGTATTGAAACTATTAGATGCGGATATTATATACCCCATCTCGGATAGCAAGCGGGTGAGTCCCACACAAGTGGTGCCCAAGAAATCGGGCATCACTGTTGTTGAGAATGAGAGAGGAGAGTTAGTCCCCACACGAACCACTACTAGGTGGCGAGTGTGCATTGATTATAGGAGACTGAATTCCTCGACTAGGAATGATCATTTTCCCTTACCTTTCATTGACCAAATCTTAGAGCGGTTAGCGGGGCAGGGTTTCTACTGTTTTCTGGATGGCTATTCAGGGTATAATCAAGTCCCAGTGTACCCTGCTAACCAGGAAAAGACCACATTCACATGCCCTTTTGGCACTTTTGCTTATAGGCGCATGCCCTTTGGGCTATGTAATGCACCGGCGACTTTTCAACAGTGTATGATGGCCATTTTCTCTGATATGGTGGAGAAAATTCTTAGAGGTTTTCATGGATGATTTTTCGGTGTTTGGACCGTCTTTTGAGGAATGCCTTAGGAACTTGACTAGAGTGTTGGAACGATGTAGTGAAGCAAACCTAATCTTGAGTTGGGAAAAGAGCCATTTTATGGTTCGTGAGGGTATAGTGTTGGGACACATTGTGTCCCCTCGAGGTATAGAAGTAGACAAGGCTAAGGTTGACCTCATTGCAGGCCTTCCTCCACCCAATTCCGTGCGTCAAATTAGGTCTTTTTTAGGGCATGCAGGTTTTTACCGTAGGTTCATCAAAAACTTTAGTAAAATATCACGTCCTTTGTGTAGTTTACTTGTTAAGGATGCGCCTTTTATCTTTGATGAGGCATGCTTGAAAGCGTTTGAAACACTGAGAATGGCCCTGACCACCGCCCCAATCATGAAATCACAAGATTGGTCGCTTCCCTTTGAAATTATATGTGATGCCTCCGATTATGCTGTCGGGGCTGTGTTAGGCCAAAGGGTCAACAAGGCACCATTTGCTATAAACTATGCTAGTCGCACTCTCTCGGATGCACAATTGAATTACACTACCACCGAGAAAGAGTTGCTAGCTGTGGTCTTTGCCTTAGATAAATTTTGGTCCTATCTCTTAGGTTCCAAGGTCATAGTCTTCACTGATCATGCCGTTTTGCGGTATTTACTATCAAAGAAAGAGACCAAACCTAGGTTAATTAGATGGATTTTGTTGCTTCAGAAAATTGACCTAGAGATCCGAGATAAGAAACGGTCTGAGAATGTGGTGGCGGATCACCTCTCCTGAATCCTCGTTGAGTATACTAGTGACCCTCTTATTTTACATGATTCGTTTCCAGACAAACAACTCCTTGAGCTGTCACGAGTGAGCCCCCCGTGGTTTGCACATATTGTGAATTACTTGGCTATTGGGCAAATTCCGCAAAATTGGTCAAAGCAAGACAAAGACCGATTCTTTTCGCAGGTCAGGTATTATTTTTGGGAGGATCCGAAATTGTTTAAATATTGTTTCGACCAAGTGATCCGACGGTGTGTGCCGGAGAGTGAGGTGCATAGCATTCTCGCATTTTGTCATTCTTCTGCATGTGGCGGTCATTTTAGTGGGCATAAAACGGCCGCCAAGATTTTACAGAGCGGGTTTTATTGGCCCACAATTTTTAAAGATGCCCATCAATTTTGTAGAACTTGTTTGCGCTGTCAGCAAATGAGTTCGATATCTCAGCATGACATGATGCCAATGTCCCCTATTCTTGTGGTAGAGATATTTGATATTTGGGGGATTGATTTTATGGGACCTTTCCGTCGTTATTTGGGTTTGAGTATATTCTCTTAGCAGTAGATTATGTGTCTAAGTGGGTGGAGGCGATAGCTACCCGAACAAACGATCATAGAGTTGTAATCAAATTTTTGCATGAAAACATCTCTAGTCGTTTTGGGTTTCCTAAAGCCATAATAAGTGATCAGGGTACGCATTTTTGTAACCGGTTCTTTGAGTCGGTAGTTAAGAAATATTCTATCACTCATAAAGTTGGCACTCCAGACCACCCTCAAACTAGTGGCCAAGTGGAAATCTCAAATAGGGAGGTAAAGCACATAATAGAGAAAATAGTGAGGCCAGACAGGAAAGATTGGTCACAACGGTTGATTGATGCATTATGGGCCTACCGCACCGCTTATAAGACACCCATTGGGATGTCACCATATAGGGCGGTGTTTGGCAAAACTTGCCATCTCCCGGTTGAACTTGAGCACCGAGCATTGTGAGCCATAAAGAAGTTTAACTTCGATACGGCCACAGCCGGGCTCAGCCGGAAATTACAACTCAATGAGTTGGAGGAAATCCGAAATGATGCATATGAGAGTTTGAGAATTTTTAAAGCTCGGACTACAGAATTCCATAACAAGCACATTAATAGAAAATTCTTTGAACCCGGCCAAAAAGTGTAGCTTTTTAACTCAAAATTGAGACTCTTTCCGGGTAAGCTTAGATCAAGATGGGATGGTCCCTTTGTGGTTGTTGAGGCATTTATTCATGGCGCCGTTGAGGTGCAAGATCCAAAGACTGGCCACACTTTCAAAGTGAATGGCCAAAGACTGAAGCCATATATAGAGGGGATTGGGAATGGGGAAATGATTGAGTCCATTGCTTTGATGGACCCTTTTTACTATGATTGATAGATTGATTTCTTTTTTTTTTCTTTCCCTTCTATTCTATTCTGTTTTTCTTTGTTCTTGTTGTGCTTTATTTGCGTCTAGGAGACTTTAAATCCTCTAAAGGTGTAATTCCTTTGGTGCTAGCCGTGCCTGAACGGCATCTGACCGTCTGGTAGAGCCACCTAACCGTGTTTATAGTGAGTTCCTAGGAGACCAACTGAGACGGTGGAAACTAGAGTTCGAATGGCAAAGCCTAGAACACAAAGGTTTGGAATTTCCGAGACTAGAGTCAGGTTTACATACCCAGGGGTGTGGAGATTGCTTCAAAACCACCTCGACTTAAACTCTGTATGGCAGCCCCATAGGTCGAGTCAGCTTTATGCGCCTTGATTCTGGATACCGAATCAACCTAGTCTGTCACCCTGTTAGAGAATAGGGAAAGTTACACACACTGTTAGGGAGAAAAGTAGTACCTGTGCTTTTCGCGTGAAGATTATATCCTTGTTAAGCATTCCGATATTTTCTAAAGTGCTATATTTATTTCGGATGTCAAATGAAAGTAGAAATGGTTTAGCATGCTTTGGGTTGTATTCGGTTTTTAATTTCTTGTCTTTAATCTTTCAAAAATATATATATACATATAGTTATACTAAAAATAAAAATAAAAAAATATTGTTTTTGGTAAGTGTTGTTTTTGGTCTCTGAAAATAAATAAATAAATAAATAACATAAAATCCCGCACGTGCAGGAAAAACCACCGCACGTGCGGCAAAATCTCATCCCCCCAACTGGTGCACACTGCTTTAAACGCAGGTGCGGGGAAGAGTGCGGTTTGCACACCGCACGTGCGGCCTGGGCCCCGCATGTGCGGCCTGGGCCCCGCACGTGCAGAACGTCGTTCTTTTAAAAAAAAAAAAAAAAAAAAAGGAGCGAGAGGAAATCGCCGCATGTGTGGCCTGTTCCCCGCACGTGCGAGAAATTTTGTGAATCTCCATTCCGCACACTGCTTTATATGCAGGTGCGTGGCCTTGGTGCGGGGCACGTTCGCACGTGCGTGGAGAAATCCCGCACGTGCATGACGACAATCAATTAAAAAAAAAAAAAAAAACCCTTGCTGATTTTGTTTTGTTTACTTATTAGTATTATTTTTTTTAAATTTATTTACTTATGTCAAAAAAATAAATTAATTAATTAATTAAATTAAATTAAATTAAAAAAATAAAAAATATATATAATTGTACAAATTTTATTTCCTTATTTACTTTTTTTTTTCCTTATTTTATTTACATATAAAAATAATAATAAATAAAAAATAATAATAATAATAAATAAATAAATAAAAATATGTTTTCTTTGTTCAACTTACTTTATTGATTTTATTCTATTTATTTTATTTTATTTTATTTTCATTTTTTTTTTTTAAAAAAAAAAATTATTATCAAAACCAAACCCATTTCTCTCACAATCACTCACAGATTCTCTCTCTCTCTCTCTCTCTCTCTCTCTCAACCCCACAACCCACAAACTTATCCACCCCCACCATCACCATCTTCTTCCTTATCAACCCTCCTTCCTTCTTCCTCACCACCATCTCACAGCCGGCATCACTATTTCCTCTCCGTCCATCAAATCTCCGGTGACCACCATTTTTCCGGCGAATCATCCTTTTTTCTCCCTCTTTTTCCACTCTTTTAAGGTAACTTCTTTTTTTTTAGATTTGTGGGTGTAGGAGTAAATTTGTAGGTTTTTTGTTTTTGTTTGCTGTTGATCTATGGTTTTTATTTTCCATTAAAAAAAAAAAAAAAAAAAAAAAAAAAGAAATTCTGGGTAGCAAGAAGTTGACAGCCGCACGTGCGGCCCAATCCGGCACACGTGCGGTACCTTTGCATTCAAAAGAAAAAAAAAAGTTTAGTTTAGTTTAGTTTGTTTTATTATATAGTTTAGTTTATTTTATAGTTTAGTTATTTTATAGTTTAGTTTAGTTTATTTTATTTTATTTTATAGTTTAGTTTATTTTGTTTTGTAGTTTAGTTTATCTTATTTTTCTTTTCTTTTATTTTCTTACTTCATTTTTTTTACTTGATAGCTTAGGTTATTTAAATAGTTTAGTTCTGTTAGTTTAATTATTTAGTCAATAGTTACTTCAAAAAAAAAAAAAAAATTTGTACTATCGTTCAGTAGTTAATTTCATTTAATATCATTTTTATTCATTTATTTATTTCTTTTAATTTATATATATATTAGTTTATATATATATATATATATAAACTAAAAGAAATAAAATAAAAAAAAATCTAATACCTAGTTTTTTCTAATTCATTGTATTTTCCATCTATTTAATTGTTTAGATATATTCTATTATTTTAGGTTAATTTTTTTTAAAAAAAAAATTTTGAGAATTGCATGTAGTATATTGGTGGGCAGACTTGTGCTTTCATATTTTGCTTTATTCTCATGATTGGTTCCACGGGTCTGTGTCTATTTGCTGTTGGTGTCTGCAGGATATGAGTAGACGGCTATCCACCCGAGCCTCCAAAAAGGCCAGAGGTTCCACCTCCTCGGCACCACCGTCACCACCGTCCTCACCACCACCATCGGGTGACTTGCCACGGCCGGAGTGGGCTTCACGCCCGCTTCACAAGCTCACGCAGTTCAACATTTCATATTTTCAGCACTTCTTGGGCTATTGAACAGCTCGAACTCCGGCAACAGTTGGGCCTTTGCACTGTGACAGCGCCAACTTATCCTCGTCTGGTACGGCTTTTCTAC
Source organism: Camellia granthamiana (assembly GCA_036172215.1). NCBI lineage: Eukaryota > Viridiplantae > Streptophyta > Magnoliopsida > Ericales > Theaceae > Camellia > Camellia granthamiana. The sequence continues at coordinate 20,823,790 of CM069905.1, read as the reverse complement.
CAGAACCTGTATGAGTCACTCACCGAGCTCGGGCTACTGTCCACCATTGATGGCCATCTCGTTAGCATCACCGAATCCATAATTGCTGACGCGTTAAGGTTCTTCTCCAAGCAGGAATACCAGCCCTTCCCGGAAGTTGAGGATCAACAACCCATACATAGCCTCATCAAGCAGTACTTCCCAGGGGCCCACGGTGACACCAGTTTCACATGCTTGCGGCGGAGCAAGCTGCCTGGCCGCCTGCTACTCATTGATTCCGTGGTTCATAAGAATGCCCTTCCATTTGGGCATAAAGCTGAGCGCCGCTTAGAGTTTGTTCGGGTCTTACACGGTTATCAGCATGGCTATCAGGTTTCGCTTGTGCACATCATCTTGAACCATTTGCGGAAATTTCTACGGGAGGCAATTCGGCCTCAACCTATGCAAAACCTGACTTGGCCACTACCATTTGCCAATTTGCTGACACTTGTCTTCAAGCTGAACAGCCTCCCCATTGATTCGAATGAGGAGATTGATAGAGCTTATCCGACTTTCGGCAAACGGGAATGGCAGCATAGCATATCTCGCATCCCGCAGCAAGTTGGTGCCCCGGTTGATGAGGCCCAGGACCCTGCCTACGACCAACCACCTCATCCTGCCCCCCCTGTGCCTCCCCAAGGGGACCTATTCTACATGACTCGCAAGGAATACTTACAGCTTCAGCACTCTGTGGATCAGGTCCACAGTACTCTTCGTGATCACCACCAGAGTCTCATAGGGTTGCGCACGGATTTTCGGGCACATCGAGACTATTCTCAAGCGGCCTTCGACCAGCTACACGCCCGCCAGCTTGACATTCAGCAGTTAGTTGCATCACTGCAAACTGACTTTTATACATATCGAGAGTCGAGCCAACAGCGTTTTGATCAGCTCGGCCAACGAGTTCAGGATGAAGCCTTTGAGACGCGATCTTTGATGCATGCCTTGTTTGCCTAGCATTTCCCACCACCACCGCCACCGAATTCTCTCTAGTACCGGCCTATATTATGCTTTGTCTCTTTTCTTTTTATTTTTCTTTTTAGTTATTTCTTCTTTTCCAAAAAAAAAAAAAAATGTGAAGCATGTGTGTGTTACTATATGCCTACCTGGATGTGCACCTACAATCTTTGGTAATCTTCTCTCGTTTCTCTTTACTTTTCCATTGAGGACAATGTCATATTCAAGTTGGGGGATGAGGGTTGTATTTTCTTTTGTGCATTTCTATTTGACTCATAATTCATGCTTATTCCTGTTTCACTTGATTGCATTACTTCACTTGATGTGACTTGTTGCTAGTAGGGTAATGATATTTGCATCTGTTAATTGGAGAGCATAGTAGACTTGTATGAAAAGGGTTTATTGGGTAGATACTTGCATGCGATATTTGCATGAGGAAAGTTGTTTGTGTTTGTGGTATTAGTACACTTGTCATGAGTATGCCTTAATTCACATGAACACACTATCATAGCGGTAATCTTTTTATTATAATCCTTGGTGTACATCATTGATAATAGCTAAAGTTGCAGAAAAGAATAAATGAGGAGCCAAGATTCTTTAAAAAAAAAAAAAACTTGACTTGTTTGGGTTCGTAGCCTTTTTAACTCGAGTAATTAAGCCCGTAGGGGTGTCTCTACACCTAGTGCCCTAAAACCGTCTGTTTGGGAGTCATTGGCCCAATACTTGTTACATGAGTTAATTAGAAAGCTTAAGGGACTTAGACATTGCACAGTTAAGGAAAAATAAGAAGAATGACTTGTTCGGATTCGTAGCCTTTTCAACTCGAGTAATTAAGCCCGTAAAAGTGTCTTCACACCTGGTGCCCTAAAACCGTCTGGTTTGGGAGTCATTGGCTCAATGCTTGTTACATGGGTTGATTAGAAAGCTTAATGGATCAAGACATTACACAGTCAGTCATTAAAAAAAAATTTAAAAAAAAAAAAAACTTTTGAGAATCTTGGCTATAACAGTTTAGTTTTTCTGTATATGTTGGGTGTTATTATGAGTTACACTGGGCTATTATAGTGGACAGTTAACTAATATGGAGATTGCACTTTACACCGAGGGTACTGATGATTTATCTACTAGCATGCACAAGTACAGGGGACTTTACTTTTGTATTAACTGAATTGTGGTATTGACTCAATAGGTTCCTTCATGCTTGTCCAATGTGCCTTTAATGACTCATTATGTCTCAATATCACACTGTAGTGGCATATAAGCTGATTGTTAGGTGGAGTAGTGTGGTCAATTGTTGTTGAGTATATATGAATATGTTAATGTTTGTGGGTATCATTTCTGTAAACCCTCACGAGACTTTACTCGTCCACTTGGGGTAACTTTGTGGTTTAAAGGCTTGTTGCATATGCTAAATGCAACCGTTTTTCCACGAAAGAGGAAATAGCTAGATTTTGTTTTGTTTTATTTTATTTTATTTCTATTACTTGCTTGAGGACTAGCAAGTTGTAAGTTGGGAAATGTGATTAAGGCCAAATTGTGCAGCATTGAGGCCGTTAATTAGAATCTCTTAACTTTACTTACTTGTCAAACTGTATATTTTATGTGTTTAATGTCAATCAGGTTATACATAGTCGGAGCATAAAATGGGCAAAAACACAGAATTCGGAGAGAGAACAAATTCCCGCACGTGCGTTGACTTTTCTGGGAAAACGGGCCCGATGTTTTACACCTGTTTGCAAGACATCAGAAGTATAAATAGGCAAGAAAAGGACTGGATTAGGGTTCTGAAATTGTTTTTGCAAGGAAAGAGAGGCTAGGGTTCTAAGAGGTGATTTTCTCCTAAAAGCTTGAAGGACACTTCCATGGGGGTCTTCTTCCTCATCTTCTTCCTCTTCCCACTCCTCCATGAGTGGTTAGTCTTCTTTTCTAGTGTTTTGATGAAACCCTAGCCATGTAATTAGGTTTTTCTTTTTGATTTTCAATTATGTAAAGGTTTGAACAATTGTATGGTGTTTTAGAAGTTTTATATATATATTTTCCATTATTTCTTCAAATATTCGGCTTTCTGTGATTGTTAAATGTTTTCCATACAAGAGTTTTCTATTCTTTTACATTCAAGGTATGAGACGGACCATATTACGAGGGACGAGTAATGTCACTACCCTAGTTTATAGTGAACGATTCGTACTACTTGAGATGATTCGTGCTCGTACATTGAACGTGATGATTTTCTTGTTAAATACTTCGAACTTGTAGTTGCAAAGCATTATCCCGTTCGAATCATAACATAATTGATTTCAATTGGAAACTCTATTTATGTGACTAGTAGTGGACTCTTTGCCCTAGGTTTTTTTCCCCAAATCAGTAAATCCAATTTTATTTATAATTGATAATTTAATTACTTAGTTTAATTTATTTGTTATTAAATTAGGTTCTGAACAATCAATCTTTTCATCAAAATTAATTTAGGAATTTAACAATTAAATTAGTTTAATTTCACAATTGTCCCTATGGATCGATACCTGAACTTGCCATTATTCTAAAAGAATTTGGTGTAGTTTTGTGTTTAATTTTGGTGTGTGTAACGACCCATCAAATAGCGAGCGATAAGGTGCTAGTCCAATCATAAATTGCAATAATAACAAGGCGAGGAGCCCAGGTAGAGTAGGCAGTACATGAAGCATAAAATTGGGCGAGGTGTCTAGGCACCCAAGCATGGTATCAAGCGAGGCCATAAGGCAAGGTTCATGCCTTGTTATGTGAAAAGCCAACCCCCTCGGTGTCCCACACATGATATGGCAAGTCATGTGGGGCACCATTACCTACATCCTCAAAGCCAACCTCCATGCTAAGTAATAGCAACAAGGATGAAGTCCTTGTTCTTGCAAGAAAAAAGACCAAAGACCTCCCTCCAAAGGCTCAATGTTAAAATATCTCTTTTATATTAGCTCATTCTCTTATGTTTGTTTGTTGTACTCATTCATTCCTACTCACAAGAAGAAACACCTCCACCTCCCATAAGCGGACCCAAAGCTCATATCATCAAGACCTTAGTTGCACAAAGCGGGAACGGGAGCGGGAGCGGGAGCGGGGGAACGTAGCCACTTAGAGAAGTCGTAGATTAGGAGCGCTTATATATTATTTTTATGAATTATATTTTATTTATTATAATAAATAAGGAATAATAAATTATGTTAAAATAAATAATAAATAAAAATTAGATGTTTCATTTTATAAATTCTTTAAGATTTTTTTTATTATATATGATTTAAATAAATTTTTTTTAAACAATTAGATGATTTATTTTATTTATTATATGTTAAAAAGTTAAGAAATAATAAATAATAAATTTTGTTAATAAAAAAAATAAATAATAAATAAAAATTATATTATATATGATAAAATAAATAATTTTTTATTTTAAACATAAAAATTATATTGTTTATGAAAAATTATATTATATATAATAAATTATATTATATATACGATAAGTTATATTATATAAAACAGTCAAATATGAAAACGAAGAGGGAGAGAGAGAGAGAACAAAATAGATTGAGAGAGAGAAGCGACAGAAGCAACCAGAGACGAAGGAGAGAAGCAAATAGAGACGAAGAGGAGATCGAGAGTGAGAGAAGAGAGAGAGACGAAGACCTAGGGCTTCGAAGAGAGGGACAAAGACTAGGGCTTCAAAGGGGAAGTCGAACAGCGCGAGATCGAAGTCGTCGAACAAAGGATCGAAGCCAGCGACCAGGTTCTCTCCTTGCCTTGCCCTCTCAAGAGTGCTTCCATCTCGCATGAGATTCACGATTCTGCTGTGATTCTTCCTCGGAAGCGCAGAATCGCGCTTCTTCCTCAGAGTCGTCACCATCTGAGACGATTCCTACTACTAAGATCAAGACACTGATCAAACACCATGGAAACCCACTGACCAAGGTATCATCTAAACCTACCTCCATTTGTATTTATTTATTTGTTTTGTCTTTGGCAACCATCCTTCAAGTTTGTCCTTCTAAGGCCCCGTTTGGGAATTGGCCATTAGCCATTTTAGTTGACTTTTTGACTTTTTACAAAAGAAGTACAAAAAGTAGACTGAGTGATACAACAACTTATAGTAGTTTTTTGGCTTTTTGGCTAAAAACCACTCTTCCCAAAAGAAATCTTTTAAATGCACAAGAAATCTTTTGCTAGCCCAATCACTAGGCCCAACCCTTTAAGTCCAAGTGTTACAAGATGGTAGCCCAAAAGGGCACCAACCCTATCTCAACTAAGGTTTGGGTTTGGGCATAGGGCATCATGCATTGTATTCCCAAACTCGTGTTGCCCCTTGGTTTAAGGAAAGGTTAAGTAAAGATAGGGTTGGGCCCCTCTATCCTCCTTGATTCTCACATGTGGGCATTGTTTTACATTGCCATCTCCATTATTCATTATTCATTATCTCCATAATACTCCTCAGCTATATTTATACCTGCCATGTGGCTGAATTTGGACCAGCCACTTTCACTACAAATAGCACCTTACCTATGAAGCGCGGATACTTCAAAAAGGGAGACGTATCCGTATCAGATACCGATACTCATTAGATACTTACGGATACATATTAGATACTCCAAGTCATAAATTACTTCTTTTACAAAATTAGAATTGTAGCATTTCTTGCATAGCATTATAATATAATATAATTACAAGGATAAATACAAGAATATTTTTTTAATACTTAGTTTAGTTCTTTGATAAGAACATAATGAGTAAAAGTAATAGAATTTGTCAAATTGATGTATCCTTATTGTTTCATACATGTCCCCTATAAGTACATAGAAAGTAAGGATTAGGAAAAAAATATAAAAATAGTAAAATTAAATATCAATAAATAAATAAGCAAGGAAACTTGAATATAACATTTTTACTAGTGCCAAAGGGAAAAGCACAGTGACAAGTTGTCAATTGTTCTATTATTGAAATATAAATATATTGGACTTGAAATTGAAATGAAATATTTGAAAGACTTGTCAAATAACTTTATTTAATTTTTCAAGGTTAGTATTTTACATCATAAAATTATAACATGATTTTTCAAATTCTTGACCTTATATGTAACTCACTATTAACCAAACCAAGCCAAGCCTTAAGTCCCATCAAATGAGGTCAGCTACATGAATCATCCTTCTCCACACAGCTCTATCAAATGGGGTCGGCTATATGTAACTGGCTATTAATATATATATATTTTTATAAACGTATCCTAGCCGTACCGATATCCTAGTTTTTAGATTTTGTCGTATCGTATTGTACCCGTATCTCGTATCTGTATCCATGCTTCCTAGCACCTTAATCAATTCAAGCAACACTACTACATGAGGTGATACCTAGATGAAGGGGTCATCTTAGTCTTTCTTATGGAAGCATGAAAGTGAATTAATTGATGGTTTAGTGATGTAGCACTATAAGAAGAAGAAAAAATAAGTAAAAGAAGAAAAAGAGAAGAGGAAGGAGATAAGAAGAATGGCTAAGAGCAGAAATCTGCAGAGAAGATAAATAGAAAGGGGGAAAAAAGGATATACCAAAATTTTCAAATATAATAATATGCCAATATAAAATACGTAATCGTTCTATTCACATCCATCTATAAATACTCCCATAAGCATTGTCCAATCAGGAAATAAAAAAAATAAGGAAACAAAAATAGAACTAAAATCCTAATGAAATTAATATTTTCTACATAAACTAAAATTGTAATTCAATCTTCTTGATCATTTTTTTTTGTTCCCTATCATTTCTCCCAAGTTGAAAAAAACTCCCTCTGTAGAGCTGTTAGTAGCACAAATCAATCATAACACAAACAAGACAATGAGTTTCATCCACTCAAGGTTGATTGGGCCTTCCTATTCCATTGGCCTTTAGTCGTTTACTAAAATAGGTATGGCTCCAGCAATAATGTCATCTAAGATTTTGCAAAATAAATGCATGCATCTTTGAGGATTGATGTTTTCAATTTGCTACAGAAATAATGATGAACTCATAAAAGCCATACTGCAACTTAATTGTCATTATTAAAAACTGAGCTAATCCTGAGATCAGCAATTTGGTAAGAAATTTTAGAAATCACTTGCTGTTATTCAACACTGCTCATATTCCATTACAGTTACAGTCCTTCGTGGACCAATTATTGATGGAAGTTTCCAAGTGCAGATCAAAAACCAGATAATAAATGAACAAAACAAAACTCACTGTATTTACTCCACACTTTTTTTATTTAAGTATTTACTACACACATATTTCCAAAACAGGTAACTTAAAATCCTTAAACACACCATTACCTCTCCATAGCTATACAAGAAGATCATATAATCATGTTGTAATTAACTTAGACAATGTTTAGAAACCCAGACCGTCGAGCAAACCAGAAAAAAAGACTTGGTCAATGGTCATTGGTTCATTGTTGTCAGGGTGAACCGGAATTGAACCATAACATCATAATTACGTCATAAATATATGTATACTTACATAAAATAAAGAATTATATGTATTAAAATTACAAAAATTACCAAACTAATATTTTCTTAATAATTCTTGTAGTTTTTTCTTAAAATATTTAATATTTTTGTCAAACAGGCCATTTCATCATCCCCACTCATCAGGCACAGAAAATCAGTATGAGTATGCCTATAATTATTTCCTTTCTCTGTGCATAATGAAGCAAATGTGTAGAGCACATTGAATAATTCATGCTACAAATATGAGAACAATTTGATTTTGACTAACTTTGTTTGTGGATTTTGGAAAGTTAGTAGTGTGGTGTATACATACTATTTTTGTAGATTTGTAAATTCAAAAAAGTAACGAAGGTTGGTTTCAATCATTTGTAATGATGTTGCTAAAAACCAATAACAAGTGACCGCATTAACAGGTTCTCTATGAATCCCACATCGGAGCAACACACTGTGTGCGGCATCCAATCACTTTTAAAAGACTCATCTCAGGTTCCAAATTCCCACGCTTTGTGCTTATCTAAAGGTGTAACAGCTCAACACAAACATTGCATTTGCCAAGAGATTCTAATAAATCAGAACCGGGTCTCACAGTTCACTTGTTTAACAGCGGGTTTTGCCAGTTTTTACATTGTACACAAGTTCTCTATCCCAATCAGTATTGATGCTTTGTCCGGACTGGCCCTAAGACCGGTTGACAGGTTAACTGACAGTTTTCTGGATATACACAAGTCAATTACTAGCGAGTGCCTTAGGGCATTGTTTAATATTGAAATTTTTTTAAAAAAAATTGTTTTCAAACTGGTGACAACATTAAAAAAAGAAGTACTTTGAAATTAGTGAAAAGCATATTGTGTTCTTTAACTTGTATTGTGTTTTTTTATTGTACATAGGGGCACTTGTTATCAAGACCCTATACCTAAATCTAACAATTAACTATTCTATTATATTAAAAATACAACTTTGTCACATCCTTTTTTATTCTCAAAGTGGCCTACAATTGGCACACATTTTCATTTCAAATTCCAATTTCCAAATTCCAAATTATTAAATAAAAACCCAAATCAGGAGATGAACCAAAATTGAAAACAAAAACAAGAGTAGATCATGAAAACCAAAGAGAAATTCATAAAGGAAGTGGAAAGAGACCTGGCTTAGGGCGCAATGAAAGACAAGGGTGTCTTTGCCTCTAACAGCTTGAATTAAATTGGGCATTTTGTCAGAGAAAGTATCGCTCGCATAGTGGAGTGAACCAGTTATATGCCCATCGTAACTCCTCTCATCGTCCCTGTAACCCAATCGATCATGTCAATGGAGAGAGAGAGAGAGAGGGAGAGAGAGAGAGAGAGAGAGAGGAGATGATTGTTTGTACCTGACATCTACAACAGCGATATTGGGGCGGCGTTTTAGAGAGAGAAGCTAAGAACCTGTGACGTACGATATGCTCTTAGCCATCTCTTCTCTTCTTCTTCTTCTTGTCTGCACCACAGAGGATGAAGAAGACGATTTCGTTTTCTCAGATTTTAATAGGGGGTATGGGGCAGTGATCACGTGGTACTCGCGTCATGTGGTTTTATCTTACTACCAACGATCTTAGCCGTTTGATTTGGCAACTAAACATCTTGTGAAGAATAATGCTATATGTACTAATTAATGTACACATTAGTATATTAACAGATGATGTGACATCATTTATATAATTTTGAATATTTGTAACTTGTATAATAAATGTGGTCAATAATAATATCATAATATTAGTTGATAGCATGTACACTAATTGGTGCATTTAGTACCACCGTTTAGGGATGACAATTTAAAACCAGCTCCACGGGAACCCGCTCCCCCAACCCTGATTATAGCGGTTTTTTCCCGAAAAATACCCCTAACGGGCCGGGGATGGTATTCAAAATTGAATCCCCGATGATTTTCAGGCCGGGGACAGGGATGCGTTTTCCAGCCCCGACCCGTCCCCGTCCCCATTTCCCCCCGAAATAAAATTACTATTATACCCCTCAATCTTCCATTCATATATATATATATATACCCTTAAGGCTGCATTACACTTAACCCCTCCCGTCTATATCTCTATCCCCTCTACTTTCTCTCCCATGTCTATATCTCTCTCTCCCATATACTCTCTGTCACTCTCACTCTCTCTCTCTCGCACCTCTTGCAGTCTGCCATCGCCCACTGTCCGCAACGCATCCAGCTCGCACCGCTGCTTCACCTCCGTCAACTCTGCCCCTCAGTCCACCTCGTCACTCTCGCACCTCTCCTCTACCTCTGTCCACATCGCACCATCGCTCCACCTCCTCCGTCGTCCATCGCCGCCAATCTGAGATCTGTTGTTGACGCTCCATCTCCTCCGTCGTCCATCACCGTAGATCTGAGATCTCTCGTTGCCGCTTCATATTCTCCGTCGTCCATCGCCGGGGGGTCTGAGATTTATTTGTTGATGTTGATATTTTGTTTATTTGAGATGATGTTGATGATGATCTGTGACTGTGTTGATGATTTTGTTGTTGTTGTTGATTTTTTTTTTTTTGGGCTAGTGAGTTTTCGGGGTCGAGGAAACCCGATCCCCGTTAGGGGACGGGGACGATGATAGGTTCCCCGTTAGGGGACGGGGACGGGGACGGTGATAGGTTCCCTGTCGGGGGACGAGGAAATTTTTACCATCGGGGATCGGGGACGGGAAGTGTGATCCCCGGCCCCACCCCAGCCCGTTGTCATTCCTACCACCGTTTTGTGAATTGTCCATGTTTATCAAAATTGTTATCCCCGTTATTACTGAATAAGAAAAGGTGGGTGTTTGGGAAGTGGGTTTTTTTGTAGGTTTTTTTAGTTGTAAGATATTATTAGAGAAAAAATTTTTTGTGTTTGGGAAGATAGTTGGGTTTTTTGTGGTTGGATGTGATGTTTGTGAAAAAAAAAAGTAAAATGATTATGGGGTTTGATGTGATATTTTGTTTGGATGTGTTTTTGTTTTATTTTGTAACCAATTTGTCTTTTAGTAAAAAAAACTAAAAAATTTGTTCCCAAAAATACACCCCACAAACGATGCTTGTCATATATACTTTATAATTATATAATAAAATTGTATAATTTTATACTTTTCGAATCATAATTTTTTTTAAAAAAACATAATCAAACATAAAAAAAATAAAAAATAAAATCATAATTAAATGTCTCAAAATAATGTCATAATTAAAAAAAAATTAATTATAACTAAAAAATAAAATAACTTAACTAAAAGTACATATGATGTGAGGTGTGTTTAATAGAATTCATCTATAGAAGGACTTTAGTAAGATCGTTTGATTTATGACATTTTCTTCTTGTTTTTAATATTAGAAATTTATATTTATATTTGTACATTAATCAAATATAATATTAAATCTAAAAGTAGTGCTATGATAGACACGTTGAAATGCAAGTTATGATATTTATGAATTTAATTATTATAAATGACATAATTTAATTTTATTGAAGTCGTAATTAAAATAAAATAAAATAAATTATAACAAAATATATATAAAGTATAATTAAACAACTCTTTAATTATAAAAAAAAAATAATATCATAATCAAAATTATAATTATAATAAATTATAACTACATGGCTAAGGATCACGAACCGCTAGCGTGATAGTACCATGGATGACACACTTACTTTCCACACGAAAGAGCAAGGTTTGACACTTTGGAGTGTGCTATTTAGAGTTGGCGTTGTACTACTATTGTTATACCTTACCTCCTATTGTAAGGTGTAAGTGAGATCCATTGTTACTTCAGTGGTGGGCCATTTATAATGAATTGGGTTAAATGTGACCATCAATCAACTATCCCGGGCTATGGCTGGACATCGACCCGTTGACTCGCCCAGACTGCTCGTGTGATGACCGGGTACGTAACCCGTCTCGTTTTCTTTCATTTGTGTTGGGATTACTCGTGTTAAAGTGTCGAGGATTAACTTGAGGTCGTGTCAAGCGTTTGGGTTTATCGTCTTTGAAAACTTTTTTTAAATTCTCGTTCTTATTTTTTTTTGGCGTTGAGTTTCACATGTTTCGGGAGGCGTGAGGTTGGATTCGGGGTGTCTCGAGTTCAAATGCTGAAATTTTTGGCTAGGAGGCAGAACCGCACGTGCGGGGGCTTGCACCACACGTACGGAAGAGGGGCCAGAAGTGCGGTGAGCAAGGGATTGTCGAGATGCTCTACTGAAATAATCGCACGTGAAATTGCAAGTGCCGAGGATGGGTCGCATGTGCGGGGGGTGGAGGCTGCACGTGCGGTGAAGGGCGTGCCGTACGTGCAGGAAAACACTAAGTCCGAAAATTTCTGCCTTTTCTTCATTTTGAGATGAGTGTATCTCACCTTTTGTATACATCTCTCTCTCTAAAAACCCATTTCTCTTCCTTCTCTCTACATTTACCTACACCAAATTAGATCAAATCTTTGATTTTTTCAAATCCATTAAAGTTTTTATCATAGCTCCTTCATCAAAGTTCAAAAACTCTTCGAGGGCTACATTTTGTGCGGTGGAGATCGAGTTTCGACACCGTTAATTTTGGGGTATCTTTCTCTCTTTCCTTCTAGAACTTGAGGAAGGGATTTTCTTAGAGTTATATATATTTCTGCAAGATTATGTTGATTTTGGAACTCCCTTTGGTGGTATTGAAATTCATTTTTTTTTTTTTTTTGCTCAAGAGTGTTGATGATTTTAAAAGTGGGTTTACACCTTGTTTTCAAAAATTTCTTGAGAGATTGAACTACATTGTTGAGGAAAGATGTTCTGGAGAGATTCTTCCAAAAAGTTAAGGAAATGTCTAATTTTGGTGAAAACCTAGAAATTGGAGATTTTTTGAAAGATGTTGAGAATTCATGGGTTTTTTACTCGTTAAAATGTTAAAATGAATGAATGATTGGGAATTTCATATTGTTGTATATAAACGAGAAATTCCATGGAATATGAGAAATAGTTGGTTATGAAGTTTATTGTTCAAAAATGTGGGTATAATCATGAAATGACTAAATTGTTGAGAATGCATGGAATGTGGAAATGTTGCTACTCTTCGATAAATATAAATGAATATATGTTTATCTCGTAAAATTGCATTGGAAAGAGAAATGGAAATTGTGATTACAATGAAAAATTTGTGTGGGAGGATTGAAAATGAAATAATATTATAATGCATTAATATACGTTGCACTGGTATTTCAATTTATTTGGTTGTTACGAATTTTGAATTGAGATTTGTAAACTTTTGCATTGAGAAAATAATGTTTGTGAACAAGATCTCATTGAATTGTTTTTGAGGTAAATACGTTGGTAAGTCCGGATAGGGGGTGTAGTTGATATTAGTTAAGTTGGCCTGAGTATCCAGGATGAAAGATCGAAAACGCACGCGAAGTAGGTACTACATGTCTTCCGGTTAGCTATTGATAAAGTGGGGATTTGGTAGTGTTAGTTATGCCTACTTGCAGACACCAATCTAGGAATTACCTGAGTCGTATTTACCGTCCCTTGAACTTAATTTAAAATTATTGAATTGTTGAATTTTCAAGATTTCATTGTGCATGATGGTTTTAAAAAAGAGGAGGATGCAACTTTCTTTTAAAAGGATAGCATGGCATATGCATTTCATCTCATGAGAATTGTATAAAATGTATATACTTCGTTAAGAATTTCCAACTGGACTTTATGCTCATCCTATGGGATTTTGTGTAGGAAACGATGTGGTAATTCCGCCAAACTAAGGGCGCGGAGTGCATGTTGAGAGCACAAGGCTCTTGTTTTGTTGTGATTATATTTTTGCAATCGAAGGGTTATATTTGTGTGGGTTCGAGCAACCATTTTGTGTAACTGGGCTTAAGCCTTGAACTTTGTAGCCCCTTGAGGGCAATTATTTACTTTTGACTGATTATTTCACATGCTAGAGATTCATGTATTAAGGTCGTTGAATGTATATTCGCATATGGAACTTTTGTAAATCTCTTATAACTATGTATGCAGATGTTGGAGATTTGGGGTTGACGCGGTTATTAATTTTTTTTTTTTTTGGGTGTTACAGCTCAACCCAATGCCACTTTTTTAGAGATTGTGAAGTTTATTTTAGCCCATAAGGCTGTACTGGGCCAACATTATTATCCCGAAAAATATTAATGAGCTGGTTTGAGTTATACTTTCAACTTGGCCTGGTCAACTATTAAATAAATAAATAAATTATTTATTTATAATACATTAGAATCTATGTTTTTTGTTGAGATCTAAACTATATCATTGTTGATTTTATTGAAATTCACATTTGTGATGATATGTGATTGAATTTATTAGAAATCTGTTAATTTATACAAAAAATATTTCAATTTATAATGATATCAATATATTTATTTAAAAAATATAATGTGTGATTAAATTTAATTATAAAATGTTTTAAAAAAATTTAACATATAGCTCAATAAGTGGACTTGGAATCTATATTATAACAATTACAATATATATTTATATTTTTATAAAATAATTAAAATTTAATTTATTCTAAATTATTTTTTTATACATTTTAAACAAAATTTATATTATTATTTAATTTTAAAATTATTTTTTTAGCCCGTGCTTGCATAGGACGGTGATATGCTAATTTATGCTATATTTTATAACTTGTCTGGGGTGCACTAAAATAACATATTTTTTATCTTTTTTAATCACATTATTTCTCTATTTTTCTACACATATCTACTACTATTACTATTATATATATATATATTAAAAGTAATATTTTTCTCATACTTAGGTGGCACATTATAAGGGCTTATTAAAGTATTATTTTTCTCATACTTAGGTAGCACATTATAAGGGTTTTTTTTTTTTTTTTTTCTAAGAGAGCCACGTAAACATATATTTTGTTAATTACATAGAGTTTTACACAAACACAAACCTAATTTAAATTATACCAACCTTACTTATTTTATATGGACTCTATTTGACAAATATTTATTTTTCATATATTTTTCATGGTAAATTAAGATAATTCACAAATCCAATACCAAGTTTGCGTTTCACTTTTTTCTTCTTAATTCTTTCAAGGGTATTAGAATTTTTTTTTTAATACTAAATTGCCTTTTTTTTCTTCTTATTTTTCCATGTATTATTCTATACCTAATACCAATTATATATTATGAATTTGTCGTTTAAATTTTATAGTGTTTCTATATATGAAATTATATTTCATTTCCTATATTATTTTATATAATCACAATTCACAAGAGGAAAAATATGCACAACAATGATACTCTCGAGGAACCTCTAAAGTTTGGATTTAAATTGATGAACAATAAGTTCTTTTATGCTTTGACATCATACTATTAATCACTTCATACACTACGATGTATCTATTGTTTGGATATTTTCATTATTTTTCTTTTGGGTTTAAATGTTATTATATGATTATTTCTTGGTTAGTCATTGTTGAATTTCTTTTATATAGTTGATATTTTAATTTAATTAAGAGTGTTTATTTTACAATCTTATAATTTAATATATACATACACACACATATATATATATCATGTAAAATTATTATATGATAATCCAACTACAACATATTTATATTTAATTTTTTAAATAAATTTTATATAATTTCTATTTCTACATATTTTTATTTTCCAAATAAATATAAAAGAAAATTAAATATTTATAATTACTTTTAATTTTATGTTACTAATTCTTCTGCTAATTTAACTATTATTTCAATATCAAAATGAATATTTATTTTACTATTTTATAATACGATAGAACTAAAATTATCAAAAAAATACAAATAATTTAACTAAAACTAATATATATAATTATTCAAGTAACAATTTTATAGAACTATAACGTCAATATTATCAAAATAAATAATTAAAATCATATTTTAAATTATTATTTTATAACCCATATTGTACCATCAAATATTTTTTGAAAAAAAAAATAACATGTGCATTGCATGGGTCAACTACTAGTATCTATATATATATAAATTATAAAAGTGTGAAAAGCCTGCCATATTTTCTACTCTTTTTTTTTAAATCTCAATTTTACCCTCTCAAATCTCCTATATTTTTTAAAAGTCATGAAGAGTATTATATAAACCAACTATCTCTTTATTTTTTGAGTTGAATGCTCAAAAATGATATATCTGCTTCCAAAAATCCTATATAAATATAAACAAATTATCTCCCTTCGTATATAAAATAAAAATAAAAAAACTCATCTCCTATTTTTACATTGATAATGATAGAAGAAAAAAAAAATTACTCTTTCTTATTTACAATTGTCCATCATGGATCAAATTACTGTGAATAATTTTAGTTGAATATGAAAATTGTATGCATCTGTTCAAATCTATCCTATGTTTTTAAAATAGAGATTTGTGTTGCATCTAAAAAAATCACAAGTTATCTTCATACACTTTTTTTTTTTTAGATTATATTTTCTGAACTATAATATTTTACATGGTACTTTAATAATTAAGATATGATATCAAAATTTTAAACTACAACCACTTTCGTTGGTTTCATTTTTTAAATATGTTTTTCAATTTTTGTTTTTCATATTTTTGTTGTTCATTTTTCATATTTTCTCAGTTTTAGTGATTAAAAACATTTAATTTTCTTCATATTTTATATTTAAATTATATTTTTACATGAATATTTAATATCTAATAATCTAAATAGAATTAAAAAAGTAAAATATTGACAAAAAAGAATATACAACAAATTATTTTCTAAATATATTTAGATTCAGTGAATCTAAATCTAAAAGTAAAATTAAAAAACAAAAAAATATTATTAAATTAAGTGAATTTAAAAAGAAAATAAAAGGTTATTAAAAAAAAACTGTGTCAAAATTTTTAAAAATATGCAAATTCAAGAATTTAAAACAAAAGTTTGAAAAAACAAACCAAACCAAATACTGTAAACTTCTCTTTTTTAAAATCTTTCTTCACTAATCTATAATTTTACACAAATTATTCACAAATTCTTTTCAATTTTATGTGAATTTAATAATCTAATTAAAAAATTGTATATACAAATAAAAAACATAAAAATGTAGCACAAATATCTATATCAGGACCAACTATTTAATTATGAATAATTAACTTCTCATTATTACATGTATTATATTGTTGCAAAATATTTCGCATATTACCTTTGTGATATCTTATATATGCCAGTGTCTACATATATAAATATATATAAAAAAAAAACATGTAAATGTAATTTATATATGTTACTGTATTCATACATTGTCAATCCGTAATGCTATATTACCATCGAATACTTCTTTTTTTTTTAACATGTATCACTTTAGTAATATAGTTATATTTGTTAGAAAAAAACTGCAAAATTGTGTATTATTCTTCTATAAACTTATGTTCAATACATATATACATATATGTCATACAAACAAGTGTTTACAAACAATAATTGTATTTTTATTTTTTATTTTTACCTTCACAAAAAAAAATACATTAATGAAAAAAATGGATTTTGAAATTAATAACAATATGATATTGCCTTAAACTCTTTATCATCAAAATATTTTTATTATAATGAGGTGTACGGGTGAAGAAGAAAAATAAGACGATGGCGAAACAAAAATTACAAAAGGTTTATTGCAACATGTTCTCAAAACAAAATTAGACAAGCTGAAATAGGAATTGTTTATCTGTTGTGAAGTTCAAGAAAAATACTGTACCTCATGCACACATTTTAGTCAAATTATTAAAAAAATTTAAATGATACCCAAATATTATTGTAGCAACTCAATAATGCAAAAAGTAAGTATATCAAATAAAAAGTTTCTATCAAATTTTGTCATATAACAGATGACATAATAAATTATATAACTTGACAATTTCACGAAGTGACTCTGCAAACACTTATAAACATGAATTTATAAACATTGTGAAGACAATTATGAAATTCATATATCAATCAAAATATTAAGGTACAATATCATTCTATTTAAAAAAAATATATTATTCTACATTTTCTACATAAATGAAAATATATTAATGACTAATGTTATATTTTTCATCATGCAAGATATTCGTGACACATGAAACGAGACTCAACAACTCTTAATGTATAAAAATATATTACATATTAATAATAATGCATTTTTACACTAATAATATGCAATAGTGGGTTCAATGAATTTGTATTTTGAGATGAACTATTAAACAAAATTATATAATTGTGCAATTAATTTCATACATTCAATTGTATTATAGGTACGGATTATAAAAAATTAAAGTGAAAAGTTGATAAAAAAAGATTTGTATAACATTACATATTTAAAATATTCGTTTATTGTTTATTATTTATTGTTTGAGATAAGATTGTGATCTCAACAATCTAACTATAAATTAATATTTATATTTATAAAATTTCTCATTTGTCATTTAAATTCTTCAATTAAATATATATTCATTTATAATTTTAGGGTTGTCTGGGAAGTGCCATATTAGCTCACTTTTTTTTTTTTTATCTTTTTATTTTTTTTGGGTCACATCACATCTCTATTTTTTTACACATCTTTTCGTAAAAAATTAAAAAGTATACTTAATTATTTTTTTGGATCACAATACATCTCTACTTTTCTGTACATATTTTCGTAAAAAGTAAAAAAGTATACTTATGTAGCACTTCCCAAACTACCACTTAGTTATAATTTGGATACATACCAATTTATCCATACAAATGTTGTCACAACCCAAACCCGCTCCTAAGGGTTTAGCATCGCAAACGGCCAGTAATCCGTGATTACCAAAGGCCTGCTTAACAGTAATAACAAGAATACAATAAGAGGGGCCGGCGGAAGCCTGTAAATATTAAAACCTATTGTCGAAACAGTTGTGAGAACTTAAATGCACAAAATGAACTTTCATATACTTGTATATATACATTCACTTAAGTCCAAAACGCAACCAAGTACAAAATAAAAAACATGTTAGATAATTAAATTCCAAGTCAAAACAATGATACAATATCCACTTGAGTCCATATAACATTCAAATAGGGTGGATTTTAAATCACCCAAAAGCCTTGACAAAAGTTGGTTCAGAACCTCGCAGTAAGATACAATTGGTTGGCTTGACAAAACGGAATCAGGTTGACGCCGCTAACTTTGCTCCAGTGCCTGGCCACCTACATATATATATGATAAACTGTAAACTAAAGCCCAGTGAACAACAAATGTGTAAAGGGGTTAAGAATGAATGTCCTTTCAATATTTAAAGCAGTCAATTGCATCAACAGATCATTTATTTGATCAATATCTCATATTTCATATCATATCAATCATTTAGAAATCAAAGCAGTCATACGAGGTACATCCAATAGCAGAATAGTACAGTAGGTCTTAAAAGACCGAACAGTCAGTTGATGGTCATCAATACAGTAATAGTAGTTCTAAGGATTGGAACTGACAGAGATCTCTATAACAATAGCAGTAACAGTAACAGTCAATTGCTATAGATGCCACGAGTACAGTTCATAAAATAGGATAAACATTCATTCGATAAACAATGTTATTGCAGAAAATAGTACAATCAATTATTCATAAAATAATTATAATTGAACATAACTTTACAACATTGTTACTCACAATGTTCTGCCAATGGATTTGCCCTTGCGCTTGATCCTACACATTTCATAACATATTGGGTCACAAGCTATTCGATCCGTTCTTAATTTGTTTATTTTTCTTAGGCCTCTTTCTTATCCCTTTAGTTCATTTACAATGTTTAATGCAAGCCTAAGAGTGCTAAGAAATGAAAGAGAACGGAAAACGAAACATAAAAAACTTTTCAAAGTTTTATGAAATAGGACTCTTCGATTGAGTGCAACATTGGTCGCTCAAACGGACCCCTTGGTATGCAAAAATACTGGTTGCTTGCATTCTATGCTCAAGCGACAACTTCTTCGCTCGAGCGATGGTGACGAATTCTGAGTTTTCCAGAATGTTGTTTAAACTTCAAAACACGTTACTAAGACTCCAAATTTACGCATGACTTACTCAAATACACAAAAACATTCCCAATTACATATATTTAAAGTTAATTCCACTTATACTTCAAAATTCCATAATTTTAATTCAAATTTAAACCTTGGATTTCACGTTTAAAAATCATCTTTCAATTATTTCTTTGTTTTATGAAACTTAAAATTGAATCTATAAGACCCTTTCAAAAATATTTGCATGTATGAAATTAAATCAAAATCAAACTAATTTTTTATTCTCAAATATAAATTACAATTTATTTCCTTATTTGTCTAAATTTAAATTTAATTTATTTTCTTCATATCAAGCTCAATTTCAAACCCACAAATGCTAAAACATGAATTGATCCTCCAAACCTCTTAAAAATTCATGGTGCATGTACAATTGAAACTCAATTTTATGTTAAGACAATTAAATTCAAACCCAAAGTGATTAATTTCTAAATTAATTTTCACAAATTTGAACATAGCTCAAATTCCTCATTTTTTTTTTTAATCACATAAAATTGACTTCAAACTCTTTTTTATTTTCCTTCAAAATATGAAATTAAAGTTATAAACTTCTTAAAGAATCATTTGCATGTATGAAACATTTATCAAAATCCAACAAATTCTACATTATCAAGCTCAAATCATAATTAAAAAAAATTAAAATAATTCAATTCACCAATTATACTCTCTTGAGCTATTTAGGCTTTCAATTTAAGTCCAAATAAATTCTCAACAAAATCATATACAAGCCAGTCTTCATAATTTTCATAAATCTCAAATTAAATTAGAATAATGGGTAATTAAAATTCAATCTCCTTAATTAATTAAGTACTAATCTATATAACAATGGAAAGGTTCATTTGAAAATGTATTTGAAATTAATGGTTCAGATCTATCTAATTTAAAAAGCAATGGCTCAGATTTATTTTTAAAAATATCTCTCTCACAAACTATCTTTAATGGTTTAGATTTGTTCAATTAAAAAACAATGGCTGAGATTGAAAAGAGTTTCAATGGTCTAGATTTATTAATGACTAAAATTCAATGGTTCAGATTTGTTTACCTATCTACTCTCACCAACCCACTACACTTACCAGGTAAGGCACTCTTTACATCATTTCTTTACATCATATGTATCAATGAACAAAGCTTTGAGAAAGCTTTGAAGAAGGAAGAAAGCTCTAAAGAAGGAAGAACAAAGCTCAATCGAACGCTCTTTTCTCCACCATCATCAGGTAAGGCACTCTTCTCTCCTCACTTTCATTTTTTTTACCTCTATTTTTTTTTTTTCATCATCCCGTCATCCCCACCTTCAGTTTGAATGCTAAACAATGGCTCAGATTTTTTTTACCTTCAGTTTGTTTTTTCTGAAGCAAAAAAAAAATACTGAAGCAAAAATTTTTGTCTCACATTCGGAGGGTTGAGATTACATTTATCAAACATCTATGAGTCAAGATGATTTGTTTGTTTTAGCTTTTTCCCTCCAAAATGTGTCTCTTCACTTACTCTGTCTCTCTTTCCCATGTTAAGAGATAGATTCATCTCTTTCTCTTCTTACATACTCCACCAACTCTCCATTTTGCTCTCTGGTTTTAGCTCAATTTTTTCTCTCAGTTTCGGTTCTGCAATCTCCAGCAACTCTTCATAGGTGACACTTCTATTCTTCTCTACTCTTTCACTCTTCTAACCTATGACATGGGTTTCTATTTCTATAAATATTGAAATGGGTTAAAAATATGATGGATTTTGATTTCATTGAAGTGGGTTTCTGTTTCTGTATGTATTTTATTGAACCCTTCATTCACATTTGCAGAGTCATGAAAAATAGTAGGTATGTATTGGGTTAGATTGGGTACTGGATTAGATTGGATTAGGTTTTTTTAAGATTGTTTAATCTCTTTGATTTGTGTTTTGTACTAAGATTATGAGACAAAAAAATTTAACAATTCCATTAAATAATATGTTTGTTTGGAGTGGATAGGACATGAGATATATGGTGTAACGATCATATACTGTGTTTGATTGCAGGAAAGTGTTTTTTTTTTTTTGACACCCTCGAAGATTTGATATTATATGTTGAAATTAGTAAAACTTCAAATAAGTGCTATTGTGCAAATAAAAGCTCCCCAAACATGGCCTTAATGCGTTAGATGAGATTGATTACTTTATCAACTATAAAGAATGAACAAGAGAACAGGGGACTACATTGAAAATGAACTTTTCAGAGACAATGAAATTTGCCGGAAATTCATTTTTAGAATTTAATCTGATTTGGAGTGATATGTTTTGGCTGTGTTTCCAATTTCAAAACAATATCACAAAAACAAACCCAAAAAAGAAAAAAAAATGATCAAACAAGCTAAATTTTATAAGTTTGATTCACCAAGTGGGACCAACTAGCATCGCGATCCTTTTAGATTTGGTGCCAACAAGAGGGGTTTGCACCATGTTTGCACCCTGTTTTATTTATAGGGCTGTTTGCACCCTGTTTTATTTTGTTGCATAATCAAAAGCCCATTTTATTTTGCACTTTGTTTTTGGTGATAATAATTCCTATAATCTATTAAATGCTGCTGTTGAGGATGAGCTTTAATAGCAAAAACAAAAATGTTATACATTTTAAAATTTTTATCAAATGTTAAACAAAATAAAATTTTGTATTGTGTTTTTTTTTTTTTAATAATCAATTGGGTTTCAACACCCACTTCTCTCTCTCTCTCTATCAAATGGGGGTTAAGGAAAAATGGATTTCAAATTAAGAATCATTTTTATTTCATCTTAGTTAAATGGGTTGATGTAACGCCCTCAAAATATAACATAAAACTCATCAATATAGACATGCATTGATATATAAACGATCAACATCCTTCTATTCATCAGAGTGTTTCTTTACAAGAGTATTACATGTTGACAACAAAAGTAAACGCCCCATGGGCTTACAACTTTCCAAGCCAACACTTGGTTATAAGAAATGAGTACTAACTCATATACACATTAAGCCCTAGGCTTGAATTTGCATGTAATACATCAAAAGGAAAATGACATCCAAAAAGTCTGACAGCCTCAAGCCTCCCAAGCTATGTCCTTGGAGGTGGCATGCTACCTGTACCTGAAAATGATGTTCCCATATAGGGTGAGCCACAGCCCAATAGAAATACACTAAACCAGCCATGAACAATGACTAAAAGATTAGCAGCTGATAGATGGCCAACACAGATACATCCACTTATATCATATTATAATTACATGACATACAAGTCCATGTTACTTTTCATTTCTCTCCATTTTCAGTAGATAAGCATACTAGCTAAATCAACATATCAACAGATAAGCATACTAGCTATATCAACATCTCAACAGATAAGTATAAGAACTATATCATACAACCAAAGATAAGCATATGAGCTATATCTACTCTTCTCTAGACAAGCATATGAGCTGCGTCTACACTTCTCAAAGATAAGTATATGAGCTATATCTACGGAGTTGATCCCCTATCTCCTCCCAACACTATCCGGTTTAGAGGTACATCCTCCATCTTCCCCTAAACCGCGGAGTACATCCCCCATCTCCTCCTCTACACACAATGCATATAAACACATAGGTTCTATACACAATCAACCAATACATAAAGTTAATGTATTCTATTAACCGTCATGCTCCATGACACATTCTATTGATTAGTTTTTGTTTGCCTAATCATCATACATTGTCTACAACAATCAAGACTATCCTCCACCGATAGCCCAAAGCAGTTATTTCTAAACAGGAAATAAATGCACAAATGGATAATATATCAACATTTCAATTTGGTGAGCGATAAATAATTCAACTACACCCTTTAATCCCATACATTCCCAATTCCAACATTTCTAATTCAATTCCTCATTTCTCATATTAATTATTCAAATTAATTTATCAACCAATTAGGGCAAATTCCCATAATTAACAAAACAACCCTCAGGTTTCATTTTCATCCACATTCCTTTATCTATTTCATTTTTTCTATGCCAAACTTGCATATAGGTTTATTTCAAACAAAACCCTAACTCTTGTAAAATTACAAAAAAGGCCCAAACTTCCTCAAAACTACCCAACAACACCCAACATCTCAAAATGCTAAAATTTAAAGACAAAATCCATAAGAAGGAGTAGGATATCCCTACCTCAAAGTTTGGGCTCTGTAGACACCCCATTTTTGACCGTCCTCAAGACTTGGACGTCACCGTTTGAACACTCGGTGATTATCCATGTTTGTGTTTGTTTGAAGTTCCCGGAGGTCTCGGCTACGCGCCTTGTCTCAGGATCTCCGAACTCAACCGTTTTGTGTCTGGTTTTGCACCAAACACTTGTGTTTTGCCTTGGAGGGGCAGGGAATGCCTTGTGAGGCATCCCCACACACCACCGGCACTAGCTAGAGGCCATCGGCTGGTTTTTGTTGCCACCGGCAATATATATTGCCGGTCGGCACTCTTTGTTGCCGGTCGGCACTAAATTTTGTCAAAATGACATTTTTGGCTAGCCGACTACTGTTCAGCTGCTTTTGGAGATATTTTGAGACAGCTGTTTGGCATTTGGTTCCCCTCCATACACGTGTATGGAGGGATGCCCTCCTTGGAAGCTTGTTGTATAAGCTTTACAACTTGGTTGCCTATAAGAGAGGGGTCTCTTCTCTTGGCTTGAAGGTTAGACATTTTAGAGAGGGAACAACTCAGAGAGAGCTCTGGTTTTAGGTTAGGGTTTGTGTATCTATCCTATATCTCTCTCTCTCCCTTAAGCTTAGTGTGTGTGTTTTGTCTCACTATTGCACACAAGCACCTAGTGCTTCACCTTCCTTTGGCTACTGAGGTTCCAAGGGCTTGTTCTTGCTATTTTTGATTGGATTTAAGCTCAAGGAGGCAACAACATCAACATTTGTGAAGGTGGTCAACAAGGGTAAGAAACTAGCCTTTTATTCCCCATTTTTGCATCCTATTTCTACCTATCTTAGAGCTGTTTTTGTGTTTAGTGTATAACATAAAAAAGTTCTGTTTTTAGGCCCTCTTGATTGTTTATTAAGAGTGTTTTGTGGTTTGGGCGTGTTTGACCACCCTTAGGCCTTGAAAGGCCCTCATTTTGTGCTATTTTGTGCAAGTTTCGAGACTTTGGTGTTTGGGCCTCTTCACCACTGAAATCTTGAGGGATTTTAGTGGTGGAGATGGTGCCTTGAAGTCTCCAAAAGGGGAGGGCCACCCCCTCTCCTTGTTGTCCTTGAAAGGGACCTTTTTTTGGTCTCTTAAGGAAGTCTTTGTTCAAGTGTGTGTTGAGCATGCCATGGCTGTATTTTATGCTTATATTGCCATGTTATAACTTTGTACTAAGTTGGTTTTGGCACTCCATACATGTTTAGTATAGTTGCCATGCAATGCCTCCTTGATCCCTTAACATGCCTTAGGTTGTTAGCCTTTGTTTGAGCACGTTTTAGGCTTAGACTTGTGAATGTTTTATGCTTATTTTGCCATGTTTTAGGTCTGTCCATAGTTGTTTGGATTGATTTTGGCATGCTTAGTATAGCTTCTTTGCATTTGTAGCTTGTCAGGCTTGTATACCTCAAATATGTGAATGTGTAGCATGTGTTGCTTGCATCATTTTGGTGGTTTGGAACCACCCAACATGTAATTTCAGTCCCTTTGGCATGCTCATATGTTTGCCTTAGTTGCCTCTTTATTTCTTTGAGAGCATGTGTTGTATGTCTTATGTTTTGACCATTATGCATGCCTTTGAATTCAAACCATTTAGATGCCATCTAAGTGGTCCTTTGGGCTTGATTTTGTGTGCTAAAACTCTGATTTTAGTTGCTTAATTCTTGCCATGTTAAGTCTTATCAAGTGTAGTTCAATGCCCTTTGACTAGCCTTGAGCACTTGGGCCATACTTGCATGCTTATGCTTGTCTCATTTGGGTTGGTTTGGCACCATATCCTAACATGATTTTTTTTTAGAGCTCATATTGCGTGCTAATTGTCCGTGTTTAACTTCTTTTAAGTGTGCTTAAAGGTTGTTTGTTCAATGCTTAAGTTGGTGCCTTAGCATGTGCATGTGTGTATATGTGTTTGGCCCTCATATTTTAGCATTTTGGCCACTGATTTTAGGCCTAATTGGAGTTGCCTAATTCATGTGTAAGACCATCATTTGCTTAGTTGTATGCTTACCTTACATGTTTGTACATTGTCCATGTTCATGCTTGTATGCTTGCATTGTTTGTTCACATGCTCATGTTGCATCCCTAGTTAACATGATTAGGTTGCAACGCATCTTGCATGCATGCCTTGTCCCTTGATTTGGTGATGGGGATTGGGTTCTTTGAGTGTTTAGTTTGCATTTCATTTGACATGAAAATTGCACACTTGATTCTTTGGGCCATCATGCATGAAAATGTGTGATTGGTGGCCCGAGAATCGAGGCACATCCCCCTTTGAGTCACAAACATGATAAGGAATGTGTTTGGTGCATACATAGCTTGAATAGCATTGCCATGTCAGGTTCTGTTCTCTGCTGCTGTGAGTTGCAGGTTCTGCAGCAATTTATTGCCGGCCGGCAGCATTCAGTGCCGACTGGCATTCAATGGATGGCCGGTGGATATATTTTGTGCCGATGGGCCACATCCTAGTGCCGGTGGTCATTTTCTCCAGCCGGTGGGATTCTCCAGTGTCCAGAGAGGCATCCTTGAGACTTTGGAAGTTTTCAGAGGAACAAAGCAGGGAAAACAGAGGCAGGCTAGGCATGGCAGTGCAATTCCGAGCGGAATCCGAGCGCGCATGCATTGAGCCCTCGCCCCGAGGCGGTTTACTGTTTTTTTTCTTAGATTAATTAAATTAATTAATTCGTTGATTTAGTTAATTTGTAATATTTAATTAGCTTGTGTAGTTAATTAATTTGTATTATTTATTCGGTCCCTCCGAGTGAGGGCAAATATGTAATAAGTGTGGGTGAGTGGTGTGCATGTCTTCCAACCCCCACTTCTTTCTTCCCTTTTATTTACCTGCTTATGATGGTAAATTAGGGCACGTTTATTTTTGCATACCTTATGCAATGCATGCGTGCATCCATGCATTTGTCTTACATGCACCGGGCTCGGTACATTATACAAACCGCATTGTATCTTCAAATCTAACTTGAATATGTGCACCGAATGATTGCATTTCACATGCCATTTTAGGGTTAGCCGAGCCTATCCTAAACTGCATCTCTGTATGTGTTGCATTAGCCACTTGCCATGAACTAGGACATGCATGTTTGCTAACTAGTTTATTGTTTTGGCACGGAGTACGATGTAAGTATTTACGCTTTAGCATATCGCATGCATGTGAATGTTGCCATGACAGTATGCTTACCATGTGGCTAAGTGTTTATATGAGATAAACTGTTTGAATGCCTGTGGGTGGAGGTTGGATTGCTTGAGTTGGAAAGACTCGTTGAAATCCGTGTTTTAGCCTACTTGCGAGTAGCAAATTCTGAAACGCTTTCGAAACGAACGGATATGCAATGCTTGTTTCCAAATTAGGCGATCTAGTCTATACTTGTTTGCTGTGCGCATAACATAGTAATTCTAGGCTAATAACCGGAATAAGAACACATAACGTTTTCAAAATCGGATATCACGGTTAGTAGAGGCCGGTCTTCGGACCGGGCGAGAGGGGGTGCTCATAGCTGACCTTCCCCGATCGTACCCAAGCTCCCGAGCCAAGACAACTTTGGTGATGACGGACACGTGGCCTTCAGCACCGAGTCAGGGTTTCCTAAATTTCCCATTTTAAAAATATTTAGGTGGCGACTCTGTATCTGGCAAAGCAGTCCATGTTTGGCACTACTTTTCAAAAAAATCTGTTTTTCTCAAAACGATTTGCCAGATTTGGACTCTTTGGTTCAGATTAAGAACCGCAACAAACAAAAAAGGGAGTCCGAACTGTAGAGTGAGGCCCAAGGGCGCGTCTACAGTTTCTGGCGACTCTGCTGGGGAGTTTAGAGAGCTTGACTCGAACTCGTGATATCCCGTTTTGATTTCATTTATGTGTCTCTTTGCATTGCATGTGCATTGGTGCGCCTATGACACCGTGTTGGCCATCTGCTATTCCTGAGCGGTTTGCCAGAGGCTTGTCTTGTCAAAGCATGTCCATAAGGCTGACCGGTTACGGGCTCTGCCAGTATGGGAACACAAACCCCGGTTTTACCGGGGCACCCTCTTTGACCATTCGACCTAGTGCATATCGAAATCCATAGTGACCATTCCAAACTAGGACAGGTTGCTTACCCGATATAGGTTGTTTGAAACCGCTGCGTGCGTAGTGAAACCCTAGCTCCTGACAAAATAGAACAGGGAAACCCTACCCCAACATAGGGGTGTATTGGCTCTCTTTTGCCTGCTACGTGCTTTTAGAGTGTATCTCTGCAGGAAACGCATGTATCAGTTTGCAAAGTTTGAACATCAGGCCCGAGGGCAGTAGTATCAGTGTTGCTCAGAATCAGTTATGTCTGCGGGTATCAGTTCAGTTTTGAACAGTGATTCTGGGGAACAGTGATCAGTAGTAGAGTACAGTTGATCGGCTACATCTGTATTTGATCTGTTTGGGGCTGAAATACTGCTTGTTTTCCGTTTCAGTTCAGAGATTCAGAGAGTTGGTCCAGAATAGTTAGTGTCTTCTTCTTGCTGAGGCAGGACTTAGCATGGCGCAGAATTCAGAAGAGGTCGTGGTCATGACGGCCGCGTTGGGTCAAGGAATCACCCCGCAAGGTGAGGCTAATATTGATATGCCGCATCCACCCAGCTCGCCTGCCGCACACCCAATTTGGACCCCTCAGCTATATCAGGCTCGCGAGCCTACTACATTTGAACTAATGGGAATGATAGGTGATCTTCAAAGATCCGTGACGGATCTCGCCTACGGGATGTCTGCCTTGCCACCAGTCGCATCATATGCCGGAGGCTTTTTATCCCAGGAGCCCCCGCTATTGGGACGGATTGTAATTGAACTCAGCCAACCGGAGATGGCCTCCAGTTATGGCAATGACGTACCAACTCAAACCCTAGATCAGGCTGAGGCCAGAGACAAAGGCAAGATGAAGGCAGATGCCGATCCTATCGAACAACTGCTGTGGGCAGTAGAGGCTTTGAAAGCCGGGGGAATGAACAAGTAACAGATATCCGCAGTTGTGACAAAAGCTGTGGAGGATGCTTTCCCCACCCCGCCTGAGGGCAGTTCCAGTCAATCAGAGAATCGGGATAGGCCCCGTCATGCCAAAACAGTTCTTCCCGCTCCCAACCTCGCATCCGGAAAGGATCAGAAATCCAAGGCCGCACCCGCCGATCCGTTCGCTAGTGCATCTGGCAAGAGTACCCAGGCTCCAAAGTACCTGCCCCGAGGGCGCAGGGTCTTCCATCCTCTCTACATGCCTTTGTCTAGGGCACTTTTGATTTTGGCTAAAAAGGGGCACCTTACACCCCTGGAACCGCGACCCCTACCGAAGAATCTCCCTGCTACTCATGACGCTGCTCTGTACTGTGCGTACCACCAGCAGACAAGCCATGCTACTGACAACTGTTTCCGCCTCCGTCATGAGGTGCAAGATTTGATTGACAACGAGGTTATCCTCCCCCCCACCTCAGCCAAGTCAGTCACTACAGAGTTCTTGGATTTTGAGGACACAGATACTGTGAGTATGTAATCAAAAGGTGAACCGCCTGTGGGCAGTGCCTGGCGCATTTTTGGATGTGGCGTTTGGCACGCATTCTTGGGCATCTGTTAATGTTAGTTTTGTAAATTCTGGCTCGGGTGTCGAGTCATTGTTTTGTTTTGTTTTGAGTCTGTCTCTCTGTATTGAGTCAGTCTTTTTACTTACAGGGTCTGTCTTGTTGTAATGAGTCAGTCTCTCTTGTATAGTGTACCAGGTGATTTTGGGGTTGTTGCCTCAAACACCGTTTTGTCTTGTAATTAGTTGTTTTTGCTTTTTGAGTCTGTCTCAGTCGAGGAGCTAGTCACAATCAGGGAATCTGAATGAAACAGCCGCGGCTATCACATTTCCGTACTTGTTGTTGTTTCAGCTAGTTGTGCCAGAGGACGTGAATGGAATGATAGTACATTTCGCCTACTCTCTTGTGCCTTAAGCATCGTTGTAATGACCTAAGCTTTTCATAAAAACCCTTTTCGAACACTGTGGTGATAAAAACGAAGAGGAAGTAATTCCTCGGGTTTTGCGAAACTTCGATCATTTTTTAGAGAAAGAGAGGCATGCTAAACTTTTAATGATTGAAATCATGTTTGTCAGCATGAGTACTGAGAAGGACCCTAGCTTGATCCAGGCCGGTCCCACACTATCTTCAACGCGAGCGATGTGTCGCCTTCTTAAAAAATTTAAAAAACAAAATGTTTTGCGCGGTTCTGTGAAGACCTGTGTGGAATCGCTCTTGAGATTGTGCAACCTAGGATCGCTCTCAGCCTCGAGACTCAACCCCTTTTGCTTCCGAACCTCGAACCCATTCAGAACGTTCAGCGGTCAATTATCAGAAGAAGCCAGTGTGGCCAGATTTGAAGCAGCCCTCGAACAAGAGGCACCGAAGTCAGATCAAAGAGATCAGATCCCACCAGGCAAGGCTCGTGAAGCAACCATGATGTACTTTTCTGCAAATCGACGCAACAGTCACTCTCCTGGATACGGAGAGGCTTCGATCTCAAAACCATTTGGCATGGGCTTGCTACACTTTTTACCCTTTGAGAGGCTCGCTGGGCCGAAAACCCGAAAGGGCGACCCAGGCAAAAGTTAGAGCAAAAGAAAAATACAAAGAGCAAAAAAAAAGGAAAAAATATACCAAAAAAGAAAAATACAAAAAGAAAAAAAGAGCAAAAGAAAAATGCAAGGAAAGAAAAGAAAAGAAAAGAAAAAGAAAAAGAAAAAGAAGCTCGCAAGGTCGAAAACCCGCATCGGGCGCCTTGGCAAAAGTTAGAGCCTAAAATCAGTGAAGGTTAAAATACCCGAGTGTACCTTAACCGGAACTACGTAAGGCTTGATTCCCATGTTTGGGATACGTAGGCAACTTCATCTTGAAGTCCAGCCCCCAACGCTTCCATAGCGTCTCAGTCCATGTCATGGTTTTGATCACTTGTGCCTCCTCCGAATCCGATGTCTCGATTGCAACAACCTGGAACTACGGGATTAACTTCCTCTTGAAATCCAACCACCAACAACTTCCAGGTGACTATGTCCATATATTGATTCAAACCGTCTTCGTCTCCTCCGCGTCCGAGGGTCCGATCGTCGTCCACGAGGACTAGCTTACAGCATGCCGCGGCATCATCCAAACAAGGGGCAACTTTCCGTTGCCACACAGTGCCATAAGTTGCCCTGAGTTACCGTCCAAACCAGGGGCAACTTTTCGTTGCGCCCCCCCTTTAAGTAAGGGGCAATTTCCCATTGCCTCCGATCCGAGGTTGCGCATCTCGAGGGTAAGTTCTATGCTCGTCAAGCATCGACTGTTTGCAAAAATAGTTTTTGAAAATTATTACTAAAGTTGACTATTTTCTCGAAAACTATTTCATTTTCCAAAATCGGACCATGTTTGGACCCAAAAAGGAAAATTTTCAGTGCTCACAGCCTGGTTTGCATGATTTTCAAGTCAAAAATCGAATAAGTGTGTTAATCCAACTCTCGTTTTGATCAAAACTGTTTTAGGAAGAGAATAAAAAATGGTCAAAGTGACGAACTAGGGGCACAATTGAGTCAGGTCTTCTGTCTTTCCCCGTTAACATACTTGCCAGAAGGGCACTCTATCTACCAAAAGAAACAGCCGCGAACTAGCTGTATTGGGCGTGAACCCACAACCTCTCGTTTACCTATCAACCGCCCTGGGGAGGGATGAAAAATGAGAGAATAAAGAATAGAGAGGTGTGCGCTGAGAGGAAAAGTGAGGAAAAGGGCTTTTTCAGAAAAACAGAGCTTGAGGGCCGAGTGATGTGAGAATCGCAAATCAGAAAGGGTGGGACATAATACCCGAAGGAATTGGCTCCTTGAGATTTGAGGTCCTTTTTGTAAACATGTCCGTGAGTCGTGTCTTTTGATTTGTCGGTCTCAATTTTGGCTTTGAGTCTTTTCCGAGTGTGTCCCGTTGTGTTCAGGTCATGTGCCTTTTGTTTCTTTGTTTGAGTCTACCTCGCTGTGTTCTGTGGTAGGCTCGACACCCCGGTTGAAAACCCTTCCTTATTTCAAAAAAAAAAATCGTTTGTGCTCAGAATGCTGTGTCATTCTCTACATTCGTGCGAAGCAGGAGAAAGAAAGGGAAATTTGGGACCTCCGAGGGTGTTTCAACCGCAACCGTGTCAGCTTTTATGGTCCGTCTTGTCAGATCGGGCTATTTGTTCAGGGTTTGCTGTGTGCAGAATGAACCGAGTGCTGTGTTATGGGCTGTATGCAGATCAATCCCCAGTAGAGTATGGGCTGTATTGTCCAGGTTGAGCAGTGGTTTGTGTGAGTTGTTTGCTGTTAGTTGGTTGGTTATCCGATTATCACAGTGCAATTGCTCAATTTTCAGACAACAAAGCAATATCATTTACATTTGAGGTGTAATATGATGCAATACAGTGCAAGGTATGAAATATACACAAATGGAAACACTTTTTCAGACAGAAAGTTTGTTTCATTTCATATCATCTTTTCAAGTACATAAGTTTTGGGAAACAAAATTTGCCTGCGGCAGTACAAAGTACCCTAACTACTAACCAAAAGGGGAAAATGCAAAAAGAAAAGAAAAACAGTAAAAATCTGTATCAAATGTCAAAATGGTTCCGGGGCCGTCAATCTGTCCTGGTCCTCTTCCTGGACGAAGGTCCAGGAGCGTCATCAATGGGGGCATCACTAGGGGCATCTCCGTCTGAGCTCGAGTCCGAGCCATCACTGGTCTCCTCCGCCTCTGTCTTCGCCTCAGACTCGTCATCTGGAACTGGAGCCCGCGAGCTGCTCCCGACAAGAGTGCGTCTCCCTCTGGTGCGGGGATATACTCTGCCATCCCGGGTAGAAATGGGAGGTCCAGTTGGAGCGCCACCCACCGGAGGAATCTGGAAGGGAGGTTGAAAAAGCATGAAAGGTGAATGCATCAGTATGCCGTGAGCAGTGAATCAGTACAGGATGCAGTGTATGAATACAGTGTATCGAATGCCGTGAGTAGTGAATCAGTGCAGAATGCAGTGTATGAGTACAGTGTATGTATGCCGTGAGCAGTGAATCAGTATAGAATGCAGTGTACGAGTACAGTGTATGTATGCCGTGAGCAGTGAATCAGTACAGAATACAGTGTGTATGTGAATGCCGTGAGCAGTGAATCAGTGCAGGGTGCAGTGTGAGTACAGTGTATCCGATGCCGTGAGCAGTTTATCAGATGTTGCGTTATGCATCAGATTATGTAAAGCAGTTTGTGTATGGTTTGAGGCTGTGGTCAGAAAGAACATACCGGAATGCTGTAGAGGGCCAGGAGGTCGAATGTCCGCTGTAGCATCCCCATCATGGAGGCATTCATCTCCAATGACTGCCGGGTATACTCAGAAGACGCCTGCAAAAGTATCAGATGCATCAGTATTCTGTGGAATATCAAATAAACCGAAATGAAATGACTGTACGAAAATGCAGTAATACATACCGGAGGCAAGTCGGGGATACCGACAAACTCATGATCAGCCGGCGGAGGGGCGAAGAGGATCTGATAGGTCGCCCCACCCTGCCCTCGGAAAGTCAATGAAGCGGGCAGAGCAGGCCAACCGGTCTCCCGCCCTCGCTGGACTCCACCCCTGCCACGGACTCGAGCCCTCCTCGGCGCTCCCCCTCTAGCTCCTGCTCCGGCCGCTGGCGCCGCAGGTCTCTCTCTCTCCGCTCGGCGGCCGCCGCTCAGAGGTCGCATGATGAAGGCCCGGACGTACTCCGAGTAATCCCCCTCGCCTCTGTAGCCGTCCGCCTCCCAGCCAAGGGTGTAGTCCGCCATCTGATCGGCGGTGAATCTCTCGGTATCCCGCATGTGCTCAGGAGGGTGCATCGGGACTATCTGCTCAGGTAAGTCCAGGGTCTGGCGTAGGAAACGCTCGCCCAGGTACCAAGCTCGACAGACCGGGCCCTCGAGCAGAATCCGGTAACGCGAGGTCTCGTCGGCACCGGCAAACCAATCCCGCATCATCACTGGCAGTGGAGCCCACGGCTGCCAGGTGATCTGAAAATGAAATACAGTTTGTTACCTACTGTTATTGAAACATGCAGTGGAAAGATGAAACTGAAATGAACTGCAAGTAAAACATACCTCGGCAGGGGTGATGGTGTCGAAGTAGCGGCGGAAGAAGCTGAATGTCTCCCGCGGCCTCCGGGTGCATCTCCCGTCAAAGAAGGGACGACCAGAGGGGTCTCTGCGTCGGGTACAGGAGCGAGCCTAGGAAAGTAGGCATAAACCCACAACTGCAAGATAAAGACCAGTGCATTTATCAGATAAAGCAGAATACAGAATAGAAAGCAGAAATAGCAGAGCCATGTTTTGTGCAGTGTATTGTGCAGAGTGTACAGTGTGAGCAGTGTACAGTCAGTGTAAAGCAGAGTATGTATGTGCCGTGTGTACAGTATACAGCA
Organism: Camellia granthamiana; assembly: GCA_036172215.1. Taxonomy (NCBI): domain Eukaryota; kingdom Viridiplantae; phylum Streptophyta; class Magnoliopsida; order Ericales; family Theaceae; genus Camellia; species Camellia granthamiana. The sequence goes on along the minus strand of CM069905.1, from coordinate 20,789,663 downwards.
AGTATAAAGCAGGCTACAGTGTGTGCAGTGTACAGAGTACAGAAAATGTAGAACAGAAATGTAAAGTAGAGAAGAAATGTACCTCCCAAGCACGCCAGTAACCCCCGAGCAACTGTCCGCTGCCACGGGAGGCGGAGCTCATGTATCCGTAAAGGGTGGCCAGAGCGGCGCCACCCCAGTCGAAATGTAAAATGTCTCTGACGTCCACCAGTGCGCTGAGAAGACAGAGAGGCACTGTGTTCGCCCGGTCGGCGAAGAGAGTCGTCCCGAACAGGAACATAAGGAAGCCGCGTGCGTATCTGTCCACGGCCTCTGGCGTCATCGGGGCTGCATCAATGAGGAGGGGCTGAACCCGGAACTGCACCTCGAACCAGGAGTACCGGACGAAGCCGAGATGCGCGAGAGGCGGTGCCGCGCCAAGCAAGTAGACCTGGGCCGCGGTCCACTCGTCCATGTCAATGTCAAAGGGGATCGGATCACCCCCTACCCCGATGCCGGTGAGCATCGAGAAGTCATAAGGGGTCATCGTCATGTCCCCGGTCGCCGAGAAGTGAAACGAATCGGTGGTGTCCCACCATCTCTCCACCAGAGCGGCGAGGAGAGGTCTGCATGTCGTGAGCCTGGAAAGTCCCCTGCAGAAGGCGCCAAAGCCGGCCTGGTCCACAATACGGCGAACTACATCGGGAAGCTCGGTGTACCACTCGCGAGCAACAGTGTTCCCATACCCGCGGATGGTATGGGAATCTCCCTGTTTTCAAACAAATAGTTGCAAAACAATATCAAATGTACAGTTTTGAAGAAACAGTCAAAATCAGCGCAAATTTGGCATGCGTGCATATTATCAGATTCAAACAGATACCGGGTGCCGGTGTGCTTTTAGCAAACTACAACGTGTGATGCGTCAACGTGTTTGAGTGGCTCAGTGCAAATATGGCATGCGTGCAAGTATATTCAGATTCAAACAGCTACCGAGTGCCGGTGTGCTTTTAGAAACTACAACGTGTGATGCGTCAACGTGTTTGAGTGGCTCAGTGCAAATATGGCATGCGTGCATATTATCAGATTCAAACAGATACCGGGTGCCGGTGTGCTTTTAGCAAACTACAACGTGTGATGCGTCAACGTGTTTGAGTGGCTCAGTGCAAATATGGCATGCGTGCAAGTATATTCAGATTCAAACAGATACCGGGTGCCGGTGTGCTTTTAGCAAACTACAACATGTGATCCGTCAACGTGTTTGAGTGGCTCAGTGCAAATATGGCATGCGTGCAAGTATATTCAGATTCAAACAGATACCGGGTGCCGGTGTGCTTTTAGCAAACTACAACGTGTGATGCGTCAACGTGTTTGAGTGGCTCAGTGCAAATATGGCATGCGTGCAAGTATATTCAGATTCAAACAGATACCGGGTGCCGGTGTGCTTTTAGCAAACTACAACGTGTGATGCGCCAACGTGTTTGAGTGGCTCAGTGCAAATATGGCATGCGTGCAAGTATTTTCAGATTCAAACAGGTATTGGGTGTCGGTGTTTGCAGTGGAATACGGTGTGTGCCGTGGTTTGAGTGATTCGAGGCTAGTGCAGTGTGTGCGCGTGTGAGTCTTAAACAGATAATCAGTTGCAAACGCGTTTGTAATTAACTACAATATACAGTATATCAGTGCATCGGAACTAAGCAATTAAAGAATGCAGCCAGTTATGGTAATCGGCAGTTAAACATTCTACATCGCGGAAAGTAAAGCAGAGAAAGAAAGTTACCTCGGAAGCGCCGGAGGATAGGTGAGAGGTAGACTCGCGAAGCAGCAGCTCGGGGTCCAACGCCATGTCGAAGCTCCTGAACTGGCGTAATCCGTCGGGTGGTAGAACGTGGATCGCCGGCCGGTAGGTCGCCGGGTCGAAAGGGCGCTCGCTCAACGGGAGGAGCTCGACCTCGGGATCCATCTCGTGATCCGAGGGAGTCCCACCGCGTGGAATGTCGTCGGCCATATCGAGAATGATGGAAAATGGTCGAGGAATGAAAATAGGGTCGGAATACAAAGAGTCAACTGAAAAGTCAACCCCCGGGAGGGTCGGAAATGGCCGGAAAGGTCGGGATGGGAAAGAGGTATGGAAATGAAGAGGAAATTGAGGGGAACGAGTCCCAAAAAGGCGGAAATGGCAAAAGATGTGCCGAAATGAAATTTCAATCGGTCGAAAATGTCCGAAACGCGATGAACTTCGCGAATCGGACGACGAAAATGGCGCGAGAATCCAAGGAAACGGAGAAAAGAGGAGAGAAAAAGGCTCTAGAGAGAGAGAGAGAGATGGTTTTCGGCGGAAGAGGAATAAGAAAATAGGGTTTAGAAACCCTATTTTAAAAGACCCGGGGTGAAAAGTCAAATCTGCCCCGATTTAGCAACTTTTTTTCCGGTCGGCAACATTTTGTGCTGGCCGGCACAATATTGTGCCGATGGAATTTATTTGCAGCCGGTGGACAGCCGGTGGCCTCCTAGCCCGGCCGGTGGTGTTCCCACAGCCTTGTTTAGGCGATATGAGTGGTTGCTGGTCTTCATAGCCCAAGAAAGTGCAAGAAAGGGTATCTCCGATGCTCAACCGGCCTCCGTTTTGACCTCGGACCGTGTCTTCTGTGCGTGGCACTCAAATTCATGCAATGTTGTATCCTTTTGTATCCTTTTGCCATTTCCAAGATTCAAAAGTTGCCCCGCGTGCGTTGCATGCATTCATCATATTGTACGGTGCGTTGCGTCGCGCCGTCATGTACATCCCTCATGCATTGTCATGCATTTTATTACAAGCGTTGTCATGCATTGTCATGCACCTCAATACATACATCGCCTCGCACATCATTCGTGTTGTCGTGCATCTCCTTGTTTTGCATTATCATGCATTTCAAAAAGAAGGAACGTGCGTCGTCGCACACTCAAGTTTACATTTTGTGTGGCATGCGTGTCACACTTGCATTGTTTTACATTTCGTGTGGCATGCGTGTCACACTTGCATTGTTTTACATTTCGTGTGGCATGCGTGTCACACTCGCATTGTTTTACATTTTGTGTGGCATGCGCGTCACACTTGCATCATTTCACGTTCACTGTGGCATGTGTGTCACACTTACGTCATTTTACGTTCTTATGAGGCATGCGTGTCTCATTTGTTTCATTCGCATTGTTTGCATTATTTTCCATTCCGTGTGGCATGCGTGTCACACTTGTATCGTTTATCATTCTCATAGGCACGTGTGTCTCGCTTGCATCGGCACGTGTGCCTCCTCACTTGCATTGGCACGTGTGCCCCCGTCTTCGTTGGCACGTGTGCCTCATTACCATCGGCACGTGTGCCTCCTCACTTTGCATTGGCACGTGTGCCTCATTCTCATCGGCACGTGTGCCTCGCTTGCATCGGCACGTGTGCCTCCTCACTTGCATCGGCACGTGTGCCTCCTCACTTGCATCGGCACGTGTGCCCCATCTTCGTTGGCACGTGTGCCCCATTTCCATCGGCACGCGTGCCTCGTCTTCATTGGCACGTGTGCCCCATTTTCATCGGCACGTGTGCCTCCTCACTTGCATCGGCACGCGTGCCTCGTCTTCATTGGCACGTATGCCCCATTTGCATAGGCACGTGTGCCTCCCCACTTGCATAGGCACGTGTGCCTCCCCATTTTCATAGGCACGTGTGCCTCGTTTGTATTGGCACGTGTGCCTCATTCCCATAGGCATGTGTGCCCCATTCCCATAGGCACGTGTGCCTCGCTCATTTTCATTGGCACGTGTGCCTCATTCCCATAGGCACGTGTGCCTCGCTCATTTTCATCGGCACGTGTGCCTCCTCACTTGCATCGGCACGTGTGCCCCATCTTCGTTGGCACGTGTGCCCCATTTCCATCGGCACGCGTGCCTCGTCTTCATTGGCACGTGTGCCCCATTTTCATCGGCACGTGTGCCTTCTCACTTGCATCGGCACGCGTGCCTCGTCTTCATTGGCACGTGTGCCCCATTTGCATAGGCACGTGTGCCTCCCTACTTGCATAGGCACGTGTGCCTCCCCATTTTCATAGGCACGTGTGCCTCATTCCCATAGGCACGTGTGCCCCATTCCCATAGGCACGTGTGCCTCGCTCATTTTCATTGGCACGTGCGCCTCATTCCCTAGGCACGTGTGCCCCATTCCCATAGGCACGTGTGCCTCGCTTATTTTCATCGGCACGTGTGCCTCTTCACTTTTCATTGGCACGTGTGCCCCATTTTCATGGGCACGTGTGCCTCCTCATTTGCATCAGCATGCGTGCCTCATTTACATTGTCTTACATAGTTCCTTTTTATACACATTGTGTGCATGCGTGCATTGCTTTACTCACATGTGTTCAAGTTTCTTTTTATACACATTGCGTGCATGCGTGCATTGCTTTACTTATATGTGTTCAAGTTTCCTTTTTATACACATTGCGTGCATGCGTGCACTGCTTTACTTACATGTGTTCAAGTTTCCTTTTTATACACATTGCGTGCATGCGTGCATTGCTTTACTTACATGTGTTCAAGTTCCTTTTTATACACATTGCGTGCACGTGTGCATTGATTTACTTACATGTGTTCAAGTTCCTTTTTATACACATTGCGTGCACGTGTGCATTGCTTTACTTATATGTGTTCAAGTTCCTTTTTATACACATTGCGTTCACGTGTGCATTGCTTTACTTATATGTGTTCAAGTTCCTTTATATACACATTGCGTGCACGTGTGCATTGCTTTACTCACATGTGTTCAAGTTTCCTTTTATACACATTGCGTGCATGCGTGCATTACTTTACTTATATGTGTTCAAGTTTCCTTTTATACACATTGCGTGCACGTGTGCATTGCTTTTACTTACATGTGTTCAAGTTCCCTTTTATACACATTGCGTGCATGCGTGCATTGCTTTACTTACATGTGTTCAAGTTCCTTTACATACACATTGCGTGCATGCGTGCATTGCTTTACTCACATGTGTTCAATCCTACCATTTCTCTATGCATGACTTGCGTTGTCACGTACTTTCGATTGCTTTGTCATGCATGTTGCTAACGACATTGTACCTGTTAAGTTTGTTTTCTTTTCAGACACGATATTGTATGTACGGTTCATTTGAGGCCGGTGCAACCGGACGAGCCGCACAGGTATTGTATCCTCCGCGTGAGACGTATCGAGAATTGCATAATTCTCTTACATCCTTTCTGCATTGTAGTGTAGTCTGGTGTGTGCTAGCTTATAACTGTTGCATGTGTGCTTCATTACAGCTTTCTTTGCATGATCATAGGTTATGCTCGGCTTCTTGCATTGTCTTGCATTTTGCCCCTGCCTTCGGGCGCATACCTTGTTTGTCGTGCATGTTTGTCCAAGTCTTCGGCCTTGTCAAAATGGGTCGTCTCTGGGCTTTGACATTCACTCCCGTCATTGTTATGACTTTCGAGTTCTGTCAAAGAGGGGCAACTGTAGACACCCCATTTTTGACCGTCCTCAAGACTTGGACGTCACCGTTTGAACACTCGGTGATTATCCATGTTTGTGTTTGTTTGAAGTTCCCGGAGGTCTCGGCTACGCGCCTTGTCTCAGGATCTCCGAACTCAACCGTTTTGTGTCTGGTTTTGCACCAAACACTTGGGTTTTGCACCAAACACTTGTGTTTTGCCTTGGAGGGGCAGGGAATGCCTTGTGAGGCATCCCCACACACCACCGGCACTAGCTAGAGGCCACCGGCTGGTTTTTGTTGCCATCGGCAATATATATTGCCGGTCGGCACTCTTTGTTGCCGGTTGGCACTAAATTTTGTCAAAATGACATTTTTGGCTAGCCGACTACTGTTCAGCTGCTTTTGGAGATATTTTGAGACAGCTGTTTGGCATTTGGTTCCCCTCCATACACGTGTATGGAGGGATGCCCTCCTTGGAAGCTTGTTATATAAGCTTTACAACTTGGTTGCCTATAAGAGAGGGGTCTCTTCTCTTGGCTTGAAGGTTAGACATTTTAGAGAGGGAACAACTCAGAGAGAGCTCTGGTTTTAGGTTAGGGTTTGTGTATCTATCCTATATCTCTCTCTCTCCCTTAAGCTTAGTGTGTGTGTTTTGTCTCACTATTGCACACAAGCACCTAGTGCTTCACCTTCCTTTGGCTACTGAGGTTCCAAGGGCTTGTTCTTGCTATTTTTGATTGGATTTAAGCTCAAGAAGGTAACAACATCAACATTTGTGAAGGTGGTCAACAAGGGTAAGAAACTAGCCTTTTATTCCCCATTTTTGCATCCTATTTCTACCTATCTTAGAACTGTTTTTGTGTTTAGTGTATAACATAAAAAAGTTCTTTTTTTAGGCCCTCTTGATTGTTTATTAAGAGTGTTTTGTGGTTTGGGCGTGTTTGACCACCCTTAGGCCTTGAAAGGCCCTCATTTTGTGCTATTTTGTGCAAGTTTCGAGACTTTGGTGTTTGGGCCTCTTCACCACTGAAATCTTGAGGGATTTCAGTGGTGGAGATGGTGCCTTGAAGTCTCCAAAAGGGGAGGGCCACCCCCTCTCCTTGTTGTCCTTGAAAGGGACCTTTTTTTGGTCTCTTAAGGAAGTCTTTGTTCAAGTGTGTGTTGAGCATGCCATGGCTGTATTTTATGCTTATATTGCCATGTTATAACTTTGTACTAAGTTGGTTTTGGCACTCCATACATGTTTAGTATAGTTGCCATGCAATGCCTCCTTGATCCCTTAACATGCCTTAGGTTGTTAGCCTTTGTTTGAGCACGTTTTAGGCTTAGACTTGTGAATGTTTTATGCTTATTTTGCCATGTTTTAGGTCTGTCCATAGTTGTTTGGATTGATTTTGGCATGCTTAGTATAGCTTCTTTGCATTTGTAGCTTGTTAGGCTTGTATACCTCAAGTATGTGAATGTGTAGCATGTGTTGCTTGCATCATTTTGGTGGTTTGGAACCACCCAACATGTAATTTCAGTCCCTTTGGCATGCTCATATGTTTGCCTTAGTTGCCTCTTTATTTCTTTGAGAGCATGTGTTGTATGTCTTATGTTTTGACCATTATGCATGCCTTTGAATTCAAACCATTTAGATGCCATCTAAGTGGTCCTTTGGGCTTGATTTTGTGTGCTAAAACTCTGATTTTAGTTGCTTAATTCTTGCCATGTTAAGTCTTATCAAGTGTAGTTCAATGCCCTTTGACTAGCCTTGAGCACTTGGGCCATACTTGCATGCTTATGCTTGTCTCATTTGGGTTGGTTTGGCACCATATCCTAACATGATTTTTTTTTAGAGCTCATATTGCGTGCTAATTGTCCGTGTTTAACTTCTTTTAAGTGTGCTTAAAGGTTGTTTGTTCAATGCTTAAGTTGGTGCCTTAGCATGTGCATGTGTGTATATGTGTTTGGCCCTCATATTTTAGCATTTTGGCCATTGATTTTAGGCCTAATTGGAGTTGCCTAATTCATGTGTAAGACCATCATTTGCTTAGTTATATGCTTACCTTACATGTTTGTACATTGTCCATGTTCATGCTTGTATGCTTGCATTGTTTGTTCACATGCTCATGTTGCATCCCTAGTTAACATGACTAGGTTGCAACGCATCTTGCATGCATGCCTTGTCCCTTGATTTGGTGATGGGGATTGGGTTCTTTGAGTGTTTAGTTTGCATTTCATTTGACATGAAAATTGCACACTTGATTCTTTGGGCCATCATGCATGAAAATGTGTGATTGGTGGCCCGAGAATCGAGGCACATCCCCCTTTGAGTCACAAACATGATAAGGAATGTGTTTGGTGCATACATAGCTTGAATAGCATTGCCATGCCAGGTTCTGTCCTCTGCTGCTGTGAGTTGCATGTTCTGCAGGAATTTATTGCCGGCCGGCAGCATTTAGTGCCGACCGGCATTCAATGGATGGCCGGTGGATATATTTTGTGCCGATGGGCCACATCCTAGTGCCGGTGGTCATTTCCTCCAGCCGGTGGGATTCTCCAGTGTCCAGAGAGGCATCCTTGAGACTTTGGAAGTTTTCAGAGGAACAAAGCAGGGAAAACAGAGGCAGGCTAGGCATGGCAGTGCAATTCCGAGTGGAATCCGAGCGCGCATGCATTGAGCCCTCGCCCCGAGGCGGTTTACTATTTTTTTTCTTAGATTAATTAAATTAATTAATTCGTTGATTTAGTTAATTTGTAATATTTAATTAGCTTGTGTAGTTAATTAATTTGTATTATTTATTCGGTCCCTCCGAGTGAGGGCAAATATGTAATAAGTGTGGGTGAGTGGTGTGCATGTCTTCCAACCCCCACTTCTTTCTTCCCTTTTATTTACCTGCTTATGATGGTAAATTAGGGCACGTTTATTTTAGCATACCTTATGCAATGCATGCGTGCATCCATGCATTTGTCTTACATGCACCGGGCTCGGTACATTATACAAACCGCATTGTATCTTCAAATCTAACTTGAATACGTGCACCGAATGATTGCATTTCACATGCCATTTTAGGGTTAGCCGAGCCTATCCTAAACTGCATCTCTGTATGTGTTGCATTAGCCACTTGCCATGAACTAGGACATGCATGTTTGCTAACTAGTTTATTGTTTTGGCACGGAGTACGATGTAAGTATTTACGCTTTAGCATATCGTATGCATGTGAATGTTGCCATGACAGTATGCTTACCATGTGGCTAAGTGCTTATATGAGATAAACTGTTTGAATGCCTGTGGGTGGAGGTTGGATTGCTTGAGTTGGAAAGACTCGTTGAAATCCGTGTTTTAGCCTACTTGTGAGTAGCAAATTCCGAAACGCTTTCGAAACGAACGGATATGCAATGCTTGTTTCCAAATTAGGCGATCTAGTCTATACTTGTTTGCTGTGCGCATAACATAGTAATTCTAGGCTAATAACCGGAATAAGAACACATAACGTTTTCAAAATCGGATATCACGGTTAGTAAAGGCCGGTCTTCGGACCGGGCGAGAGGGGGTGCTCATAGCTGACCTTCCCCGATCGTACCCAAGCTCCCGAGCCAAGACAACTTTGGTGATGACGGACACGTGGCCTTCGGCACCGAGTCAGGGTTTCCTAAATTTCCCATTTTAAAAATATTTAGGTGGCGACTCTGTATCTGGCAAAGCAGTCCATGTTTGGCACTACTTTTCAAAAAAATCTGTTTTTCTCAAAACGATTTGCCAGATTTGGACTCTTTTGTTCAGATTAAGAACCGCAACAAACAAAAAAGGGAGTCCGAACTGTAGAGTGAGGCCTAAGGGCGCGTCTACAGGCTCCAACAAAGAAGATGAAGAAAACGAAAGTGCTCCAAACCACAAGTTTTTCGGATCAAAAGGTAGCCCTCGACGATCAACAACTTTTTTGTAAAGGCCAAAGGTGAGGAAATCACTCATACTAGATCAATACCTAGAGAGAAGGTAGAGCTCTAGAGTGAGAAGCTCAACAATGGTGTTTTTGGAAAAGTAAGAGAGATAAGAGAATGTGAAAAAGTGATTTCAAAAGTCAAAACACGGAGCTTTAACCCAGTCGCCCCGTTCGAGCGTCCAAACCCCCGCTCGAGCGGCACTCACAGACTCCCGCTCGAGCGGCCAATCCCCCGCTCGAGCGGCGGATGCACACTCTCACAACTTTTGCAGACAGGTCCCCCGCTCGAGCGCCCAACTCCCCGCTCGAGCGTCACACACAAACTCCCGCTCGAGCGTCCAAACCCCGCTCGAGCGGACAACACTGCAGAGGAATATATTGGAAGGGTGATTTTCCCGCTCGAGCGCCAAAACCCCCGCTCGAGCGGAGAAGCTACAACAAGGTCCCCGCTCGAGCGTCAAAAGCTCCGTTCGAGCAGACAGGCCAAAATCTGGGCAACTACTTTTGGTTCTAAGTTCAACCAACCTGTAACAAACCTGCCCAACACATCCTAAAACTCAAATGCAAAGTATGAAAGGATGTAAACAAGATTTAAACAACTGTTAACCTCTACGGAACTAAGTCCGGATCACTGTACAACAAGGGGTAAAACCCGGGATCGCTATAACCTCCTCCCCTTAAAGAATTTCGTCCCCGAAATTAAGTACAAGTTTTTGGAAAACAAGTTTTTCTCCATTTTAAACAATGTTATATTACAACATTCAACAACTCGACCCATTGCCGGTCATCCCATCTCTTATCAAGAGGCATCTCACAATATGTAAAAGCAACATATATTACAAGTGCATCATCAACATGCATTTCTTTTCCATTTCCAACCATTTCCAACATACATGGTTCACAATTCCATATCATAACTAATGTTCATGATACATTTCCAGTTCTACAATACATTCAACATATACAATGTTACATTAAACTTCCATAATAAGGAAAGTTTCAAAATACACCTCCATAACCCAAGACATATACCATGTCTTACAACCTAAGGTATATTCAATACTCTTTAGGTTCAATTTTATAACAAAATTTTCAATACATGATTACACATCAACAAACAAGTCCGGATACTTCTCGCGGACTTCCAACTCACGTTCCCAAGTGGCCTCCTCCACTCCGTGATGTTTCAACAAAACCTTCACTAAAGGGATGGTCTTGCCACGCAGGACTTGATCCCGCCTATCCAAGACCTTAACCGGTCTCTCCTCATACGAGGCATCCTTATCTACCTCTAAGTCGGTCCAATCCAGTACATGTGATGGATCCGGCTCATACTTCCGAAGCATACTCACATGAAACATGTCATGCACTCCGGACAACTGCGGCGGCAAAGCCAAGCGATAAGCAACCTCCCCAATCCTCTCAAGGATCTCAAAGGGATCGATAAACCGAGGGAATAACTTCTCACTCTTCCCAAACCTCATCAAGCCTCGCATAGGTGATATCTTCAGGAAAACATGATCACCTACCTCAAACGCCAAAGGCCTACTCCTACGGTCGGCATAACTCTTTTGGCGACTCTGGGCTGTAACAAGCCTCCTACGGATAAGCTTCACTTTCTCCGTCGTTTCCCTCACCAATTCCGGACCCAACAAAGGTGCATCACCCACCTTGGTCTAACAAACTGGAGACCTACACGGTCGGCCATACAAGGCCTCAAACGGTGCCATACCGATGCTAGACTGAAAACTGTTGTTGTAGGCAAACTCCACCAAGGACAAGTGCCTCTCCCACGTCCCACTAAAGTCTAGGACACAACCCCGAAGCATATCCCCAAGGATCTGAATAGTACGCTCGGACTGCCCGTCAGTCTGAGGATGATAAGCCGTACTAAAGGTCAACTTAGTGCCCAAGGCACTCTGCAAACTCTGCCACAACCTAGCAGTAAAACGAGGGTCTCTATCTGAGACGATCGTCACTAGGACCCCGTGCAATCTCACTATGTCCCGAATATACAAGTCGGCAAGATGATCTACCGAATCTCTCAGGCGCATAGGAATGAAGTGCGCCGACTTAGTCAACCGGTCTACAACCACCCAAATAGCATCACTACCCCGCTGAGTCCTCGGAAGACCTACAACGAAGTCCATAGTGACATGCTCCCACTTCCACTCGGCAATAGGTAAGGGTTGCAACAAACCCGCTGGCCTCTGATGTTCGGCCTTCACTTGTTGACAAGTAAGGCACATAGACACGAAAACTGCCACATCTCTCTTCATACCCCGCCACCAAAACTGGCGGCCTAAATCCTGATACATCTTAGTACCTCCCGGATGCACCGCAAGGCGCGAATGATGAAACTCTCGGAGTACCTCCTCTCGGCAGGACTCCGGCACAAACAAACGGTCTCGGTATCTCACACTCAGGTCGGGATACACCGTCAAACCCTTCTCAACCTTCCCACTGGAGATCTTCTCTCGGAGGGATTCTACCTCAAGGTCACCTCTCTGTGCCTCTAACACTCGAGTCACAAGCGTAGGCTACGCAACAACAGAAAACAAGGCTGCAGTCTCAACGGATTCGCTCAAAAGCAAATCAAACTCGCCAAGTGCCCCCAACATCTCCCATTCTCGGATGGCTATACAAGCTACATCACCTATAGATTTTCTGCTAAGGGCGTCGACCACAACATTGGCTTTCCTCGGATGATAGTGCAACTCAAAGTCGTAATCCTCGATAAACTCCATCCACCTCCTCTGCCTCAAATTCAAGTCTTTCTGTGTAAACAGATACTTCAGACTCTTATGATCCGAGAACACCTCGAATCTCTCACCATAAAGGTAGTGCCTCCAGATTTTCAAGGCAAAGATCACTGCTGCTAACTCTAGGTCATGTATAGGGTAATTCTTCTCGTGAATTTTCAACTGACGTGAGCCATAAGCTACCGCTTTCCCCTCTTGCATCAACACACAACCCAAACCCTCTCGTGAGGCATCACAATAAACCGCATAACCCAACCCCCTCTCCGGAATAATCAAAATTGGAGCGGTGGTCAATCTAACTTTCAGCTCTTGGAACGACTTTTCACAAGTCTCACTCCATACAAATTTGACTCCCTTCCGAGACAGTCTAGTCAACGGTGAAGCTAACCTGGAGAAATCCTTCACAAACCGACGGTAATACCCAGCTAATCCCAGAAAACTGCGGATCTCAAACACACTCGTAGGCTGTGCCCAATCTTGCACTGCCTCAGTCTTGGATGTATCAACAGACACCCCTTCCCCGGAAACCACATGGCCTAAGAACTTGACTTCTCCTAGCCAAAACTCACACTTCCCAAACTTGGCATACAGCCTATGGGCTCTAAGCAACTCAAGCACCACTCTCAAGTGTGCCTCATGCTCCTCATCTAAAGGTGAATAAATCAGAATGTCGTCCACGAAAACGACTACAAAATGATCCAAGAATTCCCGGAAGATCCGGTTCATCAAGTCCATAAAGACTGCCGGTGCGTTGGTAAGCCCAAATGGCATTACCAGAAACTCATAATGGTCATACCGCGTACGGAATGCCGTCTTCAAAATGTCCCCCTCCCTGACCCTCAACTGGTGGTAACCCGATCTCAAGTCTATCTTAGAGAAACAATGGGAACCCTTCAACTGGTCAAATAGATCATCTATACGGGGCATAGGGTATTTATTCTTAACCGTAGCCCGATTCAACTTCCGGTAGTCGATACACAATCTCAAGGCACCATCTTTCTTTTTAGCAAAGAGGGCCGGTGCTCCCCACGGCGAAACACTAGGGCGAATGAAGCCCTTATCTAGCAATTCCTGGAGTTGAACTTTCAACTCAACCAACTCTGCTGGGGCAAAACAGTAAGGTGCCATAGAAATCGGCGCCGTGCCGGGCACTAAATCAATAGAGAACTCAATCTCTCGCTGAGGTGGCAAATCAACAAGATCCTCGGGAAAAACATCTGAATACTCACAAACCACCCTCGGCAACACAATCTGGGTCTCGTCACACTCACCACTCATAAAGCTAGCAAGGAGACTACTAAGCTCACTCCGCCCTCGCGGATCATACCCCGGTGGTAAAACACTACCAACCCGGTCCCCCAAGAAATAGAAACATTCCCCGCTCACGGTACAACAAGTGACCCTCTGGCGGTAGCAATCAATAACTGCCCGGTATGACGATAACCAGTCCATACCTAAAATAACATCAAAGCCCTTCATGGGCATAACTACAAAAGGGAACGGAAGCCTATGATCGGCAACCTCTATATCACAACCTTTACATCCGTGTTTCAAAATCAACTCACCCCCAACAGGTGACACAACACAAATAAGAGATGCTAATAGTGCCAACTCCAACTCCAACAAAGATGCAAATGTAGCAGATACAAAAGAATGAGACGCACCCGTATCAATCAACACACTAGCAACCGAGTTGCAAAACAGAAAGGTACCTCTCACTACTGATGGAGCCGGTACTAGATCCTGCGCGGTAACAGCATACACGCGCCCTGTAGGCCCCTGATCCACCTGCTAACCTCTAGGAGCAAACGACTGCTGCACAGTCTGGGATGACGAAGCTCCCAGATTGGCCCTCGAGGCCTGTACAAACTGAATTGGCTGATAACTCTGCGTCTGCCTAAAACCAGACGCTCCCGAAGTGGCACTCAACTGTGGGCAGAACCTCTTCAGGTGCCCAGGCTGTCCACACTGGTAACAAGACAAGGACTGGCCCCTGCCCAAACTCTGACCCTGAGGTCTAGCTGAAGAAGAAGCAGCTCGTTGACCTCCACCCTTCTGTGTGCAAATCGAAGCCTTGTGGCCCAACTGACCACATTTGTAACAGGTGAACTCTCCTTGATTGCCTCTCCCCAAGCCTGCACTCGGCACTGGAAAGGTCGATCTAGCCACACCATCCTGAGATTGCTGAGGATTATAACCCCTCTGTCTCCTGCCATCACCCTGGCCATCTTGGCTCCTCTTGGAACCTCTATTCTTCTCCTCATCCTCCTCCTGCATCAAGAGCTCCATATGAGCTACAGCATCCACCAGATGTCTATACTCTCGAATGAAGGATCCACCAACCCTCAACTTGAGGCCACGCCTCAACTGCCGCTCAAACTCATAGCAACGGCGTTCCTCGGACGCCACAAGTTCAGGTGTAAACCTCGACAAGCTAGTAAATGTAGCCTCAAACTCGGCCACAGACAAACCCTGCTGATTAAGACGGCAAAACTGATCCCTCAGCTTCTCCCTAGCAGCTGAAGATAAAAACTTCTCCTGGAAAGCCTCCACAAAAGCCTTCCATGCACCACCAACACGACCCTTCTCGTACTTCCACCATTGACCCGCATCTCCCTTCAACTGGAAGGATGCCAAGGTCACTTTCAGTGTTCCGTCCTCGATGCTGAGCATCTCGAACGTCTTACTCATTTGTTCCAACCACTCGTCTGCCTTCAGTGGCTCTTTTGGATCCACAATAAACTCGTCCGGATTAGACCGGAAGAACTCCCTCTTTAAGAAAGAAGGCCCTGCCTCAGCAACCTGATTCCCTGCTCTGAGAATACCCAAAGCTCCTGCTATCTCTCGAGCCAAGGCACTCATAGCCTGCTGACCCGCTGGCTCGGCCATATTGGCCTGACCAACTCCCTCCTGTACTGCCGGAACCTCATCCGGTATAGGCACTTCCTGCCTCCTAGGCCTACCACGCCTACCACCTCTTCCTCGTCCTGACATCCTAATAAAGGAAACGAAGAACATTAGCACATTCATAAATGTGCCGAAACTAAACACTCACGTCCTAATGCATGGACAACTGTAATTCACTCCACGTAAGCACATAAACACATAAGCACTTACGAATTTCATTTCCGGATAATGATAGTCCCGAAGCGTTACTAGAGTTCCGGTTAGAAACAACATTGATCAAGTGCTTTTCCAACAAGACTCACAGAAACCCAAGGATCCAATCAACATCCTAGAAATTAAATCTCATACCCACATAATCACATAGACATGTTATCACATAAGCACATAGCATATGACACTACACCTAAGTCTCTATCAAGCGAGACAAACCCATTGTGATCCTAATCACTTCCCATGTACCCAAAGTATTCGAACCCGGTACGCTCTGATACCAAGTTGTAACGCCCTCAAAATATAACATAAAACTCATCAATATAGACATGCATTGATATATAAACGATCAACATCCTTCTATTCATCAGAGTGTTTCTTTACAAGAGTATTACATGTTGACAACAAAAGTAAACGCCCTATGGGCTTACAACTTTCCAAGCCAACACTTGGTTATAAGAAATGAGTACTAACTCATATACACATTAAGCCCTAGGCTTGAATTTGCATGTAATACATCAAAAGGAAAATGACATCCAAAAAGTCTGACAGCCTCAAGCCTCCCAAGCTATGTCCTTGGAGGTGGCATGCTACCTGTACCTGAAAATGATGTTCCCATATAGGGTGAGCCACAGCCCAATAGAAATACACTAAACCAGCCATGAACAATGACTAAAAGATTAGCAGTTGATAGATGGCCAACACAGATACATCCACTTATATCATATTATAATTACATGACATACAAGTCCATGTTACTTTTCATTTCTTTCCATGTTCAGTAGATAAGCATACTAGCTAAATCAACATATCAACAGATAAGCATACTAGCTATATCAACATCTCAACAGATAAGTATAAGAACTATATCATACAACCAAAGATAAGCATATGAGCTATATCTACTCTTCTCTAGACAAGCATATGAGCTGCGTCTACACTTCTCAAAGATAAGCATATGAGCTATATCTACGGAGTTGATCCCCTATCTCCTCCCAACACTATCCGGTTTAGAGGTACATCATCCATCTTCCCCTAAACCGTGGAGTACATCCCCCATCTCCTCCTCTACACACAATGCATATAAACACATAGGTTCTATACACAATCAACCAATACATAAAGTTAATGTATTCTATCAACCGTCATGCTCCATGACACATTCCATTGATTAGTTTTTGTTTGCCAAATCATCATACATTGTCTACAACAATCAAGACTATCCTCCATCGATAGCCCAAAGCAGTTATTTCTAAACAGGAAATAAATGCACAAATGGATAATATATCAACATTTCAATTTGGTGAGCGATAAATAATTCAACTACACCCTTTAATCCCATACATTTCCAATTCCAACATTTCTAATTCAATTCCTCCTTTCTCATATTAATTATTCAAATTAATTTATCAGCCAATTAGGGCAAATTCCCATAATTAACAAAACGACCCTAAGGTTCCATTTTCATCCACATTCCTCTATCTATTTCATTTTTTCTATGCCAAACTTGCATATAGGTTTATTTCAAACAAAACCCTAACTCTTGTAAAATTACACAAAAGGCCCAAACTTCCTCAAAACTACCCAACAACACCCAACATCTCAAAATGCTAAAATTTAAAGACAAAATCCATAAGAAGGAGTAGGATATCCCGACCTCAAAGTTTGGGCTCCAACAAAGAAGATGAAGAAAACGAAAGTGCTCCAAACCACAAGTTTTTCGGATCAAAAGGTAGCCCTCGACGATCAACAACTTTTTTGTAAAGGCCAAAGGTGAGGAAATCACTCCTACTAGATCAATACCTAGAGAGAAGGTAGAGCTCTAGAGTAAGAAGCTCAACAATGGTGTTTTTGGAAAAGTAAGAGAGAGAAGAGAATGTGAAAAAGTGATTTCAAAAGTCAAAACACGAAGCTTTAACCCAGTCGCCCCGCTCGAGCGTCCAAACCCCCGCTCGAGCGGCACTCACAGACTCCCGCTCGAGCGGCCAATCCCCCGTTCGAGCGGCGGATGCACACTCTTAGAACTTTTGCAGACAGGTCCCCCGCTTGAGCGCCAAACTCCCCCGCTCGAGCGTCACACACAAACTCCCGCTCGAGCGTCCAAACCCCCGCTCGAGCGGACAACACTGTAGAGGAAAATACTGGAAGGGTGATTTTCCCGCTCGAGCGGAGAAGCTACAACAAGGTCCCCGCTCGAGCGTCAAAAGCTCCGCTCGAGCGGACATGCCAAAATCTGGGCAACTACTTTTGGTTCTAAGTTCAACCAACCTGTAACAAACCTGCCCAACACATCCTAAAACTCAAATGCAAAGTATGAAAGGATGTAAACAAGATTTAAACAACTGTTAACCTCTACGGAACTAAGTCCGGATCACTGTACAATAAGGGGTAAAACCCGGGATCGCTATAGTTAAGGCTCTCTATAATTATCAATGGTCATAATTATTAATAGTCATATTTTTACTCACCAAATATGGGTTGACAAAATGACGGTTTGTCAGAATTTTAAAAATTTTATCAAATGTCTCAAATGTCTCAAAATACAAAATAAAATTATGTATTGTGTTTTTCTTCTTTAATAATCAATTGGGTTTCAACACCCACTTCTCTCTCTCTCTATCAAATGGGGGTTAAGGAAAAATGGATTTCATGTTAAGAATCATTTTTATTTCATCTTATGGGTTGAGACTCTCTTTAAAAAAAAATTCTGAAGCAAAAATCTCATTGAACCCTACCAATGACGATTACATTCGGACCACACTGAAATTGAAACATTAAAGGGTGTCTTTCTATTTCTATAAATATTGAAATGGGTTAAAAATATGATGGATTTTGATTTTGTTGCATTATAGGGCTGTTTGCACCTTGTTTTATTTTGTTGCGTAATCCAAAGCCCATTTTATTTTGCACCCTGTTTTTGGTGATAATAATTCCTATAATCTATTAAATGCTGCTGTAGAGGATGAGCTTTAACAGCAAAAACAAAAATGTTGAACATTTTAAAATTTTTATCAAATGTCTCAAAATACAAAATGAAATTCTGTATTATGTTTTTTTGTTTAATAATCAATTGGGTTTCAACACCCACTTCTCTCTCTCTCTATCAAATAGGAGTTAAGGAAAAATGGATTTCAAATTAAGAATCATTTTTATTTCATCTTAGTTAAATGGGTTGAGACTCTATTTAATTATCAATAGTCATATTTTTACTCACCAAATATGGGTTGACAAAATGCCGGTTTGTCAGAATTTTAAAAATTTTATCAAATGTCTCAAATGTCTCAAAATACAAAATGAAATTATGTATTGTGTTTTTTTCTTTAATAATCAATTGGGTTTCAACACCCACTTCTCTCTCTCTCTCTCTCTCTATATATATATATATATATCAAATGGGGGTTAAGGAAAAATTGATTTAATGTTAAGAATCATTTTTATTTCATCTTAATTAAATGGGTTGAGACTCTTTTTAATTATGAATGGTCATAATTATCAATAGTCATATTTTTACTCACCAAATATGGGTTGACAAAATGACGATTTGTCCGAATTTTTTATTTTTGTGATTTTTATTTTGTTCTTTTTCAATTTTTTGTTTGATTTCTGATTGTGTTTTGTTCTTACTTGCAGATTGTTTCTCGACGCTCTGGTTAGTACTTCAATCTCTGTTTTTTTGGATTCTCTCTCTCTCTATAGCGATCCCAGTTTTCCTCCATTGTTTACTGTGTTCCGGACTTAGGTTCTGTAGTTGTTGGTTGTTGTCTATATCTTGTTTCCATCCTTTAATTCCTTGTAATTGAGTTTTGGGATGTGTTGGGCAGGTTTGTAACAGGTTGGTTGAGTGTTGGAACAAATGGGTGTTGTCTAGATTTTTGTTCATTTGCTCGAGCGAGGCTTTTGTCACTCGAGCGAGCTTTGGGTTTTAGTTCCTTCGCTTGAGCGAGCTTTGAGTGGTGTGTCTCTTCGCTCGAGCGAGCACTCTTGCGCTCGAGCGTGCGTCTGTGTCTCTTTTTGACCCGAAGGTCGTGTTTCTTCGCTTGAGCGAGCTTTCCTTTGCTCGAGCGCGTGAGCTCTATGTTTTGTGTTTCTTTGCTCGAGCGAGGAGTCTTGCGCTCGAGCGTGCTTCTGGGTTGCAGACCTGAAGCTTCGCATTGTTCGCTCGAGCGACACTTCTTGCGCTCTAATGAGGTTCTTTTGTGTCTGGTCGCTCGAGCGACCACTTCTTCACTCGAGCGAGCCCTGTATATATCAGTTCGCAGCAGCGGTCTTCCCCTTCACTTTTTGATCTTCTTTTCATCTCAAACCCTAGATCCGTCACTCTCTCTCTCTACACACTTCTTCTCTCTACCAATACACTTGATCTAGAGGGTTTTTACCCTACTTCCTTTGTACAAAGGGTAGAGCTTTGCTTGGGCTACACTTTGATCCGAAAAAGTTGGACTTTGGAGCATCTTGAGTTTTCTTCATCATCGCCTTTGAGTCTCTTCAGTTGAGGTAGGGATAAACTACTTGTCTTTATGAGTTTTAACCTAAATTTTAGTCATTTTGTATAAATGGTGAAATATGGAAATTTTGGAAAGTTAGGGTTTAAATTTGAAATTATAGAAAGGGGGTTTTCAATTGTTGAGCTCCATGTATATGTGAGACCTTCGAAAAAATGGGATTATTGGTGTAAAATTGAGGAGATTGAGCCTTAAGGCTAAAGTTGAGAAAATGGAAAAAATGCCCTAATTTAATGTGATTGATTAATTTATATAATTAATTTGGGAAAATATGAAAATATAAAAATGAGTTGAAAATTATGAAATTGGGAAATTATGAGATTGAATGGTGTAGTTGGATTGATTAATCACTCACCTATGAAAATGTTGATAATTTATCTGTTTGATAAATGTGTTATCTGCTTAGAAATAATTATTTTGGGCTATCGATGGAGGATAGTCTTGATTGTTGTAGACACTGCATGATGATTAGGCAAACTGAAATCAATCACCTGGAATATGCCATTGAATATGACGGTTAGAATAACACATTGAATATGTGCATTAAATGATCATTGTATATGATAAAGTGTTTAAATACATTGCATATGTATCTTTGTTTTGGAGGAGATAGGGGATGTACTCCATGGTTTGGAAAGAAATAGGGGATGTACTCCATTGTTTGGGAGGAGATAGGGGATGGACTCCATTGATAATTAAGTTGGCCGAAGTGTCTAGGGTGAAAGTCCCGAAACCTTATATACATCTGAATGATGTTGATGAATTGAAGCGTGGTCTCTATGAGTTGTAGTCTCATTTGAAATTGTTGATGATAGAAGTGTTGATAATATGAGTTGTAGTCTCATTTGAATTGTTTGGATAAATAACGTACAATGTTGTTGATTTGATTGAGATAAAAAAATGGGAATGAATTGAAAACACGGTTGTAAATGTAAGTGGATGTATGGAAATCTATGTTGATTGATTATGGAAAAGGGTTGAGATAGTTTCGAACTGTTAAACATTTATTGAATGCTAATGTTTTAATTATTTCTCATATTATGTTTAGCGTATCTCTATTGGGCTTTAGCTCACCCTACATGGGACATCATTTTCAGGTTCAGGTGATATGCCGCCTCCAATGACCTAGCTTGGATAGTTTAGAGGCTGCAGGCTTCCTTTTGTTGTTACTTTTCTGTATTACATGTTTTTATTTCCAAGCCGAGGGCTTAAATTGTAAAAGGGCTTCTGACCCTTTTTTGTTGTAACCAAGTGTTGACTTTGAAGGTTGTAAGCCCGTAGGGCATTTGCTTTTGTTGTCAACATGTAATACCTTTGTAGAAAATACTCTGATGAATGGAAATATAATATCTCTTCTAAGATTTTGGCATCTTATAAATGATTGATTTATGTATTATTCTGAGGGCGTTACACACACTGTGTCTCTCTCTCTATCTCTCTCTTTTAAGTTTGGCAGTTGATTGTTGAGAGAAAGAGGAAAATGAAGTTTGAATCTTATGCATTGTTGTTTGGTATGCGAGAAAAAGGAAGGAAAAGGAAATTGAAAGTTTTAATTTTCTTCACCGTTTCATTGCTTATAAAACATATAATTAAAAATGAATAAATAAATAGAACTTTTGAATGGAAAGTATGGAAAAATGGGTTAAGGAAATATATTTGTGATTAAATAAGCTACTGTGTAGTACTCATGGGAGTAAATAAGCTACTGTGTAGTATAATTTTTATGAGAATATTGAAAAATGCATTTGTAATTATATAGATAAGACAAAAGATATTTGTAATTATCCAGTTATAGCGTGGTGAAATTTTTTATAAATTTTTATTGTAGTTTTTTACTTATTTTTTTTCACATTTTAAAATGCAAAATTAGTAATTAAATTTCTATATTGAAGTTTTGCTAAAATTTTATTCATAAGTAGTATAATTTATATTTTTTTTATAATTTACTTTTTTTTGTTTTTGGTGTGGTATACATTAGTTGTTAGTACAAAAAGTGGGCAATACAATCCATAAGAATTTAACTGTTGTCAATGCAAAATTACTATATAGAATCAACCGCAAAATCATTTATTGCGATAGTTCTACATTTTGGCCAATAGAGAAAAATGCTGAAGATTTCTATGATAGTATTTAATTTTTCTTCTATCATTTTTAATGTATATTGAAGACATAAAAAAATTATAATTTGCCTTCAAACCTGTAGTAGTTCAATTTCTCCATCTGTGATATTCATGCACATACAAACTTCTTAAAGTAGGTTGTTAACTAAAATATGTTATGAGGTTGTTAATGCTGTGTCAATTAATTTTTCTTTATGGCAATTACTAAATCTCATTTTGCTTTCTTACAGTTATATTTCATGTCAACAATCATTTTTATTTCATCTTAATAAAATGGGTTGAGGTTCTCATTAATCATCAATGGTCATATTCTTACTCATCAAACATAAAAATAAATTCGTATACATTTTTAGTGTTGAGGAGTGCTCTTACTAATTGTGTTTTTTTTTTTTTTTATCCTTTTGTCTCATATTTCTTTAGTTTTGATTCTTAAGCAGATACTTAGGTTGGGAGGTCTTTCCCTTGCAATTCTTTATTAGTTCCCTACTTTCTTTCTTGAATTGTAGTGGGTTAATGAATGAACTCTCTCTGATTTCTTTAATGCTTTGAAATTTTCATGTTTGGTCTTGGAATTTTCAATAATTAGATTAAACATTAAGCTTTTAATGTTTGGTTTTAAAAAAAAGAGTCTAATATAGTGTGTATAGTTATGTATCTTGGTATATAGTTGTTCAATTTCTAGAGAATACTTATGTATATTTTTTTTATTTTTTTTTTTAAATAATAGGAATGTATGATGAATTATGTGAATACTTACTTTCTTTTTTTTTTTAATAATGATATACAAGTTCATTTTTTATACCCACTTTATTTTTTTCCTGATTTTCTCTATCTCTCTCTCTTTCTCTCCTAGTTTGGTTGTTGATTGTTGAGAGAGAGAGAGAGAGGAAAATAAAGTTTGAATCTTATACATTGTTGTTTGGTATCTGAGAAAATGAAGGAAAAAGGAAATTGAAAGTTTTAACTTTCTTCACTGTTTCATTGCTTATAAAACATATAATTAAAAATAAATATAACTTTTGAATGGACAATATGGAAAAATAGGTGAAGGAAATATATTTGTGATTAAATAAGCTACTGTGTCGTGTAACTCATTTGAGTAAATAAGCTACTGTATAGTATAATTTTTGTGAGAGTATTGAAAAAGGCATTTGTAATTGTATAGATAAGGCAAAAGATATTTGTACTTATCCAGTTACAGTGTGGTGAGACTTTTTATAAAGATAGTCTTTTACTCTTCTTTTTTTTTTCACATTTTAAAATGCAAAATTAGTAATTAAATTTCTATATTGAAGTTTTGTTAAAATTTTATTTTGCCTTTAGTAGTATAATTTATATTTTTTTATAATTTATTTATTTACTTTTTTTTTGGTGGTATACATTAGTTGTTAGTATGAAAAGTGAGCAATACAATCTATAATAATTTAACTATTGTCAATGCACAATTACTATATAGAATCAATTACAAAATCATTTATTGCGATAGTTCTACATTTTGGCCAATAGAGAAAAATGATGAAGATTTCTATGACAATATTTAATTTTTCTTCTATCATTTTTAATGTATATTAAAAACATTAAAAAATTATAATTTATCTTCTATCCTGTAGTAGTTCAATTTCTCCATCTGTGATATTTATGCAATGATGAACTTCTTAAAATAGGTTGTTAACTAAAATATGTTATGAGGTTGTTAATTTCTATGACAAAATTTTTCTTTATGTTATGAGGTTGTTAACTAATCATATTTTTATTTGGTTGAATTTGAATTTTTGCCTCAATATATCTTTTTATCAGGAAGGGTGTTGCATTTTCTTTGTATTACAGAACATTGGCTGGTGTGCTTAATTTATTATTTGACATTTTTGATTTGCAAAGCACTAGCTGGTGTGCTTAATTTGTTATTTGGCATTTTTTTTGTATTGCAGAGCATTGATTGGTGTGCTTAATTTGTTATTTATTTTTTTCTATTGCAGAGCATTGGTTGGCGTATTTTTATATAGATGTTTCTATGTTGTGGGACTTACATTTTGTTGTTTGTTTAAAATCTTATACTTTTGTTGTGCTTGAATTTTACGTAGCATTTATGTGTTTACTTTTCATTATTTCGTTTACCTATAAATTTGGAAAATTTATGTTTAAATTGATTTATTCACCAAGTAGCATACAATTTATTTATTTTTCATTTATTTAATTTTCTGCATAATAAACTGACCACCAAATCATAAAATTGGTCGATTTTAACCATTACATTAAAATTGATGCAAAACAATAGTTATGAGATCTCTCTTCTTTACTTCAACCAAAACTCACTATCTAAAAAAATGTGGATATAAAAATTTATTTGGGTACTATTATTGGCCAGGATAATAAAATGCTTATTTTCTATTACAAATTGCAAGTGAGTTACATAAACAAAAATACTACAATAGTAAATATTTGATGATATGATCTTTGTTTGCATTTGTGTCATCATTATTTTCACGTTTTCTTGGCCAAGGTAATAATTGTGTCATCACTATTTTTAATTTCTCCATCTCTCTAAATTTTATAATGCAAAATATTTAAATTGAGTGAATCTGAAAAGTGAAAAATATTGATTAAAATATTAAAAATTTCACTACAAATAATAAAATACAAATTAAAATTTTAAGAACTATTTTTGAAAACTCTAAAACCAATTAAGTTTTGAATTTTAAATTTGTAAAAATTATTTTTAATTTTTAATATATACAACCAAACAAAATTTTGAGTTTGACAAACTCTTTTCAAAAATCTAATTATAAAATTCATTTGAAAATCCAAAACCATACGGATCATCTATTTATATTTTCACCTCAAAATTTTTTTCCCAACAAATTAAATAAATTACACTTTAACTCAATAATTTTATATTCAATTACATTTTCATTCTAGCAATATTTTCACTGTGCCTTCAGGCACGGGCATACCCTAGTTATTATATATGGTGGGGTCGTCACAAATGTCTATATTTTATATACCTATCACATATTAATTTAAAAAATACATATAATTATAGGATAAATTACAAATACACCCCCTGAGGTTTTTTTAAAATATAGATTGCTTCCTGTGATTTGAAAAATTACGAATACTCCCTTGTTATAATTTTTTATTTAATATAATTAACTGAAAAAATGAAATTCATAATTGCTCTTTTATAAAATAATAAAATTGCATAAATTATTAATTAAAATATATTTCTAACATCATTAAAAACTGTTAATTGACTTGAAAATTTATTAATAAAAGGGGTGATTTGCTATGAAATTAGAAATTTCAAGACGTAAAATGCAATTTATAAAACTATAAGGATGATTCATATTTTAATCAAACGTTGAAGAGTGTATTTATAATTTATCCATAATTATAATATTAACTATATATATATATATAATAAAGGTACCTATCACATATTAATTTAAAAAAAGTGAAAAAATATTTTTTAGATCACGCAAAGCAATCTCTTTAGAGCATCTCCAACGCTTAATCAAAATTTTCACCAAATTTGAGTTAGAAGAAGCCAATTTTTTCAATTTTGATACCACTGGCTCCAACGGTGCATCAAAAGGGGAGGGGCGACCGGTTGGTCGACCGGCGGGTCGATCGGTCGACTAGTAAGAACATTTTTTTATTTTTATTTTTTTTACCTGTTTGAACCTTTTTTGACCGGTTTGAACCCACTATTTGAAAGGAAACCGGTCGACCGGTTGGTCAACCGGCCGGGCAAACGGCTGGTTGACCGGTTCAACTCTTCCAACGGTTAGGAACAGTAATTTGGTAAAATCTACAGCTTATTCTCAGTTTGATAATTTTTTTGTTAAATTCTCATTTTGATATCAATTTGATGAAACGATTGAAACACAAAAAAAAAATACTTTTTTTCATCAAAATTTAAATTTAAATGGTCTTATGCTGTGTTTGGTTGAAGGATTTGGAGAAAGATTTGGAAAGAGAAATGGAAAAGATAGGTGAAATGTGAATAAAATATGTATATATTTCACATAATTTCACACACATTTTTCCTTTTCTTTTCCAAATCCCTCTCCAAATCTCCCAACCAAACGCGCCATTATATAAATGGCAGTAACCAAAATAGAGTTGCCGCGCGCGGTGCTAACTTTGCTTTGCTCTATGTTTTTGAAACCACGCGGAGGAATCATCTTCTTTTCCCCTATTTTTCACCCATCCGAGAAGCAAGATAAGACCTTTTTTTCGTTCCAATGGCGGGTGGTTTCCCATACTACATGTACATCGAAGAAGACATTTACGATCAATTCCAACAAGAAGTCGATGACCCCAATGGCCTCTTTGTAGAAGACCAACTCCAGCACTCAGGTGAAGACGAATCTGAACCTGAATCCGACTACGAAGATGAAGACGAAGACGATTCAAACGAAGACGAAGAAGACGAGGTTGTCGTTCCTCCTCCTCCTCCTCCTCCTCCTCCGCCGCCGCCTAGGGTTTTGCCGGCTTCGGAGAATGTGGGTGAAGAGATAGGGGATTGTAAGAGGAGAACAGAAGGGGCCCAAACGTCGTCGTCTCAGGGTGATGGGATTGGAGCGAGTAGCAGTGGAGGAGAGTGCAGTAGGAGCGAAATTGATGGCTTGTTTTGCCCAATTTGCATGGAAGCTTGGAGCAATGGCGGTGATCATCAAGTCTGGTGCGAAAACTCTTACTCTTCCGATTTGATTTCATTGTTTTTCTTCTTGTTTTGAAACGTGTTTAAATTCATATTCATGTTTCAGAGTCAAAAGGGTTTAGTGACCCTAGAACAAATCTGGGTTTTGGACATGTTATTGGGTCTTCAAATCATGATGGGACTTGACCTAATTGAACAAGATTTTCCATATACCAAAAATAATTGGCTTATTGAGAACCACAAGATGATAAATTTTTAGTCCAGTAAACCATTAGTATAAAATCATGAACTTACACATTCTAAAAATCTCAACTTTAATGAGTAGCAAGATTACATAAGTATTTTATAAGCTGTCAGGTAGATGAAACTTTGATTTATCAAAGAAATAAAAAATAAAAAAGAAATAGAAAAAAAAACTAGGAAACTATGGAACTTTGACGAACTAAATATTCTAGGCCTAATAAAGATTCCACACAAGACTTAGTAAATATCATTTGGCCCATAATATACCTATGGTTGGAAAATTACAAAATTGGCAAATTTCAGTTTACCTCATTGTGGTTTGGCCCATGTGTGGATCACCTCCTTCACATTTAGAAATAAACACATAGCCCTTATGTGGTTTATGGACTAAAGTACACCATTAGCACCGTTGACGGAAAAAGCAAAAATATCATTTAAAACCCTATATATAAGGATTAGTCCATTTTTTGGAAGATAAAGCACACATGGAGCTAGGTGTCGTTTTTTTTCAAAATCTCACCAAGTCAATCTTTCATTCAAATGGGAATCATGGCCTATCTCATTTAGTGCTTGAGCTTCAAATTAGTGATGAATGGTTTGAGGATGCTAAAGTCTGACCAAAGAATTGTGTTAAAGATGTGTCACTGCCTATAATGCATGGGAGCGGGTGATAGAGAGTTGTGAGATTGCTGTGGATCAATTTCCATCTTGAATCAGATCTGGTCGGTTTCGAATTTGATTTTTAAAATTTCGATTCCATACATGATGCGTCACAACCTCACCGTTCTCGAATCTATTCTTCATCGTGTACCAAATTGCAAATTGAAAGTTATGGCTTCAAAGTTCAAACTTATGAAGCACGGGTGCAGGTATGGGTACGCTACAGGTAAGCCAATACGGCAAAATATAAAAAAAAGTTGGATATGAGTACAATTGGGGTGCGTTGATAATAATAATAATTTTTTATGATTTATAGTTAAAATCTAACTTACAAATCAAAGTTCAAGACCATAACTAGAAAGAGAAATTACAAAACAAAATCATTCAATAATAGTATAGAGTGGCTGGTTACGAATTACCTGAATTTTTTTGAAGATGATTAAAGAAGAATAAGGGCTGTAGTGCAGCAAATTCCAGCTGCTGTGGGGAAATCCCCCCGGAAATAAATGTAAAAAAAACTGATTGAAAAAAAAGGGAGAATCGAAGAAGAGGAGAGTCAAATACAAGAGGAGCTAAGGAAGCTTACCTGAATTCTCATGTGTTGGAGTTGTTGGGTTTGGGAATCTTAAGGCTTTTGGCCATTTGTTGCACATCATTCTTGAGTTTTAATCCACTTTTTCTTTATTGTGCATGTTGCCTATTTTTCTTAGTTCCCCTCTAGATGATCCTTCAGACTCACTTTATTTGTATTTATGCATTTTTATTGAATAAAAGTTTTTTTTACTTTTCTCACTTTGTACAAAATCATAGCAATGATGTTGAAAAATTTCACATCTGTTTGGCCACTTGCATAAATGCAACCATAGTTTGACTGCCTAATCACTCATGGGGGTTAACAATTGTTTTAGTTTTGGTTGGGTTTGTGTTGTGTTGATTTATTAGGTTAAATGGATCAACCGAGCACTACATGATGATATCATGCCAAGATTCCCAACCCTAACACAATAAGTTGATAAAACTTGTGCAACCGTTTCAATAAACAGATTGTGTAAAGGTTGATACAATTGCTGCTTGAGCCCAGTAACACATGACCCGCTTAAAACTATTCAACTTGTTTATTCATTATTTTTACTAAAATTTGATAGGCAAAAATTATAATAGACCATGTTGATTTGTAGGCCTATGTATATGCTAAACAAGTTGGCATGTCAGTGCAACCCTAATTCTCTATTTCTGTTGGGTTCAGAGTTATGTTTTGTTGGTGGTCTCAGCCATTGCCACCAGTATTCTGAAATACTTGTTAAATTCAAATGTTGAGTGGTTAAATGTTTCTCTGAACTTTTTTAAAAAAATGAGAATTTCATCGGTTGCTTCTTTTTCTTCCCCTCTACCCTATAGGTGATTAGAGGTATGTTTCTTCATTTTTGTCCATTCATTTAATTATATAATTTTGTGGACTGCAGTTGTCTTCCCTGTGGCCACTTATATGGTGCGTCCTGTATTAAGAAATGGTTGCAGCAACGTAAAAATTCAGGGAAGGTATTGTTTGTTATCAATAATCTCCTTAATCAGGAAAACGATCAATACATTTGTTCCTTCTTTCAATCCTCAACTTTTTTATGCACGTGTCTCCTTTTGTAGTGTCCTCAATGCAACAGGAAATGCACATTGAAGGATGTAAGAGTAATTTATGCATCACAAATTGTTGTCATTGATCACCAATTACAAAAGGTAATATATTCTCTTGCTAATAGATTTTTCAGGGGGAAAAAAAGAAAGAAGAAGCTTGGGGTACCATAAGTTGCATTTCAATATTATTCTCCCCTTTTTTTGGGGTTAGGTGAATGAAAATAGATGATTTTTTTTTATTTGCAGAAAGTTCAATCTCTTGAAGCTAAATGCACTTCCTTTGAGAAGAAGGTAAGAGAAATTACTGGTGTTGATTTTGTTTTTTTATCCATGTTGAAACTCCTTGCCTGTACTTTTATATGTTTGTATGTAGCAGACATTGCTATTTTGCTTTTAGTGTTTGCATAAATCAGTTTATTAATATTCATTTTTTCAGTGGACATGTTAATTTGACAAAATTTGAAAAATAGTGTACTACTTTAATCTTACTATTTTATTCTTTAGTAAGAAATTAGAAAATATTGAAAAACTTTAATTGTATTTATCTTAACAAATTAACAATTATCTTCTAATACTGCAAAAATTATTACAATTTCAATTTCATAATAGTTTGGATATGCGACTTAGGGTGTCCAAAAAGTATCTGATACTTTTCAAAATTAATATCAAGTATTAGATATGTATCAAATACATATTTATGAGTATTCGAGGAGTATCAGTATCAGTTTCCGATATGGGTATGATATGGATTTGACTCCCCTTTAGAAGTATCTGTGCTTCATGGATAATCACTCTAATGCTTAGTTGTACGATGCTGGGGAGGGGACAGGAGTGGGGTGGGGGAGAGATGGCATATAGAAGTTCTAAGGTTGGGAGTGTGTATATTAATTTTGTATATTAAATATTTAATATATAAATATATTCTAACAATTTTGTTTTCTTGCTTAGTTGTAATATATGTATAAATTTCCTGCTTATTGATGATTGTGTTTCTCTAAATAAATAGTGCTATCGTAGGGCTTTTTGTTATATTTTACACTGCTGTTGATAAATTTTGCACTTTTTGTTCAGGATGAGGACTGGCACGAGAAAGAAGTTACATGGCGGAGGAGAGAAGTTGATTTGCATCTGCAAGTGCACCAACTTACAAAGGCATGTCCAATTTTGTTAATAGCTTTCCTTTTAGGATGTGTTGAATCTTTTTCCCTGTACATCTTTGTCTATTTCGCAGTGTAATAGTACTTCCTATGTAGAAAGAAACGTGACATTTGTTGTACCATTCCATGTCTCTTGTGTGATGCTTATTGTGCCTGTTGCTGATCCTTTCTTCTTTGGCATTGATCCTAGTGATGTGTCTCTCTCTCTCTCTCTGCAATTATTTGTTTCTATTCCCTTGGAAGAAGCAGTTTTGCCTTTAGTTTCCTGTACACGTTATTGACCAGATTGTTCTTCTGAGTTTCTTTTTTCTGTTCATTAAGAATTTTAGTGCTTCTCATTTCTCTACTATCCTTTGTAACTTTTTGGTTGTATGTATCCAATATTGAGAGCTAATTTCTGGGCTTGAAGGATGGAGCTAATTTGCATGAGCCATATTTAATTTTCTTTAATATTTCTGTGATTACAGATAATTATACATGACAACTTGAATTCAATGGATTCTTTCAGCAGAAGGCAATCCTACCCCCCTCCCCCAAATGTTATTTCTGTTCACTTTGTAGCATATTGGTTAATATTAAGCTTTATGACTTTTCAGAGGACAAGTTATTTGGAGCGTTTATTGGGAGATGCACAAAACAGGCCATCAGGATTGTTCAGTGGAAGTCAGGGTTCTCAAGAACAAGCCATGTTTGGTAACTGTTCTTTCTAATGAAAAACCTTTGCTTGGCGGATTATACCTTGCATTATTCATTATTTTTTACATTCCTTATTTGCTCATCGAGGATCAAAACTAAAACTATGATACCATATTTCCTCATTAGTGATAAAATTTTAATTGATTTACTTGTCTTGTAGGGCATGACCTTGATTTCGGATTTGGTGGTCAAGGATCTTCAAGCAACTTTGTATTACAGGTTTGACTTTTTTTTTTTTGTTTCTCTCTTCTGGTATAGTCTCCCTCCCCCCAAAGGGAAAAAATGTAGGGGCAGGATGAAATTAAACCTGGTGTGACTTTTTGTGTTTGTTTGTTGTAGAACTCATTTCACTACCCAACCATTGGATTGATTTTTGTTCCATGCCCCTTATGTTTTCCAATTTTTAAGATGGTCAGTAATTAAAAGATTCCACATCCATGGCTCCACACTACAGTATATGATATACTAACAAATTTGAGTGCATGGACATCATTTAATCTAAGAACAGGTTATGTAAAATGTGAATTCCGTTAAAAGCTATTGAGAAGTGTAAAAATTTGAATTTGTACACTAGGAATAAGAATAAAATCTGGTGTTAACATTACCTAGAGTTGAATTTTTTTTTTTTTTTTGTGTGGATAAATAGTTATCTAGAGTTGCATTTCTTTTCGTTTCACTTCTGCGTTATTTTTTTCTCCTGACTAATTATCATGAACCACTGTTAACATTTGGGTTTTAAGTTGCATTATTATTCCCCCTAGATATTGTTTAGTTTCCTCTGTAATTTTAACCCAACAATTGTAATTGTTGTAGCAAGAGTTGCAGGTGGATGGTGCTAAATTTTTTGATGTGGATGCTTCCAGTCAGATTTTTATAATTGCTCGAAGGCTGTCTGGAATGGGAGGAATGCACTTTCTTACCAAAGTAAAAGTTTTTTTTGTCCTTGATATCCAAATTGGCTTTATTGGCATGGTATGCATTTTTAATTTTCACACATCCCTCTTCAAGTTTTTTAAAAACTAGTTTTTGCAGATCAGCTTGATAGCTCCACATGAAAGGGAAAACATTGAGCTTCCTGTCAGCACAAAAGCTGTTAGGGACCTTCGTGTAGCCCCTCATGGCAGACTTGCACTCCTGGCTTCCTTGGGAAAGAAATTGTCAGTTATCAGGTGGAGCCACTGTCCATGATATTCTTTTTGAAGCTGTTTCTTTTTGTACATTTTCTCCAATCAAAATATCTTAATTTGTTATTCCATTTTTTTCAGTACAGAAAGCAACAATGTGGTTCTTTCTTATGATTTACCGGTAAACATTCTGCCAATAACTTGTGAATTTTTTTTTTGATAAATTGCCAATAACTTGTGATATTGTTGCTTATTAATCAGAGGGTTAGATTCTAGATTAAGGTTGGTCATGCTTCTTGTCTTGTGCCACGTAGTTTTCTTTTTAGCATCTTATTGAAAATATTTCTGGTTAATTGCTTAGATTAAAGGCACTCCATGTTTACTTTGAATGAGGAATGGAGGTAAGTAATTAAAAGGATGACCCAGTGCACGAGGCTTCCTGCTCCTGGAGAGGCCAAGATGTACTAATAATATTGCTCCTAAACAAATATTATTAGCATTTGGGAAACCTTTATCAACTTGTGGTTCTAGGCTAGAAAAAGGGAAAAAAAGATGCATACCATTTTAAGGCTAGAAAACTGTTTTTTCTGTGTGCATGTGAGTGTGTTGGCCCAGCCCAGTGCAACAATTGAAGATATGTCAAGTTGGAGATACTGACCCACTTGCTCTGGTTTACTTGTTGATTAAATATATGGCTGGTTACAGTGTTACAATCTCCTACACTTGATTCATATATATATTTTTAATTATTTTTTGTAAATTATCGTAGTTGCTATGAAGACAGCAGGAAATCTTGTTTTGATAGCTTTCCCCCCCCCCTCATTTCTCCCATTGAATTCGATATGTCCTAATTATTGTTGTATTTCCAGGCTGCTGCTTGGTCATGTTCATGGGATCTTAACAGTTCACATTATATCTACTCTGGATTACAGGTCCTACCCTCAATTGCTGTCTGATGGCAACCAAGCTGGTGTTTACGTAATTCTGATTTATACTTGTGTTTGTAAAATACATGCAGAATGGCATGCTTCTGGTGTTTGATATGCGCCAAACTTTGAAGCCCATGGAATCCTTGACTGGGTTGACATGCAACCCCATCCATACTGTGCACTCTCTTTCACCAGATTCAACTCTTCCTTCTGGTGCAAGAAGCCTCCTAACCGCCTCTTCTATTGGTCTATGTCAGTGGAACTTTGGTGGCGTTGAAGAAGGGTATTGCGCACACTGTTTTCTACATTAACTTGATGTTTGTACTTGTCTTGCTTGTTTAGCTTTAAAGCTCTATGGATCTGGATATTTTCACTTTTCATTTGTCTTATGCGTTTACCATTTCTTTGGGAAGAGACCGAAGTGAATGAACGGTTCGCCACTGTTTTTTTGGAAATAGAGAATGAGGTGATGATAGGTTTGCTTGCCGTCACTAGCCAAATCCATCCTTTTCTCCAATGACTGTAAACTGCTACTCAACTTAGAGAAAAATTATTCTCATTAGTTTCCAAGCTGATGGAGGGAAGTGTGTTTTAGATCTTTAAGATCTAATTATTTTTTGTCGTTTTGTGGTTAATAAGGGTTGGGGTTTCAGTGCTTACAATGGTGTATTGAGGGAATCAGGTTTGGGCTTAGTTTAATCAGGAAAAAGGACAGAATTTAGAGCTTTACTGTGTGCTGCAAACAGTAATAGGGGCCATTTGGGGTTGTCTTTATGTGCATTGATAGATCGGTAGAATGGGCTAGGCTAGTGTAGTAAGGTTTATGTTGCTGAAAACTCCTTTAAATTAATACTCTAGTGAATTGCAAGTCTAGCATAACTTTTTATAGACTTGTAAACAATCCTAAACTATAGGGATTTGACTCCTAAAACCATTTTAAATCCAACTAAAACATATATAATGACCTAATAACATCATTTGACCAGTACTATGACTTGTCTACAACTTATTATAGAAAATTTTGAAATTGTTTAGTCACTTAGTGTTAGGAAATGAACCTAACAACGTATATCAAGCTATACAAGAAAAATTAACAAATACAAATGAACTCTATGGTAAATTGTTGGCTTTTAAAATTCAATACAGTAAAGTACACAAATGAACTATACTCTCAACACACTGACAAAGATAAACCCTCTACTTGATGCAAGTGGAAATGCGTGAGTTATACCTTTCTACGGTAGTCTGTCTGTCTGAGCTCTGAACAAAAGCTTGAATTCAATTCTCTGATGATGCTTTACTACAGAACGTACTTAAGACTCAACTAAGCTTAAAGTAAAAAAAAAAACTATGAACACAGTATTGGGATGTTATTGCTAATACAAAAATGGCTAAGGGGTACTTGTATATATTGTAAAGTTTTCCTCACAGTCAGTTAAGTAGCTGTTGTTTTTGTTACTTTGGAAACATGGGACCATGGATGTCATCTCTCTCCGGAGCACCCTCCATTATGTCCTTTCTGGCTGTGTGTACAAGCATTTCTGTTCATCATTTATTTATTTTTAATGCTCTGTTGCATTTGGGGATCTCCTCTACTTGATTGATTTTCTATACCTGCAAACAAAAATTAGCCACAACACATTGAATCAGTTTTTATGGGATGGTTGAGGTTTAAATGCTCCATATGAGGTGATCTGAAGGGCGTCATTTCTTTTGATTAAATGGTTAGAACCAAGTATTGAATATCGCCAATAATTTTTGTGAAGCCATTTAAGATTTAGTGACTTTTTGATACAAGAGCAGTTATATGCTATGTTTTTATATATGACTATACATTGAAAAATACCCTTTTTTTGTTGCTGATTCCTCAAAGCTAGATGTTATGGAAAGCAATAATGTCAAAAATCTATCATATGTTTTGTTTTATGTTTTATGTGGGTATGTTCTGACTATTTATTTGACTATAAAAAATAAAAAAATTGTTCTGACTATTTATTGTCTTTTGTGTTAGGCCATTTCTGGTTCCTGAATCAGAGAATCAAGGAGTTTGTATAGGTCTTGCTTATTGTCCAAGCAATGATCACATTGTTGCTTCCTTCCGTCCCAAAGTTGAGATGTCTAATGATATGGCTGTTTCTCAACCTTCACTTACTGCTGCCTCCTCTCTTATGGGGCAAGGAATACAGGGCTCCAATATTCTCTTCAAGAGTTTGGGTAACAGACGTTTTCAAAAGTTAGGATCTACATATATGACTGTAAATGATATACGACTGCCAAAATCTGCAATTGTAGACAGACAGAATCACAACCCACAATTTGCTTATGGCAGTGAAGTAGCATGTGAATTAGTTTTGCAAGAGTTGCCATCGTTTATGGATGTTCAGCGTCTCAAATCTCAGAAGCATCCTATTCGAGACGTGAAATACACACATGACTTAAGCTCAGGATTGCTTAGTTGTTTAAGTGAGGACATATTGCAACTTTTCTCCTCCAAGACCTTGTGAAAAGGTAATACTCTGTTTAAACTATATTTGTCAACTACACACACACATGCACTATATCCTTCTTTGATTTGCAACAAATACTGTGTTCGGAATTTTATTTGTGCATGCACAGGCATGTATGCATATCATGTCCTGTGTATGCTTGAGGATCTCCCATGATTAGTGTTAACACATTGTCAATATGTTTCTGTAACATGATATCAGAATGGTTTTATGCTATGTTGATGAGGGTAAGGGCATAGTACATAAAAAATACATGACATATATAAATATGATACCAGATACAGTAGCAATGTGCAAGAAGCATGGGTTATCTTATCATGTCAAATGTCAATCAACTAACATATTTTGTCAGTATAGTCTTTAATTGGACTTACAGAGACTAGTGATTTAGTTGTCAGATATGGCAATCCCTTTTAAATGGAGAAGAGTCAAATTACTGCACTCTCTAATCTAGGAAAATAACGACACATTTTTTTTAGAGGAATCTTGATTTTGGAAGCATCTGGACACTTTTGATTGAGAAGAAACTTTTCAGCATTATGATATATGTGTGTATTTATGTACACGTATGAACATAGATAATTTTTTTTCAAATACTAAAGAAAACCAATCTAATTCCTCCCATGACTTCTGCAAAACTCAGTGGTGTTTTGATCTTCCATGTAATTAAGATAAGTCCGTTTGGTTTTCCTTAGCATTTGAAAAGAGCTTATTGTCTTACAGTGACAGTTATTTGGTAAGAATATTTTTTTGTTGCATGTATAGTGTCCAATTCAGTTTTTATTTATTTATTTTAGCGTCATCAATTCTATTATTGTTTTTGATGATGGTTTGGCTTTGACAGTGAACTTGAAGAGTATGTTTCTTCTCATTCAAACAGCCATGGGAACGATTTTAGTTTTACTATGGTTTATCCAAATTTTTGGTTCTGTTAGGGGCTCTCCATTAGTTTGTGTCAATAACTGAATGCCAATCGGTCCTTGTGCCTTACTAGTGCTATATTTTATTGCAGGTAGCAGTATGATGGGCAAGCAACTGACTTACATGTGCAGCTTTGTTTATTTTACTTGCCATATTTGGGTCCACATCACTGACGAAAAGTGTATATTATAGCAAGGTTTGATTGCACTTACATGTGATGTAGCATACTAGTAAGATCCGTACAATTTTCTTTTATTTATGTTTTATTTTTGTTGGTAAGTTATCAAGTGGTTAAATATTGTTTTGGGTAGCTGTTAGGTAGTTAAATTTGATTATCCGGAGGTGTACTCCGCAAGATGGTCCTATGTATAGCAAGCGACTTCATCGTTAATAATATTTCTTAGTGCACATGATTTACATGATCATATTTACATTGTACAAAGATGTGTTGATTTTGTTCTAGGTATAGTTGGTTCAATGATGTTGATTTTGAATCAAAGGTACAAAGTAGATTTAACAGGGATCGCTTCCTGGCAACATTCCCCTGGAAGAAACTTGAATTTTTGTGGGACTCTTAAAATTCTATAATTTTTATTCATTTTTTCTTTTCCCGACTGCCATTCAAGTCTCAATTGTTATTTTTGAGGTTATTGCCGTGTTGTGAACTTGTTTTTCCTTCAGCCTTGTTTCATTGAGAGTTCAGCGGAGAACTTTTTATTCATGTCAAAGATGGTATTTAATTCCAAACAAGAAAGTGCAAAACTGTGATGTCATTTTCTGTGGGAGTTGAATTGAACTGTTGATGCACAGCCTAGTTAATGTAAGATTCACACCGAGATTGTCAAATCATTAGAATTTTATTAGGAGTAGTTTTAATTATATTGTCGTACTTTTTGATTTTGAAATTTTTAGAATTTTATAGGTGAAACCTTGGGCGGAAGTTGTTATTATGGGGTGTTTTGAAAAGATGATTAAAAGTTAATTTTTGGCTTTTAATCAAACTTTTTGACTTTTTTGAAAAGTGATTTAGGAAGTTGGTAAAAAGTTACTTTTTGACTTTTTGAGTTAATATTTATTTAGGGCAAATTACATATACCTCCCTCGAGATTTAGTTAAATTACAGATATCCTACTGAGGTTTTGGAAATTATATCTTGCCCCTTGAGGTTTGTATTTTCATAACAATTTGTCTCATGATGTTTATATTTCATAACAAATTTTTTAAATTACCCCCTAATTTGTTATGTAAATATAGCATTCAGGGAGGAATTTGTAATTTTTCAAACCTCAGGGGGGGTATCTGTAATTTAGCCAAACTTCGAGGGGAGTATATGTAATTTGCCCATTTATTTATGATATCTCGTCATTAGAGCTGCAAACGAGCCGAGCCAAGCCGAGCCGAGCTTTAGTATGTTTGGGTTTGTTTATTAAGATTTTAACGAGCTCGAGCTCGAGCTGAATAAAAATTTAACGAATCGAGCTCGAGCCGAGTTGGCTTAGGCTCGACTCGAGCTCGAGTCTGTTCACGAACCTTAACAAGCCAAAAAATTTATAAATTCATGCATGCATGTGAGACTAAAGTTACAATTAAAACTTTGATTATACAATTATATATACAATATATATAAACATACTAAAAAAAAGTCCATATTTTACTAAAATAATAATATCTACTACCACTATTATATAAATGTACTATATATAGTTAACTATTATTTACATTTATATTTTTTAAATATATAAGTAACATATTTCTCTTATTTTTTATACATATTTTTATATTATTTAATATATAAATAATAAATATTAAACGAGTTAACTAACGAGCCAAGCTTACGAGCCGAGTTTTAGAATGTTTGGGCTTGTTTATTAAAAATTTAACGAGCTCGAACGCAAAAAAAAATTAACGAACCGAGTTCGAAAGAGCTCTTACCGAGCCGATCTCGAGCCTGTTCACGAACGGCTCTGTTCATTTGCAGCCCTACTCGTCATTATAAAATGTCCAAATTACCTCCACCCAAATTAAGAAATTTACCCTGAAGTTGTAAACACGGAGGATAGTCTTGTAATTTCAACAACTTTTAGACGAAATTATGATATGGTGTTTTCAACAGCTTCCCAAATGGGTTTCTGTACAAAAAAAGCCACGTTTGGCTTTTAGACAAAACGTTAAAACGTTGCTTATAATCGCCTACCCAAATCAAGCCTACAGTAGGTAGTGGTAATTTTAAAAGTTAATTACTCCTTCATTTTGTCTCAAAATAATAGTCTCTTTTAGGAAATTGAACTTATTTTAATAGTACAATCATTGTACTTAAAAAAAATTTGATTTTCTAAAATTATCCTTTGATAGTATTTTTTTTTGTGTAGAGAATATCAATTGTTATAATTGTACTTTTTGTATTGTTAATGAATTCAAAAGGACAAAATAAAAAATTTATATTATTTTAGTTCTTGATTTTTGAAAAAAGATTAATATTTTGGAATAATAAAAAATGAAATAAAAGGCTAATACTTTGGAACGGGAGAATACATTTTATTAGGTTTTGTTCCATTTTGTTTCAATGATTTTTTGTTTTTTTACCGTGTAGTTTGGTGAGCAACTCCCACACCAATACACGAACAAGTATATTCTGTATTTTGTTTAATCACCTTGTATTCTAGCAATACTCTTTTGCTTTTAAAAGTAAATTTTCTAGCATCCAAGGCTCTCGAGGTATAAATATAGCTAGCTAATAGAGGATGACTCGAAATTTTTAGTGTGTTGGATCTCCATTTTGTGATAAGGTGAGGTAAAATGTTTAAAATGCTTTAACGCTGTGTTAGGATAATAAATTGAGCAGAGATTTAAAAAAAAAGAAAGGAAGAGACGATAGAAATTGAGAAAAAAAAAAATCATACTTCATTCATATATATATATTTTTAAAATTCTTATTCAAATTGATAATTCAAACACAATCTAAATGTCTTTTTTATTGGAGATGTTTGCACATGTTAGTATTAGGGTTGCAACTCGGACGGGTTCAGTCAGATTGGGAGACTGTTCAAGTCCAGCTCAAGTTGTGTTGAGGCCTGTTCAGGCTCGCTTAGGTCTGAATTGTTCAATATGATTTAATAATCTAAATTACTTTAGGGTAAATTATAATTTAACCCCCTGTAGTTTGCCTAAAAAGCACGGAGCCCTCCTATAGTTTCATTTGTAACACTTAAACCCTTATATTTCATACTAGAGTGCAATTTTTGACTGACGTAACAGAAATTTTAAAAATTCATAAATGCCCTTAGATATTTTATAAGAACATGTCCAGAGAAAAAATTAAAATATAGGGCGAGATAGAATTGTGCTCGTGTCACCATACACACTGGCAAACAAGGAAATCTCACCTCTCTCTCTCTCTCTCTCTTAATACCTTCTTCCCCAGGGAGGTATTTTGAAGCATCCCTTGCTCAGAACATTGTAACTGTAATGCCGACACAATTACATTTTAAGAGAAGCCATATGCTCTACAAGCATCAACTCCAAGTTTGAGCATGGAAAAAAACCTTATTACCAGTTAGAAACATTTTTCCTCACAAAATGTTTGCAGGCCTTCATTTATCAAGTCTGTTATAGTTTTTTCGCTATGTTATGTCACATAGGGGAAATAGAGATAGCAGAGCCCAAAACACCACCTCTAAATGGCCATATAGCTTCGAGCTGAAACAGTCATATTATTTACTTTTATACACTGCAATGATGTACTGCTATGCCCTGTCCTAATTACAAATATTCCCACAAATTTTGACTCACAACTATAACGGAAGAATGCTAAATAACGATAAATTTTCATTGCGGCTAAAATTACACCAATTTTTCGAATAAACGAATTAACTAGAAAGAAAGTGAGCAAAAATTAAATGGAATATTCACGAGAAGTAGACTTTTATAGAGCTAAAATAGACATAACATTTACGGATATGAACATATGAGAAGCGTTTGTAGGGCTGTTTATGTCTGAGAGAGTGTAAATCACCACCGGAATAGTACTCCATCACTACGCAAGAGAAATGAGAGGCTTCAAACTCAGTGTAGAGCGTTGGCAAGAAGGGGTGGTCCAGCATCTTCAGAATCTTCTTCTCCATCTCCGCCCTCTAAATTTTCTTCTTCACGGCCAAAACCTCTCTGTCCACTACTTTCATGATGTAGAAGCCACCGCCACCCCTGCGGAGGTAGCAAAGGAAGACCCTCCCGATGTCACCGCTCCCCGATTTGGAGTATGAGGCCAAAGTCCCTGAAACCAAGCCCCGCTTTCCGTCGGAACGTCAACAATCGTATGGCCTGCCACGATGAGTCCGACGATCAGTGTGGCTTCAGTGACAGAGTCTCCAGCGACTTCGATCTCAGTTCTAGGCTTTCAAAGGACAATCGGCTGAAACAAACACAACTGTCACTACTACTCATCGAGCTCTGGCTTGAATTTAGGGTTTGAACAAGTTCTCAAAAATGTCAAGAATGGTTGGAAACAGTTGGATTTGAACTTTTTTTCGACACATTTTTTGAATCAAATACGAAGAAAATGTTAGGGATTGCGACAACAGAGAATGAGTGAACAGTAACTCAACGGAGAGAGAGAGAGAGAGAGAGAGAGAGAGAGAGAGAGAGAGATATAGAGAGAATAAGTGCCCCTTCTTGTGGATTCATATTTTTTTTTTGGGTAAACTACCAATAGGTCCTACTTTTGAGACTTATTACCCATTAAGTCATATTGATAAATTTATTAAGTGATAAAGATAAATTTATCAGTCTGTTATTTTTATGAATAAATTTATAGTGATAAATTTATCAGTCTCTTTGCTTTTATGAATAAATTTATAGTGATAAATTTATCAATCTCTTATTTTTATAGTATTAAATTTATTAGTTAGGACCTGTAGGTAAATAAGTCTAGTTAATAGGACTGATTGGTAAATACCCCTTTTTTTTTTTGTTCTTTATTTAAGATCTGTGTATATATATATAGGGTATTTTGGTCATTTCCCATATATTTTTAGGCGGGAAAAATTGCTCTACTCACCATTCATAGTCGTGTAATACACGCTCTGTTTAAACAAACAGTTCCGTCAGAAATTGCACTTTGGTATGAAGTATAGGGGTTTCAGTGTTACAAATGAAACTATAGGGGGGTTCTGTGTTTTTTAGGCAAACTACAGGGGGTTAAATTATAATTTACCCATTATTTTAATATCATGTAATGACTAATAATTTATACTTATATTTAATATTTTTATATATCTATATATGTATAATTCGGGTTTCGAGTTGCTTGGATTATTTGATGTCTTTGCCCAACCTTGTTCAAATTTAATTCAGGCTTTTGAAATTTTTGCTCAAACTCGTACCAAATTTAAAAATATCTTGTCCAACTTTTTAAAAAATTCGGGCTGAGTTCGGTCAAGTTACACCTCTAGTTAGTATAGAGACGTAAATTTAGTCAAAAGTTTAAACAAAATGATTTTTGGGATGTTTTGTTGTGTTTATGATCTTGAATTTGTATTAAAAAACAAATAGAAGAAAAAGACAAGGGAAAAAAATATAATTGGCCCTTGTGTATGATATTTATATTTCAATCTTTCCCCTTCTAATTTCTTTTGCAGAAAAAATATTATTAGAAAAAATATTTAGTTTGATTTTTAGAAACTTATTTTAGAATTTTTTTTCCTATAAAATACTAAAGATTAGTTTTGTGAAAAAAAGAAACACTTACTATTTTTATATTGTTTTATCTTGTAAGAAGGGTGAAATAATTTTAAAAAATTGAAAAATATATTTGTGATATTAATTTTTGCCAAACTATTTTTTATTTAAAAAAAAAAAACCCTAAAAATCCGACCTGCCGGATTCGAACCAGCGACCTAAGGA
Organism: Camellia granthamiana; assembly: GCA_036172215.1. Taxonomy (NCBI): domain Eukaryota; kingdom Viridiplantae; phylum Streptophyta; class Magnoliopsida; order Ericales; family Theaceae; genus Camellia; species Camellia granthamiana. The sequence continues at coordinate 20,747,359 of CM069905.1, read as the reverse complement.
TTTTCTGCCAGGATTACCCACTACAGTCCTCCGCTCTACCAACTGAGCTAAGGTCGGCTTTGTGCCAATTGCTATGACATATAATTATATACTAATATTTTTATAGGCTCTTTGGTTTCATAAAATTGATCCATTTTTGAAGTGCAAATCAAATTAAATGTTGCCATATCTACTTGCAGACTATAGCTTCGTTTGGGAAGTGGGTCGGCTTTTTGATTTTTTGACTATTTTAGTCTAGAGCTAAAAAGTCTGGTTTAGAAGGGCTTTTGGGTTTTTTGACTTTTTTAACTTTTTGTGAGAGAAAGAATGTAATGATTATGAGTTAGATGTGATGTTTTGTCTTATTGGACTAAAAAACCTATTTTGTTTTTTTGTGGTTATTTTAGCAAAAAAGCCCCTAAACCAACTTTCCAAACGGAGCTTAAAACAATTAAATTTTCACGCTAAAAAATTATGATATCAAGTTTAGATTAGTTATAATTGAATTAGTTATGGGATTTAAACCCTTCTATTTTCAGTAATTAAGATCTTCCAATTCTAATTTCGAAGCATCATCAATACGCTTTTAGACTAATCTCGATGTAAGATATTCAATGTACATGTCATATTTTTTAAAATCGTCACCTACGTGTCTATTTGAGAGAGGAAATAGAGACGGATTTGAAACCCCGACCAATAGCCACCAGTAACCTGTCGATTAGGCCACATGTGGGCTCAATGCATTGGGTTGCTCTCACCTCCAAATATGGAAGTGGCCACCCTATAAGAAAGGCCCACTACTTGTTCTCTAATTGGTAATTCAAGGGCCATTTCTATAGCAAGTCTTCAATTAAAAAAAGGTTAGAAAGGCTTTTTTATTTTATATATATATATATATATTTTTTAAAAGACAAAGAAAAAGAAAAGGTTTCTGTTGTATCAAAAATACTTTTTCCCACTTAATATGGTTTTGTTTTTGAAATTAATTATTATTATTATTTATTTATATTTTTTGATAGAATTATTTCTCACCTTTAATATTGTCCAAATTATATATAAAAAAAAGAAATAGACTAGAAGATTAATTTGGAGGTATACCAACAAGAGCAGTGCTACGTCGCTCGAATTTCTGTCCCCCTGAATCCCCCGAACCAAAAACGACGTCGTTTCGTCGTTTTTGGATTTTTTTTTTTCGTTCAATCAGACGAAGCAGACGAAGAAATAGACGAAGAAAGAAGAAAGAAGAAGGGAAGAAAGAAAGAAGGGAAGAAGAAGCAAAGGCAGATGACGGCGGCGGCGGAGGCAGAGCTGAGCTGCGACGGGAAGAAGCAGAGCTGCGACGGCGGTGGGAAGAAGCAGAGCTGCGACGATCGGAGGATCGGCCGGAATGCAGGGGCCTCTGTGTGTGTGTCTCCATTCCCTCTTCTCTCTTCTCTCCCTCTCTCCCTCTTTCCCTCTTCCTTGCGTTTTGAGCTCTGCTGATGGTCGAAAATGAAAGAAAAAAAAAAGAAAAAGAAACCTAATGCCCAAAACGACGTCGTTTTGAGTATTAGGGGGATTAGAGGAAGCAAAGTTTCGAGCTCTCAAACATTATTCATACCAACAAGTAGGGCTGAGCAAGGAATCCGTGAAATCCGTAATCCGATCCAGTCCAGTCCAATCCGATAGGTTTGGATTGATTTTTTGAATCCGCGGTTCGGTTCCGGATTGAAAAATTAAAAATCCGTAGTCCACGGATTGGTTCCGGATTGAACCCCACGGTTCTGGATTGGAACCGATCCGGACCGTATACAAATAGTCTATATTTTTATTATACATCATCGCCCATAGTATCTTCTCTTATTCTATATAAAATCTAAACTCAAACCTAAAACCATATAATATCTTCTTTTATTACTTTTGTTTGTTAGTTTTTAGTTTTAATTTGTAATGATTTACATACTTATGGTGAATTAATTTTCTTATGGTTGTTTAAATTCTAGAACAGTATGTCACTATTATAGAAAAACATGTTGCTATTGTGGAACTAATATAGCGCTATGTTTATATTTTTATGAAATTAAAGTGTTATATATATATTTTTGTTATTTAATTATGTGAATCCGTGGTCCTAAACCGATCCAATCCGTATTTAAATGGATTGGTTCGGATTGATTCCATGATTTAAACGGATTAGATTGGTTTCAAGTTTTTAGGAACCGTAAATAACGAATTGGTCCTAATTTTATCCCAATCCAATTCAATTCGGATCATGCTCACCCCTATCAGCATCCTTTCTCTGCTTGCCTAGGCTTTTATGTGGGCCTGCCTTATAATCATGGATGACATGGGTCATTCCGTACATTAAGACAAATGGATGTAATTGGGCCCATTGCTGACATGACATGGCATAAATTGGGGACAATGTTGCTATGTCCCACCATCATAAATGTTATGCAGGTGACAGATGGTGACTTGAGAAAGTAAGCATTAGCAAAGAGGTTAATGATATGAAATTTGATAAAGAGCAAGGGTAGAGGGTCAAAAAATGTGTGGTTTAAATAGTTTAAAATTATTAAAATGATGTCGTTTTGAATGTAAAATGATACAAAATAATATTGTTTTGGTAATTTTAAGCCATTTAAATCATACTTTTTGTAGTCTTCAAATATTTTTCTTTGATAAATCACAATTTAGTAGTGAGTATTTTCAAAATAGTTGTAATTATCAAATATTAGAATAAAATAAATTTGTTCAATTATTTGACAAGTGAGTTGACATTATCTTTCAATGTAATTGATTTTTCTATTGAAATTTATTACTTTAATTGAGATCTAAATTAATTAATTTTAATAAAAAAATTAATCACATAAAATAATTATATCGACTCATTTATTAAGTGAATCGCTAAACTTTAATCTAAGTGATAAAAACTCTTGTATGCCTATGGTTTTTCATGAGAATTGACAAATTGACTTCTTTTGTATTTGAATGGTGGGAATAAGATCACATAGCAGTGAGCTTGTATTTGAACAATAGGTGAATAAAATGAGATTTGTACTAAAACTCATATTCTCAGTATAAAAAAAATAAAAAAATAAAAAATTTGTTCTATGTTCGTCCTAACATGGGTTGTTTATGAAAATTCAGTAATTGACTTCTTTTTTCATGTTGGTATTTGAATAGAAGGAATAAGATAAAAAAAAATCTGCAACATGTAACAGTGAAATTCAAATCCAAACATTACGTGATTAATCCACCAAATCAATCTTTATATTTGAATGGAATTGTGGTAAGATGATTTGCCATGCTAGATGATACCATTTCATCATTATATCCTCACAAAATTCCAAAATGACAAAAAAAGAAACGAGCAAAAAAAGGGGTATGAAAGAGAAATAAGATTTGGACTTGTGCTTTAGCCACATATCTAATTATTGTTTGGAAACAATTCCATTTTTGTCATCATATTTGAAGTTTCAAAAGCTTCCCCCACCAAAGATCCCATTTGTTTCACTTAAGGCATGGAGATTAAAAAATATATATGTGTGAGTCATTTTCTGACTACACTGTCAAATAGATACTCAGTTGGAGAACACCGATAGAATAGATCAAACCCGAACGACCTGTCACAGAAAGAAGAGATTCCGGCGGTAGTTTGTCCACCCAGGGGCACTCCGACGATCAAGTCAGTTATCTCTCAAAGATAGCAAAAGTGTTTAACTTACTATTCAGAATATAAAAAGCGTACCTTAGACCCATGAGGGTGCCTTACTTTTATAACTAACACTGACCTGATCCCTGTAGAAGCTTAGCTTCAATAGATTTTGGCTCAATACCTATCGAGGACTCTCAAATAGATAAAGATAAACTCCCAAAGAGCTTTATCCTTATCCAGGCTAAAATCCTCCCTCATTCTAGGACCCTTGTAACTTATCCGCTCATCTCGGATTCCAGTATCTCCACAGATAACCTCGGCCTAGCCGAGATTACCTTGGCGTCAAGTCAAGGACATATGGCACCTCGGCTGGCACTTCGGTGCCACCTCGGCCATGTGTTGCTATCCAAAAAATATGTCCCCACAATTGCCCCCTAGGTTCTATTATCTCGGCATCCTGAGGTGATGGAACCTATATCATTTGAACCCATAGCACATCGGCTAAACTTGCTCTATCATTTGTTATCGAGGTCATCATTTGTCGACTCCATATGACCAAGACCTGTAATCTGTTTTCACCAATACTTTAGAACCAGTTAACCAAGTTTGTTCAAGTTATTTAGCCGAGATCTCGTCCCCTAGCCGAGGTCTTTGCTTCATTAAATCAAGGACTCCAAGAGTTTCATCACGCGTATGAGCTGTCATGCACGGTATTTCAACCGTTTTTGCCAGGCGTCCCTTCCCCACTGAACCGTACCTGACATGCACCATCAAGTCGCGTCACATTTGAGTGCCCCACCTGATAGGCACGTCGTCCAAGGCTCATTCAATACCATTTTGCTGCCTTCTCCGTGTTTTGAATAAAAACCCTTTCCCTCTTTCCGTCTTTTCACTTTACATCTTTGATTTTGCACAAATTTTTTCCTCTCTAATCCTCTTTCTCCCAAACCGCCATTATCCTCTTCTCAAAGCTCTCTGCAACTACTCCGTTTGTCTCCTCCGGCGAAACACTCACCGTCTTGGTACTCGTACCACCTGCGTTCAACTCCGGCCTCACATTCTCTGGTAAGCCACAGCTTCCCCTTTAATCAATCTGTGTTTTCCTTCAAATTTTTGCTATGTTTGTATACGGACCATTGCAAATCTGTTCAACTCTTTATTTGCCGTCTGTTTTCATGATTATGATTTTGTATAATCGTGTTTGCTTACATACACACACACATACACACATGTTGTCATACACTTTGACGTTCTTGTTAGCTTGTCACTGTTCTTGTTCTTGTGCACATTGGTATTTCATGCAATGTTCTTGAACCCCTTTTGTTTTTCTTAAGTCTGAATCTCTATTCTTCTCTGTTTTCTTGCTATTTTTTCTAGATTAGTGCCTTTAATCCTCCTGTTTTAGTAACTCTAGGATTGGGATTTGTTTTAGAACTCCAAACTCTAGGAAAAATTGAAACAAATTCCATTCAGATCCTAAAAAACCCTTGCCCAGCATACGTTTAGGTTTTGTCGAGGTCCTTAAAACCCTAACAAACCACTTCCTTTTGCAATCCAACACTTTTTCCCCTTAAGCCAACGTCATGGGTATGTGGAGGTGGAAGGTAAACACCCCAATTAAGCTAGAATACTTCAGGCAGGAGTTCGCCATCCCTGCCGATGTCCACCTCAGGCTGGCTGGGGAGGAGGACTCCATCATGCCTAAGGACGACTCCATGCCCTTTCCAATCGTAGCCTTCGTAGAATGTGGACTTAGACTTCCTCTCGATATTCTTTTCTGAGAAGTCCTACACTACTACAAACTGAACCCAATGCAGCTTGTCATTAACTCCTACCGAGTTATCAATGGTATAATTGCCTTAGCCAAAAAGAGGAGAATGCTAGGGTTACTCTTGCCGACATCCAGTACTGTTATACCATGTGCGGCCTTAAGTTAGAAAAAGACTATATTTTACTACCTTAAGTCGAGGTCAACAGAATGCAAAATCATTGCCGACTTCCCTGATTCCAACAAGGGCGCCGGGGGACGATTATTTCATCGTCTCGAGCAACTGGGATTTCCTTCCAAATAACGATCTCCACCTCTACCCTTTAAGCCGTACACTGTTCAGAGACGGAGATGATAAGAGCTAAGTGTTACTTTTTCTTGCTTTCAAGTCTTTTTTCTCGGATATTTTTGTATGCCCTAACGTCTGTTTGGTTTTGTTTTGCAGTTCTTCCTCAGCCTCCAAAGGACTTCTGCAAAAACTTCTTTCCCAGTAAAAATTTGAAGAAGTTGCTGGACCTGCTTGTTAATCAGCGCAAGGCTCCTTTGTTGCTCAACTTTATCCCGACGTACAAATCTGTACTTCCTGACATCCCAAGAAAAAGAAAAAGCAAGTCTCTTCCATCAGCAACAACTCTCAAGCGAATCATCAAGGCCTGACCAAGGATCAACATTTGGTCCTGTGGAACAACCATCAACCTCTGCTCCACAACTAATCCCACCTTCCCAACGCCAACGCCGATGTCGAGCTGCACTGCAAGCTCCAGCAAGCAGGACTCGAAGCCGAAGTGCTGAGGCGTCATCTTTCAACCCAACAAATCCACCAACAGCTTTTCTAGCAATCCATTTTGGCACAAGGGTCACAGTCGCCGCCTCAGCTGACGAGATGGGTCGTAAGAAGCCTGTTGCTGATGATCTTCTGGCTGACATCCCCAACATTGTTACCGTTTAATCTTCACCATCCCAGTCTCAACCAAAGCCAAGCTAAAGAGGTTGAAGAAAGTCCAACCCAAGGGCAACAGTGACTCAAATTGACACTGAGGACACTTTGCCAATTTCAAAACTGGCCGAGAGCGAGAAGACCTTCATCCGCCACCGAGAAGAGGCCTACTGAGGCCGAGTCCTCCGACTCCACCAGGTCAAAGAGGCCGAGGTTCGGGGGTCTGCCACAACCTCGGGGTCCCTAAAATCAGATGCCCCCTGGGCCCCTCCAATTACAAATCGAGGACAAGTCAGTTAGAGCCGGCGACAACGCGACTGACATCGAAGTCGGTGTTGCCCTCTCGACTGCCTTGCTCATTCCAAAAGACCTCGAACGCAACGCTAAGGTCAGCGAATATGAAAACTTCGCTCTGATGTTGCAACATTCCGTTTAAGTAAGCCCCTAACACTTGGTATTTTTCATCCTCTGCTTTTCCCATACTTAGGAAATTTTACTAACTTTTGTTTTGTCCATTTCTTCTAGGCAATCCAACACGCCCACTCCTTCGCGATGTAGGCTTTCAACATCAAGAATGAGTTGGTTAATAAAACCAAGGAGGCTGCTAATTTGTTGAAGACCATCAACAGAGCTGAGGCCAAGATGAAGACTTTGATGGATCAGGCCAAGGCGGCGAAGAAGGCGCAAGACAAGGTCAAGGAAAGGGCTGGTGCTGCTGAGGCCATTGCTAAGGTGCACGAAGCTGAGAAAAAAGAGGCCGAGGCAAAGACCGCTATTACTGCCTTGGCCACAAAGGACGCCGAGATAAAAGCGGCCGACGAGAAGGCATACGCCAAGAGGGCAGCCGACGTCCGTGAGGACTATAAAAAACAAGTGAAGCAGGCATGCAACAAAGGGTTTCACCCTTGGTTGGATGGATGCTTTAAAAGAGTTGGCTGTCCCCGAGGATTCTCCTCTCAAGAATGCTAGCAACCTTGTCCCTGCCATTCCCTTCCTCTCCCAAGCCAAGTCTGAGGACGAAGTTGAGTCTGAGGATCAGGCTAATAAGGCCGAGAAGAACGAAGAAACTACTGGGGCCAAGTCCCCAACTCTGAATGGGCAAGTCTTAGACTTGACTTAGGATGAGGAAGATGAGGTCTAAAAGACCACTTTTGAGGCTGAGGTCGAGGCTGCCAACAAAAGTATTGATGATACACTTCGTGAAATCGACAAATCTGCCCAGCTGTCTGCTAGGGCTGAGCAAGGAATTCGTGAAATCCGTAATCCGATCCAGTCCAGTCCAATCCAGTAGGTTTTGATTGGTTTTTTGAATCCGTGATTCGGTTTCAGATTGAAAAATTAAAAATCCGTGGTTCACGGACTGGTTCCGGATTGAACCCCACGATTCCGGATTGGAACCGATCCGGACCGTATACAAATAGTCTATATTTTTATTATACATCCTCCGGAATAGTATCTTCTCTTATTTCATATAAAACTTAGATCCAAACCTAAACTCGCATAATATCTTCTTTTATATTTTTGTTTGCTAGTTTTTAGTGTTAATTTGTAATGGTCTAAATACTTATGGTGGAACTAGTTTTCTTATGGTTATTTAAATTCTAGAACAGTATGTCGCTATTATGAAAAAACATGTTGCTATTGTGAAAGTAATATGGTGCTATATTTATATTTTTATGAAATGAAAGTGTTATATATATTTTTTGTTATTTAATTATGTAAATCCGTGGTCCTAAACCGATCCAATCCACATTTAAATGGATTGGTTCGGATTAGTTCTACGATTTAAACGGATTGGATTGGTTTCAATTTTTTTAGGAACCGTAGATTAACGGATTGGTCCTGGTTTTATCTCAATCCGATCCAATCCGGACCATGCTCACCCCTACTGTCTGCTGAGGCTGACACAACGCCAACTGCCGAGGCAGGACAAACTGTGGAAAATGCATAATCTTTTGGTTTTTCCTTTTTTTAATACTTGCTCTCTTTTGGACAGCTGTAAATCTCTTTTGCTTTGAACAATGTTAATTTTGTATTTGGCCGATGTGCCACTTTTGTAATCTGAACAAGTAGTCTTTTTGTAGGTTGAAGTGTCTTTTTTCCCTTTGAATGCAAGTCTTCTTTTTTGACCAAGTGTTTGAATGCTTGTCCTTTCTTTACTGTCTTGCATGCTTTCATACTTAGAATATTTTGCATGTCTTCAAGGTACACCTTAACTGTGCAATCTTTTTCGGGGTGAATACCTCGGATATATCCACTGACTTGTTCATCTTGGCCTTGTTTTAACCACTTGAAAACATTTTGTAGAAATATTTTCACGAAGTATTTATCTTGGTACTTCACTTTTAGTTAACCAGACTTCTGTCTTCCATGGTAATCTTGGCAAGTATGTAGATACTTCTTTCAACATTACCTCGGCTTAACTTCAACTTGTAAATTTTCTTTAAAATTTCAACAAGTGTTAAACCAACTTTCTCTGAACATAACCTTGGTTGAACTTCAACTTGTAAATTTTCCTTTAAAATTTTAACAAGTGTTAAACCAATTTCCTTTCAACATGACCCTAGCTTAATCTTCAACTTGTAATTTTTTTTTAAAATTTCAACAAGTGTTTAACCATCTTTAGCATGTAAATTTCAACTTCCAAGCATTATTCTCCAATTCTCTGCCTCCTAATATGAACTTAAGTTTCACTTCCGTTCACATTAAGTATGTGACTGTGGGGAAATGGTTTGGAAATACTCTTTTGATCCACTAGAACGCTCGAGATCCTCAGCTAGCAACCTGAAAAAGAATAAACGCTTCGGTCGGGGGTGCCGGAATTAGCACTCCGACGGTTAAGTTAGTGTATGCTCTCTTAGTTACTTGTATATTAAGTTAAGCGTAATAATTCTCACATATCTTTCTTTGGTTGATGTTCTTTTATTTATATCTTTTCTTTCTTGGGGCTCAGGGCTGGGCCCACATTCAATTCGCCGTATAACTATTTACTCGGCTCCTTTTGTTGCAAACCGCCCTTCACTCGGCCCCTTACTCAATTAGTTATTTGGCCGAATAGGGTACTTCTGGATTTGTATGTATAAGATGGGGTCGAATGCGATGTATATATTTCGACTCTCCAGGTCCAATTATTCAGCCTCTTTACGTCTCCCAATATTCGCCCCCCACAATTGCCCCCCAAACACTCCACTAACAACAGTTAGCTGGTGTGTTTGGTTTTGAACTCGAAAAGTCAGAGCCGAAATTCGGCGGCTAACCTCATTCCAACGCGGATGTCAGAGCTCACACCTTTCGGTCGTCATTACAACTTCCCGCCCCTTCGTACGCTTCTTCCATTTATTTTGATTTAAAATTTTGTCGTCTTTTCGAACACATACACATTTGGACGCTTAAAGCTCTTGGAGTGCCTTCCGACTCACCTCTGCAACTTCTTTTTATTCCTCATTGTCCTCTCCGTCTCTTGTAAGTTCCCTTCCACTCTGCTTTGAATCCCTTTTCCTGGTTTGTTTTTAGTTTAGCGTATTCCTATAGGCTGATGAAAATGGCAAAGCATTTGAAAGACCTCCTCTCCGTGGATTGAGTTTCTGGCTTTCGACGCCATTTTTCTATCCCTGATGACGTTTGTCTGTCACTTGTGACAGACACCACCCTTGATATGGAGAGGGCTGATGAAAGCACAATCGTCTTCCCTCTCTTGTCAATTGCAGAGGGCGGAGTCCGTTTCCCCCTTCACCCATTCCTTAGGGCTGTCCTTCGCCATTGGGGTCGAATCCCTTCCCAACCTAATGTAAACTTTTTTCGAATCATAATGGGGATTATAGAGTTAAACTGTCGCCTTAGGATTAATCTCGGCATACCTGCTATTCGGCATTGTTATGCCTTGGCCAAGTCTTCTGGCCGGCATGGACGCTATTTCCTTAGGGCTAAGGACACCGACCATCAATTGGTGACTATGCTTTCTAGCTCTAGCAAGCGAGTCGATGATGTCATGGTCGTTGTCCGAGGTAATTGGGAATTCAGCGAAGGCGAGGACCGCCTAGATCTTATTCCTAGACGGAGGGGCGAACCAAGTGGCCATATAGCTTCTTGCGTTTATTTTTCTTATATTTACAAGGCTTTATTTTGCGGTCTCATGTTTTTGCTTGTGTAGGAAACGATTTGAAGAAAGCTTTAATTTCAACCGACGACGCCATTCTTGCGGAAATTAAAGTCGCGCTCAAATGCTTCGGCTGTCCAAGCCTTCAGAAACAAGGGAGGGCGGCCCACATTCTTCTTCGATACGAGCCGACGTATACGACGTTTTCGACGGTAGAAAACATCCCAATTCTGAGGGACAAAGAGTTTCTTACGGCTCTTGTTTTAACCAACTTCAAAAACTTGTGGCAAGTTGGTTTGGACGGATCCGACTCAGAGCAAGTGAAGGTAGCTGAGGAGGTCGCTGAAGAGTCAAACCAGTCCGAAGCCAAAGTAGACGAGGCTTTGAAGTTGGTGTAGACTCCCCATTTTTAACCGTCCTCAAGACTTGGTTGTACTTACAGGTACAACCAGCAACAAGTTTGGTTGTTCGCCGAACACTCGAACTTCGCAGCGGAACGTCACAGGTTTGAGCTTTCCAAACCCTGATTCATTTCTGCCCCATTTTTGGACCATGTTTTGGTCCCTCCCTAGTGCTTGTTTTAATGCACTGCCGGCCATGATCAAGGGTTGCCGGCCATGGTATCTGTCATGCCGGCCATCAATGAGGCACTGCCGGCCACCACTGATGGCCGACCGACCACCATGTTTCAACAGATATTTTCTCAGATATTTTGAACCAGCTGTGGCTCACTGAGCCATCCTCCATACACGTGTTTGGAGGGATGGAAGGCAAGCTTTAAGCTTGTCGAGCAAGCTTCTCCTTGCTTTGCTTATATAAGGGGACCCTTCCCTCTTGGGAGAGGTTTAAAAAAATTTTAGAGACAAAATATCTCTCTCTCTATATTGTGCTTAGAAGTGTATTTTCTTTGCGTTTTTGTACACAACCCTCTTAGCCAAACACCCTACCTTGGAGCTGAGGTTTCTTGAGGTTTGTTTGAGCTCTTTAAAGCTGGTTTTGGCTCAGAAAATTTGCTGGTTTTGCTGTTCTTCAAGGATAAGCCATATTCTCTTTAAAGCTTTGTTTTAATTGCTTACTTAGCCACCTTTGCATGCTATTTTAGGCCTACTTTCCAACTACAAAAACCTTTGTTTTTAAGGCTTAAAAATGGTAGTTTAAAGTGTTTTTGGAGTTAGGGGTGTTTCACCCTCTTTGGTGGCTTATTTGCTAAGCTTCTTGCCTTCCACCTTGTTTTGGCCTTTTAACCACTGAATTCCAGAGGAATTTTAGTGGTGAAAAACTTGTTTTCAGGTCCCAAATAGGAGGGGGTGGTCCCCCCTCCTCTTGTCTTGTTAGCATGTGTTGTTGGCCTACCAAATGAGCACGTGTTTCTCTCTTCTTGAGGCTTAGTTTGATCATGTTTTTTGTGACTTTTTGGACCTACTATAACTCTATTTTTGGCTGGTTTGGTCACCTCTCGCATGCTTCATACACTTGTTGTGTAATCCTACTTGCTAGCCTAACATGCTTCATGTCTTAGCCTATAATTCTAGCATGTATTGGCTCTGCTCCAGCATGTTTTTGGCCATTATTTAACATGCTTTAACTCTGATTTTGGTTGTTTGGGTCACCTCTTGCTTGCTTTTGGTACTTGTAGTGCAATCATGCTTGTTGGCCTAACATGCTTCATGCTTTAGTTCATCATTCTAGCATGTGCTAGCTTTGCTCCAGCACATTTTTGCCACTAATTTAACATGTTTGAGGTCTATTTTAAGTGGTCTTGGTCATATATGCTTAGCTTTGTATAGCTATGGTGTAGTTGGGCTTCACTAGCTTTGTGTTTGAGGTCCCTAGCATGCTTTGAATGTGATGATTGCATGCCTTAGCCTCATTTCTCATATGATTTCAGAGCATATAGCCTTGTTATACTCTCATGTTTATCACTCTTTAATTGTGTTTGAGAGTTGAGCATTATGCCTTGTTTGTGAGCCAATGTATGAACATCATTCTCTTGCCTTTCATGTTATCATTTCAGATCATCTTGGCCACTATTTTGGCATGCATGAGGTCTGTTTGGGGTTGGTTTAGTCCATTGAGCATTGTATTTCATGGTCCTAGTGTTGTATCCTTCACTAGTTTTAATGCTTAAGTCTCTTAACATGTTGTGCATGCGTTGTTTGCATGTTAGAGTCTTACATTTCATGCTACGATGAGCATGTTGTTTGCATTGCATCGTGTTCAACCAGACGTTATGTTGAATATAAGGTGGATTGGCCCACTTCATACTCAAAGTGATGAAAGTGAGCCAATCCCCTTTGTCTCCATTACCTTTGATCACTCATGATAAGGCCGTGGTCTTAGAGTCTTGTTTGCATTGCATTTATTGAATTTGTGCAAGATTGGATCTTTGGCCATCATGCATTGCATGCTTGATTGATGGTTTTGGATCCAATAGTGCCTCTCCCTTAATGTTTTGAAATGATATGGAGTGGCACAGTACACACATGCCCTAGGGAGACCCTCCATTTCCTCTATTTCTATGCTCTGCTGCAGAATGGTGTCACAGCACACCAGTGGCCGGCAGTGCCACATTGATGGCCGGCACCCTTCCATCCTTGGCCGGCAGAGGCCCACTCTTGGCCTATAGGTGGCCGGCAGCAACTCCTCATGGCCGACAGGCCACTGGTGCACTCCCCAGTATGGATTTGGTAAGTTTCAGCAGAGAGATCTTGAAGACACCCTGCAAACAGAGCCTCTAAAGAGCAAACCGGAGAGCTTTTCAAGGCGAGAAACCGAATGCGTGCATGCATGTTCGACTCCTTCAAACAGAGTTGAAGTAGTGTAATTTAATGCTTTCTTTATTAGTTAGCATTTGAATTTGTAATTTAATTAATTTTTTAATTAATTAAGTGTTGTAATAATTAAGTAGCTTAGTTTAGCTATTTCTTTATTTGATTGTGTAATAATTAGTCTAAATAGCTTAATTAGATTAGTGAGTTAGCTTAGCTTAGATCAGCTTAGCTATTATTCATTTGGACCCTCCGTCGAGAGGGCAAATATTGTAATAAGTGTGCGTGCGTGTGTGAATGTCTTCCAACCCCACGTCTTTTTCTCTTTCATTTACCCGTTTTCGGTGGTTAGACTAGGGCATATTTCGATTAGCATACCTTATGCTTGTATGCGTGCATTATTCATTCGTCTTGCATGCACCGGGCTCAGCGCATCATTTAAACTGCATCGTATTTCAATACCTATTTGAATACGTGTATCAATTGTTGCATTCATATGCCATCTTAGATAGCCGAGCCTATTTAGTTGCATTATTGCATGTGTTGTATTAGGCATTGTTAACATAGTTAGGATCATGCATATTTCTAACTAGTTTTCTGTTTTGACTCGGAGTACACTGTGAGTGTTTATGTTTTAGCATCCTTGCATGTGTGTAAGTGTTGCCATGATAGCATGCTTGCCATGAGGCTACTTGCTTAAGTGATTAAATGCGTGAATGCCTATGGATGAAGGCTTCATTACTTGAATTGGAACAATTCATCAAAATGTGAGTTTTAAACCCACTTGAGGGTGGCAAAATCATCATGTTTTAAGCCCACTTGAGGGTGGCAAATCCACGTTTTAGCCTACTTGCGAGTAGCACTTCCAAACCATTTTCGAAAAATGAACATGAGATATTTTATTCCAAATCGGGTGATTTAGTCTATACTTGTATGTTGTGCGCATCACATAGTAAGGTTAGCTAATAAATCGGAATAAGAACACATGTGTTTTCAAAATAACATATCATGTTTAGTAGAGGCCGATCCTTTGATCAGGCGAGCGGGGGTGCTCATTTCAGGACCTTCCCCCTCTCGTATCCAAATTCCCGAGCCGAGGCAACTTTGGTGATGACGGACACGTGGTTTTAGGCACGAGTCAGAGATTCTTAAATTTTTCAAAACAAAATATTTAGGTGGCAACTCTAAAATCTGGCAAAGCAGTCCATGTTTGGCGCTTTTTGATTAAAATCGATTTTCCAAAATGATTTGCCGGATTTGGACTATTTGGTGATTTATCAGTCTTACATTGCACTTTATGAGATTAGATTCAGAACCGTGACAGGAGTCCGAACTGTAGTAGCTAGAACCCAACTAGCGCCCTCTTCGAAAAGGGGGCGCGCGGAGGAAGTTCGGGCGGTCTACCAGTCCGAAACCGAAGTAGACGAGGCTTTGAAGTTGGCCTTTGAGGAAGCCGACCTCAATTCAGCCAACCCCTCCGTCCACTTTGGGCCAAGGGGACGTTTCCTTCGACGACATCTTTACTGGTTTAGAAGACCTTCCCGGCACGTACCCTGAGGACATGGCCGAGTTGTCACTCACACAACTTGCTAAAAAAAAAATGCCGAAAGAATGGCTACGCGACGGAGAGCAGAGACCATTCGATCGGAAGTGCCACCCGTCGCTGATGCTGAGCCCTCCCTGCCTGTTATCGAAGTGGTGACGGCTCAAACCCGGAATGCCGAGTCGGAGCCGGTAGAGCAGACGAATCAGAAGGCTGAGCGAGGGGGGGGAAACGTCATGCCGAGGTCGAGACCGACTCTGAAGAAAATCCCGCTAACAAACGGCCGCGCTTAGAGGAGTCGGATATGGTTGTGCCTTTTGTCGTTGAACCAAAGATAAAAAACACGCCGATCTCCTCTGACACATCGGCTATGAAAGACCCAGCCGTGGAGTTGAGCATGGCTACGTCGGTCTTATTGCCGGCTGACAAGGCAGTTTTCCGAGCGGTAGCCGAATCTGTTGGTAATAGCATTAACCGCTCAATCGGCTCTTCTGGTATATAACTTGATCATGTCTTTCACTTTTATGCATATATTGTTTTGGTTTTAATTTCTTGTTTTGTAGACGGTCGGAAGGATAGCCGAGATAGGCCGACCCCAGCATGACGCCATCAAACGAATTGGCTGTTTAAAGTCGGAAGTTGAGGGCGAGAGGAGCAGGGCCGAGTTCAATGCGGCGAGGGCGATGATGGAAAGTGCAAAGGCTGAGGCCGAGATGGAAAGGGCGAGAAATTCTGACCAGCTCAGATTGGCCGCCGAGGAGAAAGAAAACGTAAGCGAAGGTGCGCTCAAGTTAGCCCAAAAGGTGATTGCCAAACTGGAGGCCAACTTGGAAGAATCGAAGAAGGTGAAGGAACTAACCGACTCCGAGGCTTCCAAGGCGTACGAGGCTGGGCAAGGCGCCGCCCTTGCAAATTATGTGGAAGAAGTCCCTAAATTTGAGAATCGGGGATTCAAACACAGCTGGCTCAAAGCCCTTGCTGCTGTAAATGTGACATTGGCTATGCCGATTCCATACGAGCAAGTGGACGTTGAGCCGCTGGAGTCTGACCCCGAGGATTGATTAGGGCGACACTCTAGTTGTTTTTGTTAAGGATTTTGAATGTATTGTTGTAACTTTTCATTTAGTAGTTTTTATGTGTAAAATGGCTACTGTTTTTAAGTTTTTGCTAGGCATCTTCCATATTTAAAGTTGTAGCTTTTTGTTTAGTAGTTTTCATATGTAAAATGGCTACTGTCCGGACCCAATTTACTAATGAAAATTTCCTTTGTACTTTGCTATTATTTGTGCTTAATTTTGCTATTGATAAATAGTATTGCTTTTTGCTACTTGGGATAAAACATCAGTGTACACTTACCGATTAGATAACTAGGCAATTTAGTAATTTATCCTTCAATTTATCCGAATAAGTGCAACGGCTCAGGGCCTCGTTGAATAGCCGATTAGCTTTATGAATCTACCCTTAGTTCATGGAGTGGCTGCGGCACACGTCGATCGGCATCGGGCCTAGATATTTTGCCGATCAGATTAATAAATCTGCCCTTGCCCCAGCCAATGTATGAACTCCAAAGGCCGAATATCATTAGTTCATGGAGTGGCTACGACACACGTCGATCGGCATCGGGCCTAGATACTTGGCCGATCAGATTAATAAATCTGCCCTTGCCCCAGCCAATATATGAACTCCAAAGGCCGAATATCATTAGTTCATGGAGTGGCTGCGGCACACGTCGATCGGCATCGGGCCTAAATATTTGGCCGATCAGATTAATGAATCTGCCCTTGCCCCAGCCAATGTATGAACTCCAAAGGCCAAATATCATTAGTTCATGGAGTGGCTGTGGCACACATCGATCGGCATTGGGCCTAGATATTTGGTCGATCAGATTAATAAATCTGCCCTTGCCCCAGCCAATGTATGAACTCCAAAGGCCGAATATCATTAGTTCATGGAGTGGCTGCGGCACACGTCGATCGGCATCGGGCCAAGATATTTGGCCGATCAGATTAATAAATCTGCCCCTGCCCCAGCCAATGTATGAACTCCGAAGGCCGTATATCATTAGTTCAAGGAGTGGCTGCGGCATACGTCGATCGGCATCGGGCTTTTGAAGTTTAGCATTGATGAAATCGCCTCGAGGGCGCTGTATGCGTTAGGAATAAATAGGGTGAGTTCTTCGCGCCCGTAAATCCACTTATTGTGTTCAGACTCAATTTAAACCAGTTTGTTGCGGAAGGTTAGATAAATGCGAATGTCAAATAGACTATTCTTCAACAACAAAGGAGAAGGGCAGACATTGGCTGAGCTTGACACTGAAATGAATCACAGCGGCGAGCCCACACGCACAGGAAGTAGGACGTCGAGGGAACAGGAAAAACGTCAGCCCACAAGTCGTCGAAGTAGATCACCCAGAAGGGAAAAACAGCAATAGGGTAGCTCACCTCGAACGCGATCGAGAAGTGAATCCGATACGACACCGCGACCGTTGAGTTTTACGATTTTTGTGGGGAATAAACCGATGACGAAAGCAGATTCTATTGTTCATGACCCAGGTGTAGCAGTCAAGTTCGCTAGACAGATTTTTCCACCGGAAGTCCAGCAATCGATGGTTGGTCGACAGGATTTCGAAGTGTTTCGAGAGGGCATCCATAGAGCAGTAAAAGGGCTGTATACCGCCTATGAAGTCGGCATGCGTCTACTTACCGCGCGGCGGGAGATAGAGCAGAAGAACGAACGAATTCGAAACTTGGAGGCTCGTACGGAGAAGGCCGAGCGTGAGCTAAAGAAGGCCCAAACTGTCAAGCCGTGTGCGGCCGGACAATCTAACCCGGTCGTGGAGGAAAGAGTGACCCAACGGCTGATAAGTCATGCGATTGCCAATCGAGCTACGGCAAGCATGTTTACAGTAGAGACTGCAAGGTCCATGGGTTATGAAAAAGGCTTTCACGACAGCCGGAGAGTCAGGATAGACAAGACCAACAAGAAACTCGCCGAGGAAGTATGCCGATGCGAGAATCAGGGTTTTAGGCACGGGTGGATTAAGGCTCTCCAAGCTGCAGAGCCTCTCCAAGAAGCAGGCGTTGAATTGGTGTTGCCATTATACTAACGTCATCATTTTCCTTTTGGCGCTTTCGAAATCGAGAAGAGCGACGACGAGGGTGACACCGAATAAAATTGAACATATTGTAAACACTCCAACGCAGATTGGGCGCCAACTATGTATTTATTGGTTAATTTAATAAAATACTTTGTTTTAAATGTTTGCATGCTTTAACTTATGTTAATACGGGCTGTAATTTATGTTTGCTTTAACTTATGCTTTAACTTATGTTTGCATGCTTTAATTTATTGGTTAATTTAAAAGGGCTGTATACCGCCTATGAAGTCGGCATGCGTCTACTTACCGCGCGGCGGGAGATAGAGCAGAAGAACGAACGAATTCGAAACTTGGAGGCTCGTACGGAGAAGGCCGAGCGTGAGCTAAAGAAGGCCCAAACTGTCAAGCCGTGTGCGGCCGGACAATCTAACCCGGTCGTGGAGGAAAGAGTGACCCAACGGCTGATAAGTCATGCGATTGCCAATCGAGATACGGCAAGCATGTTTACAGTAGAGACTGCAAGGTCCATGGGTTATGAAAAAGGCTTTCACGACAGCCGGAGAGTCAGGATAGACAAGACCAACAAGAAACTCGCCGAGGAAGTATGCCGATGCGAGAATCAGGGTTTTAGGCACGGGTGGATTAAGGCTCTCCAAGCTGCAGAGCCTCTCCAAGAAGCAGGCGTTGAATTGGTGTTGCCATTATACTAACGTCATCATTTTCCTTTTGGCGCTTTCGAAATCGAGAAGAGCGACGACGAGGGTGACACCGAATAAAATTGAACATATTGTAAACACTCCAACGCAGATTGGGCGCCAACTATGTATTTATTGGTTAATTTAATAAAATACTTTGTTTTAAATGTTTGCATGCTTTAACTTATGTTAATACGGTTTGTGCCGGTTCAACTTAATGAAACATTTCATTTTGAATGCTTGCATGCTTTAATTTATGTTTATGCGGCTTGTGCCAGTTCAATTTAATGAAACATTTCATTTTGAATGTTTGCATGTTTCAATTTTCGCCGTGTGTTGTGAGATCCACGAAGAACGCTACGAATTTGGAGTCCTTATTCGGCCTAAATGTGCCCTGCACGGAAGGGGCCCCGAATTTGGAGGCTTTTTAATCTCGGCCAATTGTGAGATCCACGAAAGGCGCTCTGAATCCGGAGCCTTTATTCGGCCCAAACATGACCTGCACGGACGGGGCTCCGAATTCAGAGGCTTTTTTTATCTTGGCCAATCGTGAGATCCACAAAGGGCGCTTCGAATCCGGAGTCTTTATTCGGCCCAAACGTGACTTGCACAGATAGGGCTTCGAATTTGAAGGCTTTTTATCTTGGCCAATCATAAGATCCACGAAAGGCGCTCCGAATCCGGAGTCTTTATTTAGCCTAAACGTGACCTGCACGGATGGGCCCCCGAATTCGAAGGCTTTTTTTATCTTGGCCAATCGTGAGATCCACGAAAGGCGCTCCGAATCCGGAGTCTTTATTTTGGCCAAACGTGACCTGCACGGATGGGGCTCCGAATTCGAAAGCTTTTTTATCTTGGCCAATCGTGAGATCTACGAGGGGCGCTCCGAATCCGGAGTCTTTATTCGGCCCAAATATGACCTGCACAGATGGGGCTCCGAATTCAGAGGCTTTTTTATCTTGGCTAATCGTGAGATCCACGAGGGGCGCTCTGAATCCGGAGTCTTTATTCGGCCCAAACGTGACCTGCACGGATGGGGCTCCGAATTCAGAGGCTTTTTTATCTTGGCCAATCGTGAGATCCACGAAAGGCGCTCCGAATCCGGAGTCTTTTTTCGGCCCAAACGTGACCTACACGGATGGGGCTCCGAATTCAGAGGCTTTTTTATCTTGGCCAATCGTGAAATCCACGAAAGGCGCTCCGAATCCGGAGTCTTTATTCGACCCGAACGTGACCTACACGGATGGGGTTCCGAATTCGGAGGCTTTTTTATCTTGGCCAATTGTGAGATCTACGAAGGGCGCTCTAAATCTGGAGTCTTTATTTAGCATACTTTTGAACTGAGTTTCGCACTGAGAAAATACGAAAGTTTGCATTGCAAAAGTGAAATGTGTACATGGTGAATCACTCAAAACAAGTATCATGCCCCACAGGTCAGGTTCAATGATAGAATTTACGCAAATGCGAGGAATTCCAAAGGCGTGGCAAACTCCTTCCAGACATGTCTTTGAGCCGATATGCCCCTGTTCCTGCGATCGAGTCGACCTGATGGGGGCCATCCCAGTTAGGTCCCAGTTTTCTATCAGCTAGATTCTTAACAGCTGGAAGCACTTTTTTCAGGACCAATTCGCCTGGCATATAGCAGCGTAGCTGGACACATTGATTATACAACTTAGCGAGCTGCTGCTGGTACCGTGCCATGGACGCAAGGGCACGGTCTCTTCGTTCTTCAATCAGAGTTAAATCCAAAGCCAACATCATGTCATTTCGGCCTATATCAAAAACTTTTGATTTCAGAGTTGGGAGGCCGATCTCTAAGGGGATAATTGCTTAATTTCCGAAGTACAAAGCGAACGGCGTTTCCCCGGTGGAACGTCTCAGAGTAGTTCGATGTGCCCACAATACACACGGTAATTCTTCGATCCATCTGCCTTTAGCTTTCTCCAGCCTCTTCTTGATGTCGTCCAAAATAGCTTTGTTGGAGGCTTCAGCTTGGCCATTACTCTGTGGATAAGCCGGGGTAGAGAAATAGGGCCAGATACCAAACTTGCCGCACAGCTCTTAGTAGACACCGCAATCAAACTGGGTGCCGTTATCTAAAATGAGTGCTCTTGGAATGCCGAATCGCGTTATAATATTTCTCCATATAAAACGCTTCACATCTATATCTCGAATGTGCGTTAGTGCCTCCACTTCTACCCATTTTGTGAAATAATCTGTTGCGACAATCAAAAATCGCTTGTTGCCGGGGGCGCAAGGCAGTGGTCCGACGATGTCAAGTCCCCATTGGGCAAATGACCAAGGATTGGTTATAGAGCTTAACTCTTCAGCAGACAGATGGGTTAAGGAAGAAAACTTCTGGCACTGTTCATACTTCTTCACGTAACATTCGGCATCAGCTCTCATTGTCGGCCAATAATACCCCTGTGTCACAGCTCGGTGGGCCAAAGGGCGCCCGCCAGAATGGGCACCACAGCTACCTTCATGTATTTCAGTCAAGAGTCCCTTGACTTTATCCGGATGAACGCACTCGAGGTACTGGCCGGAGAGGGATTTTTTGTAAAGTTTTCCTTGCGGATCCAGATAGTATCGCAGGGCTTTGTTTCATAGCTTGTGTGCTTCTTTCTTATCCGACGGGAGCTGTTCGGAAGATAGGAATGCAGCAATGGAGTCCATCCAACTCGGACCTGGCTCTATGACGTTGATTCCGAAGGGCCAATGCTTGGATTAAGGATGAAATCCACTTCAATTGTCCGTTTAATCTCTGAGTTAATAGCGGAGGCTAGGCAAGCCAGGGCGTCTGCATGTGTGTTCTGATCACGGGTTATTTGGTTCAATTCATGATGGTCAAATTTTGCCAGCAAGGCATTTGCCGTTTTCATGTAAGCGGTCATGCAGTCGTTTTTTGGCGCGTACTTCCCCTTTAGCTGATTGATCACCAGTTTAGAATCGCAGAATCTAAGCAGACACCAAGCACCCAGGAGATGTGCATTCCACAAACCGGTTAGCGGGGCCTCGTATTCGGCTTCATTGTTCGATGCTTCGAAGCCGAGTTTGACAGCCTGCTCGATTATTGCTCCGTTAGGAGCCATGATTACTACTCCGGCCCCGCTATCGCGTTGATTGGACGATCCGTCATAGTATAGCTGCCAAATGTCCCCAATATAAATTCTCCAGCTCGGCCTGGGTTGTATTTCATCAGACTTGAAGTCGGCAAGACCACCAGTGAATTTGGCCACAAAGTCGGCAAGCACTTGCCCCTTGATTGAGGTTCTAGGCAGAAATTGAATATCATACTGTTCGAGTTCAAGAGCCCACTTTGAAACGCGCCCTGATACTTCTGCACTACGGAGTACTGACCAGAGGGGGTGGTCCGTTAGTACCCCGATGGTATGCCCCTGAAAGTAATGCATCAGCTTTCTTGCTGCCGTGACGAGGGCTAGGAGGAGTTTTTCCAACGGAAGGTAACGTGTTTTGACGTCAACCATTGCTTTGCTCACATAGTACACTGGCCGCTGCTCCCCAAGCTCTTCCTTTAACAGTACGGCACTGACTGCCCAATCAAAAACTGCCAGATATAAAATGAGCAGGTCACTTGCCGAAGGTGTTGTCAAAAGTGGAACTGATCGGAAGTAGGTCTTCAGACCGTTGAAAGCAGCTTCGCACTCGGAGGTCCATTCAAAAGCCTTGCCCTGCCGTAGGGTATGAAAGAATTGTCGGCAGCGGTCTGTGGAACGACTGATGAACCTGTTGAGTGCGGCAGCCATCCCCATCAACTTTTGAACCTTCTTCACCGATCAAGGGGAGCTGAGTTCCAAGATTGCTGTGATTTGCCTCGGGTTGGCTTCAATTCCTCGGTGATTGACAATGTGGCCAAGGAATTTGCCGGATTCGATCCCAAACGCACACTTGGAAGCGTTCAGCTTCATTTTGTACTTGCATAAAATGCCGAATGTCTCTTCCAGGTCGGTCAGGTGAGTTTGCTCTTCTTTTGACTTGACTACCATATCGTCAATGTACACTTCCATAGTACGACCGAGTTGCTCCTTGAACATAGCAGTGACTAGTCTTTGGTAAGTTACCCCTGCATTCTTCAACCCAAAAGGCATAACTTTATAGCAATAGGTTCCTCTTGGGGTGAGGAATGCAATTTTGTCTTGGTCCTCCGGATGCATGGCGATTTGATGGTAGCCTCTGTAAACATTGAGGAAGCTCATATGTTGATGACGTGCCATGGTGTCTACGAGTTGATCAATTCTGAAGAAATGAAAACAATCCTTGGGACAAGCTTTATTTAAATCCGTGAAGTCCACACAAACATGCCAAGTTCCATTCTTCTTCTTTACCACCACAGTATTCGACAACCATGTAGGATAGGTCATTTCCCGGATTGCCTCAGCATCAAGCAACCGGTCAACTTTTTCAACAGCGACAGCAGTGTGTTGTGCGGCTGATCGCCGGCTTCTCTGAATAATCGACTTATATTTGGGGTCAACATTCAGATGGTGCTCAGAAACAGATGGATCCACCCCCGGCATCTCATATGGCGACCATGCGAATACATCAAGGTTGTCGAGCAAGAAGGCAATTAATTGTTGCCTGTCAGTTTTATTTAAGGAGGCGCCGACCATGAAGAACCTGTCAGGATCCCCATCAATTTCAACTCGATCTAGGGCTTCCGTGGCCTTTTCACTCGGGAGCCGTCCAACATCATCCAGGCTCTCGCGATTCGGCACCTCAATAGAGTTCACCTCCAGCTTTCTTAGAGTCTTTGCGACGAGAAGATAACATGCTTGTGCCGATTTCTGGGAACCATGGATTTGTTCGATGCCTTGTTCAGTCGAGAAGCGGAGCAATTGATGATAGGTGCTGGGAACGGCATGCATGGCATGTAGCCAAGTTCGTCCCATGATAAGATTATACGGCGAAGGCAGCTTGATAACCAAGAACTCCACATCTAATGTTCGGGAGCTCGCTCGAACTGGTAGCGTGATTTTGCCCAACGGGTATTCTAGATTAGCATTGAAGCTGAATAACGAATAAGGAGCCGGAGATAAGTCTGACTTAGTGAACCCGAGTTTGATGAAGGTCTTGTAATACATAACCTCCAAAGTACTCCCCTGGTCTATGAGAACACGTTCAACGATGAATTGATTTACACGTAGTTCGATGACCAATGGATCAATGTGGGGGAGTGTTATGCCGATCAAATCAGAATCGTCGAAGGTGATACTCAGAGCTTCATAGGGCCGTTTTGCTAGTGTGATTTGCTTTTGGGGGCCAAGATGAGACTAAATTGAATGTACGGCGGGGGCTATTGGCAGACTGTATATCATATGGATGACGCCGAGCGGAGGAGAATCCTGCCTTAGGGCAACTATTTTGGTTGAGTTGTTCTTTCGGACGTGTTGCTGGAGCCGACCGTCTTGTACCAACTCCTCAAGGTGGTCTTTCAAAGCATAGCAACTGTCGGTATCATGACCGTGATCTTTGTGATATTCGCATCGCCTATCCCGTCTCCTTGTGTCAGGGGGGTCCTACCATCTTGGGCGGCCACTTGAAGAACGACAAATGTTAAATTTTAGTCATGACCGTGCTGATCGGCTCTGACAACTCCGTATATTTCTTGGCCACGCGCCTTGCACGTCTGTTATCCACTTGAAGTTGTTCATTAGCTCATTGGGAGCATTGGTCGTTTGATCGGCGCAAATTTCTCTTGTCTCGTTTAGCCCGGCCTCGTGGTTCAGGGCTCCATGATGGTACAGAACTTATCGGCTGAATAATTTCAGATGGGGCCGTCTTGATTGCCTGGTTCCCGACTTTGACCCGCAGTGCGTCATCTTCAACTTTGCAATATTCTTTGACTTTCTTCATCAACGACCAGATTGTTTTGGGGGGCTTTCTAGTCAAAGAACTTCGGAGGACACTATCAGGATGCAACCCCATTTTAAAGGCGGTGATGGCCATGGAGTCGTTGCAGGCGTTGTCCACAAGATTAAAGCATTCCTAATAGCGCGCTGAATACGCCCGTAATGTTTCCCCTGACTGGATTTGCATTGCCCAAAGAGAATCAGCCTGCTTTGGCTGGACCTTATTGGTGATGAACCTTGCCGTGAAGGATTTTTTGAGTTGATGGAAGCTCTTAATCGATGCCGATTCCAATTTATAATACCATCTGACGGCCAACGGTCCCAAACTGTTCGGAAATATTCGGCACATGAGGGCTTCGTCGTCCGCATGCAACGTCATAGCCTGCTCGTAATGTCGAATGTGATCAGTGGGATTTGATTTCTCGTCGTATAGGGTGAACGATGGGGCTTTAAACTTTTTGGGTAGTACTGCCTTCGCGATTCGTCGCACAAAGGGATTATGCTGGTCCTCTTCGCCTGAACCATTTCGCCTTCGATTATGGCGTGCACGCGAACTCTCTTCGGAGGAACTGGTGGTTTCAATTCGTCCCTTCCTTTTGGGTTCCGAGGATAATGAGTCAGAATCACTGTCACTTTCTTGTCTTCGAACTCGAGGTTTTCGATCATCTTCTCTCAGAGGTCGTCTGGGATCTTGGCGTGCAGCTTGATTGGATTTTGCTATTTCCAAGGCCAAGTCCTGACGGAGGCGCTCGTTCTCAGTGATCATGTTTTCCAGCCTTTGTTCGTTTTGCTTCGCCTGTTCCATGATCGCTTGCATTGTCTCATGTGCTAAAGTCGAGGGTGAGTTCTGGGCAAGTGAGTCGAAGTTCAAGGCACGTCTTGCGGCGATAGTCTCCGGTCCAAGCATGTTTGTTGGAGTGAGGTCATCTCTCTGTGTGGTTTCGTCAGTGACTATCGGAGGGTCTTCCGTTACGCCCACCATGGATGTAGTTGAGTATTCCCACAGACGGCGCCAATTGTTGGGAAGTGGTTTGGAAATACTCTTTTGATCCACTAGGACGCTCGAGATCCTCAACTAGCAACCTAAAAATAAATAAACACTCCGATCGGGGGTGCTGGAATTAGCACTCCGACGGTTAAGTCAGTGTATGCTCTCTTAGTTACTTGTATCTTAAGTTAAGCGTAATAATTCTTACATACCTTTCTCTGGCTAATTTTCTTCTATTTATATCTTTTCTTTCTTGGGGCTCAGGGCTGGGCCCATCTTCAATTCGCCGTATAACTATTTACTCGACTCTTTTTGTTGCAAACCGCTCTTCACTAGGCCCCTTACTCAATTGGTTATTTGGCCGAATAGGGTACTTATGGATTTGTATGTATAAGACGGGGCCGAATGTGATGTATATATTTCGACTCTCCAGGTCCAATTATTCGGCCTCTTTACGTCTCCCAAGATTCGGCCCCTACAGTGACTATGATCTTGGTGCCGAGGTCAGATTCAAACAGAGACTGACCGAGGTTATTAACCTCGATTTTTTTGTTAATCTAACTAACATGTACTTAATAAAGTTTTAATTCTGTTGACACAGCAAATCTACGTTAATTCAACTTAGTTCAACTTGATTATATGCAAGTATAATTCAACTCTGCCATATAATAAGTCTAAGTCATTCGTCATGTTTCAATCAGAAATATCGCCGACTTAGTTCAACTCTATTATATACAAGTATAATTCAACTCTGCCATATAATAAGTCTAAGTCATTCGTCATGTTTCAATCA
Organism: Camellia granthamiana; assembly: GCA_036172215.1. Lineage (NCBI taxonomy): Eukaryota > Viridiplantae > Streptophyta > Magnoliopsida > Ericales > Theaceae > Camellia > Camellia granthamiana. Next base: position 20,721,188 of record CM069905.1, on the reverse strand, counting down.
GAAACATCGCCGACTTAGTTCAACTCTATTATATGCAAGTATAATTCAACTCTGCCATATGATAAATATAAGTCATTCGTCATGTTTCAATCAGAAACATCGCCGAGTGACTGATCAATTGTTTTACACAAGTTTGAGATAAAAAATCAAGCTAAGATTTTATTAATTACTTCGGCTTATAATAGAAAAACTTAAAAACAAAAGGAAATCTTAATAATAGAAAAACTTTAGGTTGCAAGTATTCCAAGGTCTTAGCAATTCTTTGCCTTTACTGTCTTCAAACCGATATGCCCCATTGCCCAGTACCGAGATGATTCTATAAGGTCCTTCCCAATTTGGGCCAAGTTTTCTCTCTTTGGGATCCTTCTTGTTGCTGACGATTTTTCTCAAGACAAGGTCCCCAACTTGAAACTCTCATGGGTTGACTTTTTTGTTGTAAGCCTTGGCAAGCTGCTACTGGTATGCCCCTAGCTGAATTACTGCTTTCTTCCTTCTTTCTTCCAATAAGTCCAGATCACGAGCTAAAAATGCATCATTAGTCCCATTCTCTACTCCCTGGGTTCTGATCCTTGGGATGCCAACCTCCAGTGGAATTACTGCCTCTATGCCATAAGCCATGGCAAATGGGGATTCCCCAGTTGATCTTCTCGGCGTAGTCCGATATGCCCAGAGTACACTGGGCAACTCATCCACCCACTTTCCCTTTGCTACTTCCAGCCTCTTCTTGATCCCATCCAAGATAACTTTGTTGGATGCTTCTGCTTGTCCATTGCTTTGAGGAAAACTTGGGGTTGAATAGTAATTTTTGATCTTGTATTTTGCACATAAGCTTTTGATTAGCTTACTGTCAAACTGTGTTCCATTGTTTGCTATTATTGCTCTTGGAAACCTAAACCTGGTGATGATGTTCTTCCATATGAAGTTTTTTACATCAATGTCCCGAATTTTTGCAAGAGGTTCAGCTTCAACCCACTTGGTGAAGTAATCTGTTGCCACTAGCAGGAACTTCCTTTGTCCAGTTGCTTGAGGCATTTGTCCAACAAGATCCATGCCCCATTGGGCAAATGGCCAAGGGCTGGACACTAGGTTCAAGTCTGTTGCTGGTTGGTGTATCAAAGGTGCAAACCTCTGACACTTCTCACACTTTTTGACATAGGCTTTAGCATCTTTCTGCATATAGGGCCACCAGTACCCCTGAGTAATAGCCCTATGAGCAAGTGACCTGCCCCCAGTGAGGCTTCCACATACTCCTTCATGTATCTTATACAAGAAGTCTTCAACTTGTGAAGGATGCACACATCTCAAAAGGGGACCAGTAAAAGATCTTCTGTAGAGATGCCCCTCTGCTGTCAAGCTAAATCTTGCCGACTTCAGTCTGATCATGTGTGCTTCTTTATGATCATCTAGTAGTTTTCCCTCTTTAAGGAATACTATTATTACATCCATCCAGCTTGGTCCCATCTCCACACACATTACTTTATGCTCTGTGTTCAGTGGTTCTACACTTGGTCCTAGCAAGTAGTCAACCATTATTGTTCTTGCTTCTCCTGGTTTCATTGCACTAGCCAGGTTGGCCAAGGCATAGACATGGCTGTTGTCATCTCGGCTGACTTGCTATAGTCGGCAATTTTGGAACAATGTCATCAATCTGCCAACCTCCTTTACATAGGCCACCATCCTTTCATCTCGGGCAGCGTATTCACCTATTGCCTGGTTGATGATAAGTTGAGAGTCACAGAAGACCATTACCTTGTTGGCTTCCATTGCTGCTGCCAACTTTAAGCCTGCTATCAATGCTTCATACTCTGCTTCGTTGTTTGAGGTCTTGAACGCCAAATGAATGGATTGTTCTAGCATCTGTCCATCCGGTGATACCAGCACTACTCCTGTCCCTGCTCCTTGTCGGTTTGAACTTCCATCAACAAATAGGTGGAAGGAGTCGCCGATGTAAATGCTGCAGGGCCTGAGTTTCTCTTCTTTTCTCTATTTGGCTACCCCTAAATGGGTTTCTTCTTGTTCTTTTGGGCATCGCGTACCTCAGCTCAACGGAGCCCGATGTGTGATGGCGCCTGGCGTGAACTCGACTACGAAGTCGACCAAGACTTGGCCTTTGATTGCTGTTCTGGGTCTGAATTCCAGTTCGTATTGGCCCAACACCACTGCCCATCTGGCTATCCTACCTGTCAGATCTTCTTACTGCAACAGGGACTTCAAAGGATGCTCAATTAGCACCATAATCTTGTGGGCTTGAAAGTAATGATTCAGCTTCTTGGAGGCCATTACCAAAGCTAGTGTTAGCTTTTCCAGGGGTAGATATCTGGTCTCTACATCTGCTAGCGTTTTACTCACGTAGTAAACTGCCCTCTGCTCTCCCTTATCTTCCCTGATTATTACTGCACTTACTGCATGTTCTGAGACCGCCAAGTATAAGAACAGCTCCTCTCCAGGTACTGGATTTGAGAGTACTGGAGCTGTGGTCAAGTACTTCTTCAAGTCGGCCAAGGTGACTTTGCATTCCTCTGTCCATAAGAAATCTGTGGCTTTCTTTACTAAACTGAAGAAAGGTTTGCATTTATCAGAACTTCTGCTTATGAATCTGTTTAGGGCTGCAGCCCTTCCGGTCAACATCTGCACTTGTTTTGCTGACGTTGGGCTTTCTAACTCCATAATGGCCTTGATTTGATCCGAGCTTGCCTCAATGCCCTTTCTGGTGAACAAGTATCCTAGGAATTTCCCTGACCCAACTCCCAATGCACACTTCAATGCATTGAGTCGGAGCCGAAATGTCTTTAGGATGTTAAAGACTATCTTCAAGTCAGCCAGATGATCTTCAGGTTCTTTGGTCTTCACAACCATGTCATCAATGTATACCTCCATAGTTTTGCCAATTAGATGTTTGAACATCTTAGTCACCAATCTCTGGTAAGTTGTTTCTGTATTTTTTAACCCAAAATGCATTACTCTATAGCAATACAGCCCTTTTGGGGTGATAAATGCAATCTTCTCCTCATCTGCGGAGTACATGGCTATCTGATGGTACCCTCTATAAGCATCTAGGAAGCTCATCCTTCCATGCCCTGAAATGGCATGCACCAATTGATCAATCTTGGGGAGTGGGAAACTGTCCTTGGGACAAGCCTTATTCAGGCTGGTGAAGTCCACGTAGACCCTCCACTTCCCATTTTTTTTCTTTACAACCACCGTGTTTGATAACCATGTTGGGTAATTTACCTCTCGAATGGCTCTGGCCTCCAAAAGTTTATCTACTTCCTCTTCTACTGCCTCAACATACATTAATGTCGGCCTCCTTGCTCGCTGGATGATAGGTTTGGCCGACCTGTCCACATTCAGTCTATGGTAAGTAACCTAGGGGTCAATGCCAGACATCTCGTATGGTGTCCATGAAAACACCTCAAGGTTTGCTCTCAGGAATGCCTCTAATTCCTGTTCCTCTTCCTCGGCCAATCCTGAGCCGAGAAGGAAGTAGTGCTCCTCCTCTCCTTGTTGGACTAAGATCTTCTTCAGGGCTTCTTCACGACGTCCTCAAGGACTTCCATGTCCTCATCTTCAATCTCTGCTACTTTTGCTTCTCGTATGTTGTAGGTGGATTTCATTACTGCCATAGAGCAATTCTTTGCCTGCAATTGATCCCCTCTGACCTCCTCAGTTCCATGCTCTGTTGGAAATCGCAACAACTGGTGCAATGTTGAGGGAACAACCTCCATTGCATGCAGCCATGGCCTTCCCAAGATAGCATTGTAAGGGGAAGGAGTGTCAATTATTGTGAACTATGTTCTTACCTTCTTGGTGCTAGCTTGCACCTTTAAACTTACCGCCCCCAGAGGCCACGTCGGCGTTCCATTGAATCCGACCATTGGACCATTGGATTGCTCCAGATCATCTTGATGAAGGCCAAGCTCTTTGTAACATCTGACATACATGATGTCACAAGAGCTGCCCTGGTCGATCAGAATTCGCTTTATCTAGCATTCTCCAATCTGGAGGGATGTTACCAACGTATCGTTGTATGGATGCTGCACCATCTCCAGGTCATCTTCAGCAAATGACACCACTGGTCCCTGGCACTCGTTTGCCCTAGGTCTCTTCTGCCTGACCTGATATACATGTTGCAGGTGTTTTACCTTCTGAGTTTCCCCCCGTATCTCGTTCTCATTCACCTTCGAGTGAATCACATTGATCACTCGAGGTTCGCCTGCCTCAGGTTGCGGTGTTGGTGGAAGTGGTGCTGCCGGTGCCTGAGGTAGTCTCGCTTGCTCTTCCCTTGTCCTGGTCTCATCTATCAAGTCTCTTAAATGACCCTGTCTTACCAGGTCTTCAAGATGTGCCTTTAGGGCTCTGCACCCTTGAGTTAGATGCCTATCCTCATTATGGTAGGCACAATGTTTCCCCATACTTCTTCCCATAAATTCACCAGGAAGCTTTTCTAGTGCTCTGTAATAGGGCTGATTCCGAATTCTTTCCAAGACTTTGTAGACTGGAATTCAGAACACGGTTGTGACTGCTTGTGCAACCCTTAGTCCTGTTTCTTGCTTATTGTATCCACCATTACCTCGGCCTCGCTTCGGCGAGCCATTTTTCTTTTCTTGTTTTGATGCCTTTGTCCCCGGCGTGTCCTCCTCTGCCCTAGCATACTTTCCTATCCTGGCCATAAGTTTCTCCATACTTTTTGGCAATGTCTTTGCTAGTAATTTTCGAAGCAGGCAATCATCTTTCAGGCCATTCTTAAAAGATACGACCACCGCCTCTTGGTTGCATCCTGGTATTCGGTTGAACACCTCATAATACCTTTTGGCATAGGCCCTAAGGCTTTCATCCTCGCCAATTCTCAGAGCCATCAGGGCATCCACCCATAATGGCTGTAGTTTGTTTGTCACAAACCTGGCCACGAACATCTCGGCCAAGCCTTCCCAGCTTTTCACAATTCTTTTCGGCAACTTGTGAAACCAATCTGATGCGACCTCCCCAAAGGATGAGGGGAACACCTTGCAGAGCAACGGTTTGTTCCCGATGTATAATGCCATTAAGTTTAGGTACAAGTTGACGTGAAAGTTAAGATCAGACTTACCGTCGTATATTTGGAATCTCGGCATGTGGAATCTTTTCGGGGCCTCAAACTTGTCCAATTCAACCAAGAATGATGTTCTCGGCTTGACCGGTGATGTTACCTCGGCATCTTGTCGCTTCCTCTGGAGGTAATCCCTCAGATCCTCCTTGGTCCGTCCAAGAGCTCGACTATCAACGGATTTCAGCCTTTTTGGTGTGCTACTCCCAGTGTCATTATGAGTTCTGTTAGACTTTTCTCCATTAGTTGCATCGAAACACAGTTCCTTCCCTTGAACATTCCAATGTTCTTTGGGGTCGGCTTCCTTGGTGCGATACATTCTCCGAGAACTCGTCCGACCTCCCTTGAAGGCCGGTGAGAGTGTTCCTCGGTCCTGGTGTGCTGGGGGACCGTAGGAACTGCTTTCTGCCCCCATTTCTGGGCATTCTCCTTGGCCGCTGGAATCGGCGTGTCTTGTAAGGGGAATGGCGGCTACATGACGTTGTTCTGCATCATAAAATTGACGACCGACTGCAGGTCCGCCAATTTGTTCGCCAGTCCCTTCATCTCGCCGTCCCTCCGTAGGCATCTATCCTTTCATACCTGGAGGTCGTCCTCGTTACAATACCCGTCCCTGTCAGATTTCTTTGGTACGTCGCCTTCCTTGCCGACGTATTTCTCTCCGGGATTCTGGCCCCGAGTTTTTTCGTTGTAGTTATCTTCCTCCACGTTAGGGTCAATGTGCTTACCACTCCCAGTAGGGATGTCCTCCCCAACCTTTTTTTTCTGTCTGTCGTTGGCCATCTATTCTTTTTTCTTTCCCACAGACGGCGTCAAATTGTGTGAGTCGTTTTCTGACCACACTGCCAAACAGATACTCAGCTGGAGAACACCGGCAGAATAGATCAAGACCGAATGACTTGTCACAGAAAGAAGAGATTCCGGCGGTGGTGCGTCCACTCGGGGGCACTCCGACGATCAAGTCAGTTATCTCTCAAAGATAGCAAAAGTGTTTAACTCACTATTCAGAATACAAAAAGCGTACCTTAGACCCACGAGGGTGCCTTACTTTTATAACCAACACTAACCTGATCCTTGTAGAAGCTTAGCTTCAATGGATTCTAGCTCAATGCCTATCCAGAACTCTCAAATAGATAAAGATAAACTCCCAAAGAGTTTTATCCTTATTCAGGCTAAAGTTCTCCCTCATTCTAGGACTCTTGTAACTTATCCGCTTATCTCGGATTCCGGTATCTCGGCAGATAATCTCGGTCTAGCCGAGATTACCTCGGCGTCAAGTCAAGGATACGTGGCACCTCGGTTGGTATTTCGGTGCCATCTCGATCACGTGTTGCTATCCAAAAAATATATCCCCACAATATATTATGAAGCATGCAATTGTAGACAAATACATATTTGCTTCATTGCCACACAATTCCATTTCGAACTTATAAGCTTATCAAATTAAGTAATTAAACCATGAGATTTTAAAGTCTAATAGTTAATCGAAATTCAAATACTAATGTCCGCTTCAAAATAATTCTTATGTTATCACTGGTTAATCATTCATATTTTAATAATGAGAGAAAAAAAAAGAAAAAGAAAAAAGAAGTAGAATCATACTGTGAATTGGGAAAATCACATATCTCATGTCATATACTATTAGCACATTTTTATATTAAGTGGTATTTTAAAAAGTTGGTAAAAAGTTAGTTTTTTAGTTTTTTGATTTTTTTTGTAGTTTTTTTGCCCAAAAACTAGGTTGTTTTGGGTAAAAAAGTTGACTTTTTTAACTAAAAAAGTTAAAAAGTCAAAAAGCTGACTTTTTACTATTGTTCCCAAAATGGCCCTAAGAGGTCGTTTGACAATGACTTTTTTAATTGATTTTTTAGTTTTTTTGATTTTTTTAGTCTAGAACTTTTTTATTTGTTTGGTTTTCTTGTTTGACTTTTTTAACCTTTTAACTTTGTAATGACAATTTTTTTTTTATCCTTTTGTGATTTTTCACTTTTTATTTTTTTGAACTTTTTTTATCTTTTTGTAATTTTTTAACCTAAAAGAAAACCAAACCGGGGCTAACTTTTGTAACTTTCTAGGATCGATGCACCCAATGGATTTTGGATTTTCTATTGACAAGAGTTCACATGTAAACAATCCAAAGCTATCATTCTTTGTTTGACAACAATTATAAAAGTTATTTTTTGCTTCTTTTTTTTTTTTTTTTTTTTTTTTTTAAGTGATTTTTAAATTTTGTGTTAACTTCCTCTCCCCCCCCCCCCGCGGCGGCGTCCTTCTAGTCCAAAAGGATTTTAAAAAGTGAAGAAATAAATTTTTCCTAAAAAATACTTTTCCATTTATAATAGAATTTTTATTTATTTATTTTAATTTAAAAATTTTAGAGGCTTCTAATCTAATAGGATTTAAATTTTAGGTCAATGTCTCAATAGTTTTAGGAGGCCGGATTTCACATGATTTATTACGATTGTGAAACTTCTAAAATTGTTAAGATGGTAAGATTTTCATTACAGAAGTTCTACCATAATCAAATTCAATAATGTTATGCATATAAAAAAAAGTTATCAATTTTTTTTATTAGTGAATACAAAAATTATAAGATTCACATTAATAAATATACATCAGATCTATTATCTTAATGTGCTAAGTGGTAAAAAAACTTTAATAAGAAATTGATATTATATTTTTCTTTTTCTTTTTTACTTCAATCACTGTCTCTCTCTGCTTTTATTTTGTACAAATAAATAAATATACATGAGGGAGAATAAGAAAACATCAAGGCATGACCAATCATATACTACACCAGCTTTTATGGCATCCAATACCTTACACATATAATAACACATTACAAAAACAATGCAAACTTTTCACCTTTTTTAAGAAATGGCAAGTGAATGCACTCACCCCAAAACCCCATGACCCCCCACCCCACCTCCTTGGCTTCATCACCCATCTTCTCTCTCTCTCTCTCTCTCTCTCTCTCTCTATAAATGTACCATAACAAAAGCCACACAAATTAAATATAAATTTTTATATATCTTTTTATTTTTGTTGGTTGGAAGCTTGGATGCTCAACTACTCATGCAATTGATGTTGCCAAGTAGGACCCATCTCAAGCCACTCCACAAGTAGTGTTTTTACACAATAAGAAGCAAAGATTGAGATCAGATAGTGAACTTTCAATGAATTAGATATGGGTATAGAATAGGATTGAATTGTGCCTTTCAATTTCTTTTTAGCCCCAACATTCTGGCGTTAGGGAATGGTCCCTCTTGGGGTCCCTGCAATAGTTATAAACCAAGTAGTGGCTTTGGACCCATCTCATAGCCGTGTGTTGCCCTCTGGTGAGACCTCCAGACCGGAAAGGCGAGGCAGAGACCGGCCGGCACCATGCCGGAGCATAGGCTGAGCAACCACTTGCTTTGAAGTTGTTGTACATTCCAACAAAGGGTTGGTACCTATAATCTGCCTTGTATTTTCCATCCTCTGTGGCCCAAGATGAGGCATCCCATATGGACCCATAGACCCACATTGGCCTTAGTGGGAAAGTTGCTACACTCTTCCTAGGGTACCTCCTTATGGGCACATCATCCACAAGAAATCTGAAAAAAAATAAAATAAAATTGATCAATGTAAGTACAACAAAATCAAGACAAAAAAAAGATATCATTGCCTTTCAAATCAATAAAAATAAAAATAAAGTTCAATAATTGGCCTTATTAACATTCATGAACCAATGAGTTTTGTTTGTTCAAATTATTAATGTCTAGTCTCTTTATATTCTGGCCACTAACTAGGATTTCTTTTTGAATATAACACACAAATCACCTGTCTCCAAATCCTTATTCTGTATTATTTTTTTCTGTATTATGTGATACTCTAAAATTAAAAATCAATTAATTTGTTGTGATAGACGTGATGAATTTTAAATAACAAAATTGATGTATCTTTTGTTTCTTCATAAATTCTTATTCATTTTAATGTATCAAAAAATGTAAAAGATGAAAATAGTTTTAACTTTCACTTACATCTACTTTTCAAGATAGTTGTCCAATTACATTTATAAAACATGACCAACATGTCATCATCTTTGAAAACAAATCATATGATTTCTTAGTAATAAGCATATCAAACTTCCTATTTAGATTGAGTAGTATTATGAATAAACATAATTTTTTTATTGTTGAATATGAATATAAGGGGACTCACATTAATAAATATAAGATATTCATTGTCTTCGGAGTAATCCTATGCATAAAACAAAATTATAACAACACATGGGAACCTTTGTGTTTAGTGGTAAAAAAAAAAAATAATAAGAAATCAATTTATGTATAATATTTTCTTTGTTTTTGTGTCTAGTAATAAAAAATTCATTTAAACATAGCATTTTTCAATTAGATTGGTTTTTGAAATTAATTTTCATTCTTTTTCAAGAAGTATGAAAATGAATGCTCTACTTACATGATCTCATTGGGACTCCATAGTATAGCATAGTGATGGAAACCTTGAGTGGGATCAAACCATAGATGAAATTTCATTTCTCTCCCTATAATTCTTCCATCCCCACTTCCTCTGATGTAAACATTTGTCTGCAATGTGTATGGCTTCCCAAATGTTGTTCCAAGGAATTCTATGTCCACCTCATCATGATACCCTGGATGAGCTTCATTGTTTGATAGCTGCCATTGGAATACAATTCATAACCCACAAAGATTAATATATATATTTAGCACATAATTATTTATAAGATTTAACAAGAATTAAAACTTTTATGGGTTAATTACTCCGAACACCCTTACACTTGTATCGAAATTTCACTTGCTTTAATTGTTATATTCAATCTCACGCTTCCATCCATTTAGAGTTAAATAAGGCTGACGAAAATGTATCTTTTGATAATTTTATATTTGACCAGTTTTTTGTGGATGTCTTTCTCACCGAACCATTGATATTTCATATGTATATCATTATTACAAACCATATAATATAACATAGAAAAATACCCAAATTGATATATATATATATATATGTATTTGAGGGGAGATGGAAAAAAAGCGAGTTAATTAGATATAAAATTACTAAGACACTAGATCCATTAGCATCATTTAACACTAGATTGACTGAAGGATGATATTGACACTTGACTTCAAGTTTGTAAAGTTGACTGTCACAATTAGAATTACAAGGATCAAAGTGAGATTAGTAGTGTTTGGTGTAATTAACCAAACTTTAATTCAATACTATTTGCTACAAACATGTAATATAGTGCTTGCCCAGGTACTAGTCTCATTAATTAAACAACACATCATATATATGTGTAGCTAATATGAGTACACAAATATTTTAAAACACGATGAGACTAATGCTAGAACTAATACAATTCACACAATTAGTCCACTTTCTAATTTTCTCACATAGAAAGCTGTTATAACCCCTGCAGTGTAACCAGGCTGCAGCTTGATGGAAGCACCAAAATACCCGGATCGGAACGGGCGAACCGACTTGAACCCACTTCCTGTTACACCAAATCAATCAATAAAATCAAGAAATATCAAATACCCACAAAGAGAATTGAAGTGTAATGTAGTGAATTCAAACATGTGTCCTAATGTGAGACCTGAGGTCCTATCAAGCCATATTGATAATGCATTGTTGTCTAGTATTTGATGCCCAGGACCCCAAAGGTTTCTAAACCCTTGGTAAAAAGTCATAGACCTAAACTTGGTGCTTGGGTAGTACCCTGGTGAGGGTGGCCAATAACCAGCATTGCTTGAAGGGAAAAAAAGAATAAGAAGAAGAGAGAGAAAGAAAGCCATGTATGGAGAGAGAGAGAGAGAGAGAGAGAGAAGAATTATTGTGATGTGTAAATGCAGGGTGAGAGAGTGAGAGGGGGATAGGTGTGTAGATGGGGAGAGAGGAGGATGGCAGTACGGTTGATATAAATAAAAAAAATTAGTGGGGCCCTCGTGTAATAAGGTGAAAAGGAGTTTACATATAGATTTATGAATTGACAAAATGGTGATATTTATAAATCGTACATATATGTAAATAGAATCGAGGGTTTGGTAGCATAATTGTAAGACAAAGTAGATAGTACTACAATAAATATTTTGTTCACCACAACTACTTTCCTTTCCAATCTTTATGGCAAAAACTGTTTAGCTTTGGTTGCATATGGGCAAAGAAAAAGTTTAGTGAAGAAGATGGTAGAGAGATATGTGTAGTGTTGAGATTGATTTTGTTTACTCACCTCATAAATTTTTGAATAAAACTTCTTTCATTGATTAATTAAGAAAATAGTTTGTTCACTTGGACGGTCTAATTCAAGCTTGTGGCCCATTATGGGTCTCATTTCATTGATTCGATTCGTTACTTTTATAAGATTTTACATGTAGATCATTGATATAGAGAATCAAATTGATCCGATAATTGTAACTACTTTATTTTTTCATATTTATTTTCAAAAAAATACAATGTGCATTTTCAAGACAAATGTGATTAAATTAAGTGCTTACAATTATGAGATCAATTTTATTTTTTTCATAAATAATTTACGTAGGGCATCCCAAAAAATTAACGGATTTAATCATCAAAGAAGAACAATAATGGGCCCATAGGCCTAGAGTGAACCGGTCTTGTTGGAGATAAGCCGAACCCTTAATTAAAGTAGTAAAGTTCACTGCTTTAAATGAGGTACATCATATTGTTTTAATGAATTAAATAGAAATGTTTTGTTAATTCACATATCTACATTGTATGCATAGATTTTATTTATATCTAACCTAACCTTAAGCATATAGAGAATGAGAGTCGCTAAGCAACAATGTTGGATGAACTCGTCATATGATACATACAAGAAAGCTCTACTGTCGCACCTCATTTTCTTTCTGATAAAGTTTGGACTTTGGGCTAGAGGCCTCTGTATGTACTATATCCTCATTGAAAGCAACCTGCATTTATGTCTCTCAGTCATTAAAAACACCGACTTCAAAAATTACCCCATCAGGGTTTTCTTTTTGTTTTTTACCTTTCCACCGTCCTCTTTGGTGTGTCAGTTTCCAGCAATGGTGGGTCAGATTCTGATTTTTTATCAATCAAGATCTAAGTTAATATGATGTACAATTCAATCTTCAATCAGTGAGGTCCAAATCCAATAATGGAGGTGGTCATATGGTAGTAACCCCAAATGGGACCCTCCAAGGTTTTCTTTGAATATAAGTTTATATGATCGATATATATGACTTGGACAGTAATCCAAGCAATTTTGATAGGGCAGAGAGGTACCAAATGTGTAAAATCTCAGGTTCGAGTATACGAAAAAAAATTGATATATATATTTCACCCTTGAGAAAAATGAGGACTAGAGATTTGCATCAATTGATTATGTTGAGAGAAACAACTACATGTTCTTGTCAAATTGTACTGATACATAAATATGGACAGACTTCAATGTTTTGGTGCCTAGTCATAGCTGTCAATCTTTTGTAACTGGTGTATATGTTTAATGATGCTAGTAGGATTAATGTTGCCCCCTATATTTCTATCTATCTTGGATTATATTGGTTTGATGTTGATAATTATACCTAGATTCCTTCAGTCCCATAAGAACTCTTCTTAAAGTTATATTTGAATTTTGAATTTATGGGAGAAAAAAATTCACCTGGCGAATTTAAAATTCAAACGTGACCTAAGTACAACGTTTTGCATGTTTGTTTTGATTTATCATATATATATGAGATGGTAAACAAAACATAATAAGAAAATATTATTATTCTAACATTATTGTTAATACTAATAGTGAGTGACAATGGGCATATAAGATGTATTAATTTATATTTTGAAAACAACTTCAATAGCATATTCTTCAAGTTACTGATCTATTTGGATCACACATATGGGTCCTGTGAGGCCTCATTTTGGATGTGAAGCTCTTCCATTCATTTGTGCTGAACATTGTATTTTGTTGCAAGAGGAAAAGAGGGCTCTCTTGTAATGTTTACCCACACTAACATTGTATTTGGTTGCAAAAAGTTCACTCACTTCAATTTGAGTTGAAAAAAAGAAGTTACTAGAATTATTATTATTATTGGCAACAAAATTGAAAAAGCAAGTGACCTCTCCCTCCGAAGAAAAAAAAAAAAAAAAAAAAAAAAAAAAAAAAAAGAAAAAAAGAAAAAAGAAGAAGGAAGAAGAAGAGATGAAATCTACAACGAAGAAATTAAGGAAAGAACAAAGGTACAATAGACAACTTATATTAGTAGAGTAACTAAATGGTGATATATTTAAAGTGCTTAGATCGTAATATTCCATTAGATAAAATACAAATGTGAGGTGATGATGGCCTTTGCCTTGCCTAGAAATTATCCTCTCATTGATGGGTTGGCCATAAAATCAATCTTGCTCTCTCATCCTAAATTTTTAATTTTTTTTTAAAAAAATTTATCTTAGCCAAAAAAGTGATAAAAACAATATGTCATGAAAATATTTCAGTAGTCATAAAAATACTATTCTAGAGAATATATCTCCTCTTACTAAATCTTTCTTACTGATTGATGTGCCGTTGAAGAAAATATTAAAAAACGTAGCATTAAGATAATTAAGTGATAAGATGCAGGTTTAAATCCACTTCTTCTTCTATTTCCGCCATATCTATTGTAATATACAGTGAAGTGATGAAGACTAAGAAGTAGATGTATAAGTTGAAGTAAGCAGTGATGGAAAGGGCTAATTGTGATTGAATAATGCAAAATTGATGTGAAAAAAATCAGATAGGGATTGACAAACAAGAGAGAAGAAAAGCATCTTAGTGATGGTAACAACAATGATTCATCCCACTAAAAACACCACCACTAATAGCACTAATGCATTAAAAAAGTAAAAAAAAAAAAAAAATATAACTCCAAGACCAAAACATCACATCATTACTGGTGAGATCCACAACCACCTAGTTAGTGGGAGCATTAATTAGTGCTCCCACTCATTTTCCGTGATGGTAAAGGACGGTAATATTTAATGAGTATGGTGACTAGTATAACTTTGGTTGGAATAATCTTGGAGTCAGATAGTCAATACATGGACCATGCCAAGTCTGTACAACTTTGAAATGATTGAATATGAAGTGTGGGAAAAGAAAAAAGAAAAAAAAAACAATTGAGAGAGAGAGAGAGAGAGAGAGAGAGATGCCCTACCGACACTAATTAGAGTATGGGAGTATGAAGATGAACAATTAGGGGTTGTTTGGGGTGTCTTAAATAAGTATATTTTTTGTCTTTTTGAACTAAAAAATTGAGGAAGAAAATATGGATGTTTGGGTTAACTTTTTGACTTTTTATGGAAAAATATGTAATAAAAAATTGTAAAAATTGATTTGTAGGGAAAAATTAGGATTGGGAATTGTGCAGCCGTAATTGTTGACTTTTGGTAAATAGTGTTAACTTTTTAATTTTTTGAGTAATTTTTTGACTTTTTGACTTTTTTACAATATGCCAAACTTGACCTTAGTTGGTGTAAAAGTGAAATCTTTTATTTTGTCTATGTTATGTTTCACATCATCTATTCCCTTGGGTACTAAATGGAATTAGTTTTGAGGGGTAGTTATAGATTGGTTTTATTGACTTGATTTAGGCCTCATTTGGGAATAAATTATTTTAGTAATTTTAGTAATTTTTTAACTTTTTATAAAAAGATGTACAAAAAAATAGAGAGTGATATAGCAACTTATAGTGACTTTTTGATTAAAACACGAAGTTCCTAAACAAGACCTTATTTATCTATAAGTCCTGTTTTTTTTAAACTATCAATATTCCAAAAATGCCCTCATCTTATCTCATTCAACACTTAACTACAACGTTACTGTTATCACCTACCACTGAGAGCAATTATCTCCAATCACCGAGAACAACCTCTGACCTCCGGTGATAATTTTTAGTAACCACCTCTGGCCACAATGACAACCATCTCCAATCTCATACGACTCTCGGCTACATTTTTTTGAACCACTTTCTAACAAAAATAATGTTCATTTCCACCATTACCTACTCAGATCCGGTAGCAGCAACACATACACACACAGATGAGGAGAAAAAAAATAAAACTTTACCAAAAAAAAAGTTCACAATCAGTCTCATTGTCATAGATCAATAAAAGATTAATAAATTAATCAAAGACACTAGGTAATTTGTAAAAAAATTACATATTTCAAATTTGAACTACTCACACTCACAGTTACCCAAAAGGCACCTCTTCTAATACACATATACAGAACAAGATTGACTGATAAATTTATCACTGATATATTAGTGATAATTTTCACTAAACATTTCAGTGATAAATTTATTAGTGCGTGACTTGTAAAAAAATTACATATGCCAAATCTAACCAATTCACTCACTCACACTCATTTTCTTAGAAAACACCTCCTTTTACATACATATAGAACAAGATAGATTGATAAATTTATTACTGATAAATAAATTTGCAGTAGATCTACTTTGAAAAATAAAGAGAAACAAAGAGAAGAAATGAGGAACGAGATCTGAAAAGTCTCAATCTCACCGGCGACCATGTAAGATAGTAGATCAGAATTAAAAATACTTAGATCTGAAGCCATCAATGAAGTTCATCATCAAAGATAATAGATCGGTGATGTCGGATTGTGGCAACGATGGTGATGTCGAAGGCAAGCAATGAGAGAGGATGACAGTTGCGCGAGGTGAATGACGACAACAGCGAAGAAAGATGACAAGGGTGGTGGTTGAAGCGATTGATGATGGTGTTGGCGGAGGACGACGGCGGTTGAGACAAGCACCATTAATGGTAACAGAAGAGGACGTTGGTTGAGGTGAGCAACAGTGATCGACAATGTATGATGGCGATATGTGTAGGGCAGTGTGGGGTGGTAGTGTAGAGAGATGATAGAGAGAGATAACTTTCTCTGCAAAATATTAGAGAGAGTAGAGAAGAAAAGATTTTTAATGAGGGTATTAAAGACATTTAAAGACTTCATGATGCATATGAAAAGCCTCCAGAACCTAATGAGTATAATCAAGTGATAAAGTAGGACCAGCTAGTATATATCCCTAATTTTTAAGAGACCAATCAATTTAAAAAAAAAAAAAAAAAAAAAAAAAGAAGAAAAAAAAAAACCTTCTTAAAATGGGTTTTATATCATAGTTTTAGAGGAAGTAGTCGAACAAAATTATGTTGTCCTTAAAATTATGATTCACTTTGCTTGGTTAGAGTTTTCAAAAATATTTTTAAAAAAACTCTACTTTCTTATTTTTCGTGTTTTATTGTTTTTACTGAATTTTTTTAATAGTTTAAGCAATTTTTTAAAAAAATTTTTAACATAAATATACCTAAAAAGTAAAGAATTTGTGAAAAAAATCTTTTAAAAATTCATTAAATACCAAAAATACAAAAAAAAAAAAATACAAGAATTCAATACATTTTTTATATTTTTATGTATTTATTAATTTTTTAAAATATTTTTTCATAATTTTTTTACTTTTTAAATATATCTAAATAAGGTACATCTAAAAAAGTAAAAAAAATGTTTAAAATATTCACTAAAAAAAAACCAAAATCAAAAAATTCAATTTTTAAAAAATTTAAATCAAAAAATTTAAGCCAAGCACACTTGATTATTATTTTTCTCCTCTATTGAGGAAAAAGTCGATCTTGATCTATACATCTCATAAAAGTCCCCACGTCTTCGCTAATAGGATAACTCAATGATTTAATTGCAATGAATATATGTGTTAGGAATTGACATATATAATTCAGATCTGGGACACGAAATAAAAATAAAAATAAAATAATAATTTAAATCAACCAAATATGAATTACATCCACAATTGCTACTTATTTACTATGACTTAAAAATGTTACAATCCAATATAAAGAGATGTAACATTTTAATTATACATACATAGTATTAGAGTAAGTTGGTGTGTAGTTACACCTTAGGGTGCAGTGAGGAAATGTCAGGATTCGAATTGGTGGAGCAACAGCAATGGCCCTTTAAAATGGTACACTCATTTTACTAACAAACAAATTTAACTACCTAGAATATTGACCAAAAAAAGAAAAGAAAAGGTAACACGATAGAATTTTTTTTTGATCAATGAAAATCAGTTGTTAATTGTTAAATTAACACCTATGAGAGTTAGAAATGTAAAATACAAAAGCTATCCTTAATTCAAAAGTTAGATCCACAATCGAGCGATTAGTATTTACAGTGAGTTCGGTATATAGCTAAAAAAGTTATAATTTTTTCTAAATATTTTTGCCTTTAGTGATTTTTTTTAAAAAAATTATGTCATTTTTTTTTTTTTTTTTATACTTTTAGATAGATGCGTCTTGTATAGGCGAATCTAAAAAGTAAAAATAAATAAATTATTTGTCTTTTATAGATGAATCTAAAAGTAAAAACTAATTTAAATAAGGGGTACTTACCAATCAGTCCTATTAACTAGACTTATTTACTTACAGGTCCTAACTAATAAATTTAACACTATAAAAATAAGAGATTGATAAATTTATCACTATAAATTTATTCATAAAAATAAAGAGACTGATAAATTCATCACTATAAATTTATTCATAAAAATAAAAGACTGATAAATTTATCTTTATCACTTAATAAATTTATCCATAGGACTTAATGGGTAATAAGTCTCAAAAGTAGGACCTATTGGTAGTTTACCCTTTAATTCAAAACAAAATTACTGAAAACAACAAAAAGTCAAAAAAACCAATTGTTTTTATTTATTTATTATTGTTATTTCTAGACTTTTTTTCAAAATTTAATTTTTTTTACTTTTCTAATCCGTCTAGTTAAGTAGAATCTAAAAGTGTAAGATTTTTTTAAAATTAAAAAAAAAAAAAGAAAAAGAAAAAAACGATCCTTATTATTTATCAAGATTCACACTACTCAACAACTGTACGAAGAACATAACTATAGCACCCTTTCTTTGACAAGTTTGGAGATCCAATTTTAGTCAATGGGCTATTTAACATATCCAAAAGGCTAATTCAAATTTGTTTGTGGGAGACACAAGATACTAGTCCCCCACGCATAAACAATGGGGGTGGTCCAAAGAGCAACACAAGTATAAGAACAAAGTGGTCACGCCATAAGTTGCTCCATGGGGTGAACCTCACTTGAAAGAGATATATTGTCAATATTTACTGTCCCTTGTGCTTCACATGCATGTTTGCAACATATGGGATTAATTGATTATCTTCTAGCTAGCTATCATCCCACATTGTACTAAAATTGAAATTTTTTTTTAGCCTGTTTTATTTTTTTTGCTCGATTTTCATTCAGTCTCTAATATTTTAATTGCAACAAGTACTTTGATTTTAGTTTGTATTTTAATATGATTCTTTCGTTACTCATTGTTGATTTAATTTTTGAAATATTACTTTAAATAACATCATACATTTGATTAATTAATAGCGTTTGTGTCATGATATGAAATAAATAACATTTTTTAAAAAAAATTGATTAAAAAAAAGTGTTTTTTGTCATTTTATATTTTTAACTGTCCAACCGGCTCAAACCCTTAATTTTAAATTATTAAAATATTCAACTAGCCCATCGATTTTGAGAATGAGTGAGTTGGTGACAATTCACAAAATCTAAATTTGTCAAAAATAGCCCAATTGATAATTTCTCTTCAAACCAACCCGGGCAAACCCCTAGAGCCCACCATGTGAGCACCACCCAAGTAATCCACATAATTGGATCACTTTTTAATAAATAATGGGCTTTGTACTTTGCTACTTTTTTTCATTATGGGCCTTAAAGATATTGAGGTTTGGTGGCTTAAATGGACTGGACTATAAAAGCCCATTGAATGGACGAACCTGTCAAAGTGTCAACCAACTCGTATTCATTCTTCAATCTAGACATATGTCCTCGTTAACATATGCTCAAAACAAGTAAATATAAAAAAATTTAATTACAAGCATTACTATATCTATTGAATTTGAACTCACTTGAATTGTTTGAATTTGTGTAGGTCAGTCATTCGACAAGATATGGGTCATCTAAACAGGTGTCGGTTGACACATCAGTAAACGAGGGTAACAGCCATAATTGATAATGGTGATAATTGCAGTTAACAAGAATGACGCGGGTCATTCTGGCAATTTTCTGGCCGGTCATCTAGCCGAACATCGGACTTATATAATTCAAGCGATTCGGACGAGTTCAAATATGATGAATCAATCATTCTTATGTTAATTAATTCAAAAAAAAAAAGTTTAAACATTCTTTTTTACAGTTATAAGGTTGTTATTTACTTTAAGACACTGTAATTATTACTTGTTTTCCCATCCGTATTGGCACATTTTGTTGCATAAAGAGTCATTGTGACTCACTAGGGAATGAACATAACAATAAAATGATCTTATTTGCTCAAAAAATAAAATGATTTTATGAAGCAATCAAATTCAAAAATACAAACAAGGATACATAGAAAGGGAGGTGATTTTGATTCTCACATAAATCTATTTTATAACGGAAAGAGATTCTCTCAATCTACTTTACTCAACAACAATGATTCATCCCCCTTTTCCCCACACCCCCTTTGACCCCCTCTCTCTCTCATTGGTTACTTTTTCTTTTCTTTTCTTTTTTTTTTTTCCTGCTCCTCCAATCACCCCCCGCCACATGGCAAAGGGGGGTGAGGGGGTGACCCCCAAAAGGGGGTCCCAAGCATTATTCTTTACTCAATTTGGCAGATTACATGTGTCTTATTTTGATTATTCAAATTAATTGTCTTGTGTGTTTTTAAAATATTTGTTTAATAATTATAAATATATAAAATTATTATAAAAATTAAATTTACACATTATCTAAAAAAAAATAATAAAATCATATAATTATGAATATTGAATCAATTTACATTTTTATAAATAATTTACCTAAAATTCACAAAATAAATGACTTAAATCATTAAAAATGAAATTCCCCCAAAATCAAGGGTCAGATTTTTTTTCAGTGATGCTATAAATCTATAAATTATACTCATAATTTATCTAAAATTTTTAATATGTATATATGGAACTTACAATACATGCCTTCAATCTCCATTGCACACATGTACTCTGGGCAAAAAATTTGGACTTATTTTCTAGTTTTTAGGCTAACTAATTAGTTTTTAGAAAACATTGAACAATGAAACTTTGTGAAGAATTTTGTCGTGAAAAATAATGTGTGATTTAAATTCAATTAGTGAAACCTGCACTTCAAACAAATCTCAATCACACGTTGCTTTTTTGAGATATTTTTCTATGTAATTTTTTTCCATTCATAGTATTGTTGTTTATTTTTTAAAAAATTACAAAAAAATAAAAATAAAAATAATCTAGAGTTTGACCTTGTAACAAAATAACATTAAGTTTTTAAATTTGTCAATTTACGTCCTAATCTTTTGATTTATTTTCCATCTAAATTATCCACCTATTTCCCTGAATTAAAACTGAAAGAAAAATAATATTTTAGATATTTTTCGTACATCTACATTAAGTTTAATAATTAAAAAATATATTTTTATTAATTTTACTTAGCGAAAACAAACAAATAATTTGAATTGAAAATAAATTTAAATTTTATTACAGTTCCTGAGAACCAATCAGCGTGTTTGGTTTCAATTTTTAAAAAATTGAATTTTTTGTTTTTAGTGAATATTTTCAAAATTTTAAGTAATATTTTTATTTTTTTAAATGCATTTTACTTAGATATATCTAAATAGTAAAATATTTGTGAAAAAATATTTTAAAAAATTAATAAATACATAAAATATGAAAATATACTTAATTTTTATATTTTTTTTGTATTTTTTAAATTTAGTGAATTTGTTAAAGATTTTGTTCACAAATATTATACTTTTTAAGTGTATTTATGTTAGGTGTGTCTAAAAATTTAAAAAATTACTTAAAATATTAAAAAAATTCAGTGAACGAAAAAAAAATACAAAAAACAAAAAAATTAAATTTTCTTAAAAGTAAATTATGAAAACTGAAACCAAACATAGTGAATTTTATTTGGAAAATGTTTGGTAGCTCAAAATTTTGTGGCTCAAATGGCTCAAATCTGTCAAAACTACGTCGTTTTACACTCATTTACACTGAAAACGACGTCGTTTTGAGTGATTTGAGCCATTTGAGCCACAAAATTTTGAACTACCTAGCATTGTTGATTTTATTTTATTTTTGTAATTTCCTTTTATTTTTTTTTACATTCTATCTATTGAATCTGTGGGCCCATTTTATAACTTACAAATTAGGCAACGTGGACCAATGAAAGGCGCTCATAGAACTGTCTACCGTCTTCTTGTAAACATCTCAATCAAGCCGGGAACATCAAATTTTAATTTAAAAACCAAAAAATCATTAAAAATGGTAAATTATTTATAAGTCCTGTTTGAGAGATTTATACTACATATGGTCCTATTAAAAAACTTATATTCCTATAAGTCCTGTGGGAAGTTTGTTGATACATTTACCCTCAGTATTAGTTGTTAATATCATAAATAATGACAAAATCATATATAGAAAATTAAATGTTACCATAGATCAGATCTATATGAATGTGAATTTCAAAATACACATTTACCCTCAATATTAGTTGCTAATATTATAAATAACGGCAAAACCATATATAGGAAATTAAATGTTATTATAAATTATATCTATATGAATGTGAATTTGAATTTCAAAATACACGAACAAGCAACATTTTCACATTCAATTTAAAAAATCAAAAACCTAGTAAGTGTGCAAAACGTAACGTGACACGTACGTAAACACTGAATACAACAACGTCACAACACAAATTCAAAGACAAATACAACCAAACGTAACACGCACAAAACATGTCAACATTACAGATGTGGGTTAACATTATAACCTAAACGTAACGTCATTGGAGGCTAATGAAAGTGTGCCAATGTATGGATGTACCATTTGTCATAAACCAGCAACATTTTCACATTCAATTAAAAAAATTAAAAACCCATTAAGTTTGCGAAACGTAACGTGACACGTACGTAAACACTGAATACAACAACGTCACAACACAAATTCAAAGACAAATACAACCGAATGTAACACGCACAAAACATGAGAACATTGTAGATGTGAGTTAGCATTACAACCTAAATGTAAAGTCATTGGAGGCTAATGAAAGTATGCCAATGTATGGATGTACCATTTGGCTTTGAATTTTGTGTTGTGACGTAATATTCAGTGTTTACATACGTGTCATGTTACGTTTCGCAAACTTAATAAGTTTTAATTTTTTTAATTGAATATGAAAATGTTACTGATTTATGTGTATGCAAGAGAACAGAGCCTTCTTCAATCCCATCACCCACCCATGAGACACCTCATCTCCTCCATACCCCTTGAAAAACGTACACAACAGAGGCACCCAATTCAGCAATATAAATATGTATACATATACATATACATATGCATATATATATACATATATAAAGCTAAAAATATCACCTCAAATCCCATTCACTCCTCATCAAAAGTATAAAAATTCTCTTTCTTTTGAATTTCTTCCTTATATCCCATCAACGATTCATATTTTCTAATTTTTCTTGAGAAACAATCACTCCAAACTACTTTTAATCAGATACCCATGTCCACACTATTCAATTTGATCTGCAACTTTGCTGTTTTGGTGAAAAAATCAGAAATTTTAATTTTGAGGAATCTTGGGTTTCTATGACATGTAATCTTTGATTCTTCGATCTGTAACGATCGTAATACACAGATTCAACAGTAATCCATTTGTGATTGTGTGATATTTTTCAGTTTTTATTTGTTTGTTTTCATGGGATTAACTGATGGTCTGATGTTAACCCACATTTACAATGTTGACATGTTTTGTATGTGTTACGTTCAATTGTATTTATCTTTGAATTTGTGTTATAACGTTGTTATATTCAGTGTTTACGTACGTGTCACGTTATGTTTCGCAAACTTATTAGGTTTTTAATTTTTTAAATTGAATGTGAGAATGTTACTTGTTCGTGTATTTTGAAATTCAAACTCACATTCATATAAATATGATCTATGTTAACATTCAATTTCCTATATATAGTTTTGCCATTATTTATGATATTAACAACTAATATTGAGGGTAAATGTGTATTTTGAAATTCATGTTCATATTGATATAATCTATGATAACATTCAATTTCCTATATATGATTTTGCCATTATTTGAATGATAGAATAACCTATAACATGGAAACATATAAAGGTTATAATAGTACACTAATACAATTTATTCATAATTCATAGGACCTTGTGGAACACCTTCCAATGTAAATAGGACTTAAAATTCTATAAGAAACTACACAGGACTTCACATAGCATAAGTTCTTCTAATAGGACTTATAAATAATTTTTCCAAAATTTAACAAATTATACCCATACCTCTCTACTTTTCTATACATTTTTCATAAAACATTAAAAAATTATTCCAAATATATTAATTTTTTGTTATCTTATAATTTAACCAAATATCTAAAATATTATTAAAATAACTTCTCAAAACCCCCCACCCTATATAAAAAAAAAAATAATAATAATAATAATAATAATAATGATGATGGTGGGATGATTTGGAATATTTTAAATAAATATATTTTTTAATTTTTTATAAAAAAGATGTGTAAAAAAATATAAATGAGATGTTAATTGATGTGATAATATATATATATATATAAAGATAACTTATGTATATGCCAAACAAAGAAAACAAATCTTTTTGGGGTTAACTTTCTATTATAGCATCAATAACACTTTCCTGCCAAAAATCTCGAATCTTGATAACCAATCTTGTCAAATTAAGTTCCTGATTCAAAGCCAACTCAACGTTTGACTGTTGAGAGAAAGAAAGGTATGAAAGCTCAATCCTTTTTCTCTTTCTCTTGCTTATCCACCACGTTATGCTTTTTCTTTTTGTTCTTTGTTATTGTTTGAAATGGTTTTAAATTAGAACAGAAACTGTGTAATCTTGATGTTCAAATGAACTGTTAACTCTCTCAAGCAAATGGGTTTCTGTAGTTTTGTGTCTGTAAATTTGTTATCAGAGAGGTATTGTTCTTGCTTCAGTATCTATTACCATTTCTATCATTTGTATGGTTTTTCATATTTTTTTTTGTCTTTGGTTGAAATTATTGTTTTTCCTCTGTTCTTTGTTATTGTTCTGAAGTGGGTTTGATTTGGAACTGAAAATTTGTGATTCTTGATGCTCATATGCATTATTGCATAGTTGTCCTTGTCAAGATAATGGGTTACTGTAATTTGTGTCTGTAAATTTGTAATCAGATTGCGAGTGTTTCTATAATTTATTTGCCTTTTCACATTCTTAGGATGTACTTGGTTTTTGTTGGGTTTGCTGCCCAGTGCCTAGCAATCGAAGAATTCTTTTTATTTTTGTTCGTCTTTAATGTTTTGAAATTGGTTTTGAATTAGAATTGAAATTTTGAGATCTTGATTGATGTTCACATGCATAGTTGACCTATAAAGATAATGGGTTTTTGTAGTTTTGTGGTTGTAAATTTTGTTATTGGGATTGTTCTTGCTTTGGTCTTTATTGTTATTTCTATCATTTTCACATTTTTGCATAGTAGCCTTTCCCTGTTTTGTTACATAAGAAAAACAACAAATGCTATATATAATTGAGCAATCCAGTGGCAGCTGTCTTTATAGTGAATGAATTCCGACTTGCTTGAATGGATGGTTAGGAAGCAAGAGTTGGGGGTTTATGTTGAATCCAAAAGTTTTAGACTTGATAGTTGGGGATTTTATAAAAACGCAGGGGACTGCTGTTATCTGTTTTTCTCCCTGGTTGGAAGATGGTTGATGCAAGAAGAGCATAATATTAACTCTGGGTTTAGGGGCATTCTTGTTTCTTCGAGATGAGAATTTGTAGTGTAGAACTGCGAGCCAATTTCTCTCTTTTAAATTATTGGATTTGACTCATTGATTATATCATGTTGGTTAATGTTCAGTAATCACTAACCAGTATAATGGCAATACAAGTCAAAACACATTGATGAAGAGGTGGTCAAGGAAAGGGGTTGGTTGAAGAAAACTTTTTAGGTGAAATTTTCTAACAAGATGTGATGCTTAAACCTGCTTCCTTATAATAGTGATATAGTTTTTTCCAAATACAAGTCTGCCATCAATTCCCAGGGCTCGACACCAGATAAGTGGTGCAAACTACCAAGCTAGAGTACGGTAGAGGTGGAGGAAATTTCCAGTGGAGCAGTGACGTGTGGAGATCAAAAATTTCACCTCTGGCATCTAGTGTAACCCTTAGTTGTTAGCTCTAGCCCACATGGAGGAGTTAATGAAGGTTGGCTCCAAGTCAAGAAGTAGGAGGGAACATGGCAGGTGGCAGACCAGCTTCTGAAGGTTTAGAGAAGAGAACAAGTTAGGGAATGAGTTAGACTTCATATCCTTTTATATTAATAATACTGAGTAATTACAGGAGTGCCATAAGGCATAATATATGAGCCAGCCCATTACACCAATCAAGAGAATAAATAAGAAGAAGACACAATCATTTATTTCCTATTCTAACACTCTCCCTCAAGCTAGTGCGAAGATATCTCTCATGCCCTGCTTGTTGAGAATGCCATGAAATGGTTTGCTCCTTAGCATTTTGGCGAGAACATTGGCTAGTTGGTCTCTAGTCTTCACAAATAGAATACACATGATGCCACTAGTGAGTTTTTGCTTGATGAAGTGCCTATCAATCTCCACATGCTTAGTTCTATCATGTTGAACTGGATTATAGTCGCATGGAGTCAGTCTAATGGATTCCCAAGTCTCTCAACAATAGTTTAATCCTTAGTAACTCACATACACACTAAGCCATAGTCCTGAATTCTGCCTCAGCACTAGATCTAGCCACCACATTATGTTTCTTACTACGCCATGTGACTAGGTTGCCACCAACAAATGTGCAGTATCTGGAAGTTATTCGTCTGTCAGTAACTGATCCAACCCAATCTGCATCTGTAAATGTCTCCACACTGAGATGACCATGTTTTGAGAAATAGATACCCTTTCCAGGAGAAGACTTCAGGTATCTTAAGATTCTCATAACTGCCTCCAAGTGGGAAGTTCTAGGAGCATGGATAAACTGGTTCACCATGCTCACGGCAATGGCAATATCTAGATGTGAGTGGGATAAGTATATGAGCTTGCCCACTAGTCTCTGATATCTCCTCCTGTCCACTGGATCTCCCTCTTGATCCTCACTCAGTTTCTGGCCCGGTTCTAGAGGTGTATCACATGGTCTATCTCCAAGCATTCCAGTTTCCTTTAGCAAGTCAAGTACATACTTCCTCTGGCATATGACGATGTCATCCTTGGACCGGGCTACTTCAATGCCCAAAAAATACTTCAAATAGCCTAAATCTTTGACTTCAAACTCTTTGACTAAGTATTCTTTCAAACGAGGAAATCTCCTCAACATCATTTCCTATCAGAACAATATCATCAACATAGACAATAAGAGCTGTAGTCTTACTATGTGAGAAGTGTTTCATGAACAAAGTGTGATCAACTTGATTTTGCTTGAACTCATATTTCAACATAGCTTGAGCAAACCTTTCAAACCAAGTCCTAGGAAACTGCTTTAGCCTATAAAGTGACTTTCGGAGCGTGCATACTTTACAGTTGGACTTAGCACCCACAAAACCAGGAAGAATATCCATATAGACCTCTTTTGCTAGGTCTCCATGAAGGAATGCATTCTTCACATCAAACTGATGAAGTGGCCAATCCAATTTTGCAGCAAGAGAGTAAGATTCTCACAGAATTCATCTTAGCAACTGGTGTAAATGTCTCATGGTAATCCACTTCATAAGTCTAAGTGAAACCCTTAGCAACCAGTCTTGCTTTGTACCGTTCTATAGAACCATCTGCTTTGTGCTTTACCGTGCACACCCACTTACACCCAACTAGATTTTTGCCTTTAGGTAACTCCACTAACTTTCAATTGCCACTCTTGCTGAGAGCTCTTATCTCTTCCATCATGGCATGTTTCTATTCAGGAATAGAGAGAGTATCCTGAAAATTGGTAGGTAGACTCACAGAAGACACTTTAGACAGAAAAGCTTTATATGAGGAAGAAAGATGAGAATAAGAGACATGATTGTTAATAAGATGCTAAGTACATGACCTAACCCTTTTTTTATTAGCAATGGGAACATCTAGATCTGAAAAATTAGGAATAGAAGCACTAGAATCAGAATTACTAGGACTCTCCAAATTGGGGGGTGACTCTGGACACTCATCCGGAGAAGAAGTTGGCAGTAGAGGAAGGAAAATAGGCTCTTGCTGTAAGCTTTCTAAATGTTTTCTGTGTATTCAACTTGTCATCTTAATACAAGAATACATTGGTTTATATAACAATCTAACCCTAGAACAAAAAAAGGAAATACGACTTATTTCAATATACAAAATATATATACTATTTATACATAAAATCCCTAATATATTCTTACACCCCCGCTCAAACTCAAGGTGTTTTAGTAGAAAACACTGAGAGTTTGCCAATAAAAAACTGAAACTGAGCAGTGGTGTGAGTCTTAGTGAAGAAGTCAGCAAGTTGCAGAGCCGAAGAGACGAAAGGAAGTGAAATAGAGTCAGACTGCAGATACTGATGGACAAAGTGACAATCAATCTTAATATGCTTCGTTTGCTCATGGAAAACAATGTTATGGGCAATCTGAATAGCACTGCGGTTGTCGCAATAGAGAGAAGTCGGAGAAGATTGAGGGACACTTAAATCAGAGAGAAGACAACGAAGCCAAACAATCGCAGCAGGAGCATGAGCCATAGCACGGTACTCAGCTTCGGCAGTAGAGCGAGCAACAACAGTTTGTTTCTTGCTTTTCCAAGAGATCAACGAATCGCCAAGAAATATATAGAAACCAGACATGGACTTGCAATCAGTAACATCACCAGCCCAATCAGAATCAGCATAGGTCACTAAATCTAGATAGGAAGTAGAGGGTAATAGCAAACCCTGAAATACAGTACTGCGGAGATAGCGAAGAATCCAAACCAATGCAGCCCAATGTGTGGAGCGAGGAGCAGAAACAAACTGGCTAACTACATAAACAACATAGGCAAGATCGGGACGAGTAACCGTCAGATAAACTAAACAACCCACAAGCTCGCGATATAAAGTGGGATCATCTAGAGAGATACCATCAGTAGAGTTGAGCTTCACATTAAGCTCAATAGGTGTATTAGAAATCTTAGTATTAGTAAGACCAGCACGATGAATGACCTCATTAGCATACTTAGCTTGAGACAGAAAATAGTCATTTGGAGAAAAAGCAACCTCAATACCAAGAAAATACCGCGATGGACCCAAATCTTTCATTTTAAAGCTGCGGAAGAGATGCTGCTTGACCTTAGAGATGGCAGAAGAGTTAGAGCCAGTGATGATCATATCATCCACATAGAGTAAGAGAGCAACAAAACCAGCTAGGGTACGTCTCAGAAACAAACAGAGTCGGAAGCAGAAGAATGAAACCCAAGCTCAGTAACAGCAGTCTGAAAGCGATTATACTAAGCACGAGGAGATTGCTTCAAACCATACAGAGCACGTCGAAGACGACAAACCTGTCCAGAGGAATGGTGAAGGCCAGGGGGAGGACGCCTATAAACTTTCTCAGTGAGATGACCATTAAGAAAAGCATTCTTAACATCCATTTGATAAAAAGGCCAATGGCGAACAGCTGCGACAGATATCAAAGTACGGACAGTAGTCATATTGATAACAAGGGCAAAGGTCTCCTCATAATCAATACTATACTCCTGTGAAAAACCCTTGGCAACTAAATGAGCTTTGTAGCGCTTAAGAGAACCATCAGAATGAGTCTTGACTTTGTAGACCCATTTGTAACCAACCAGATTCTTGCCAGTAGGCAAAGGAACTAACTCTCAACTACTAGTTTTCTGCAAAGCAAACAACTCATCCTCCATAGCTTGAACTTAATGAGGATTCTGATAGGCCTCCTTGTAAGATTGAGGTTCTGAAAAAGAGTGAATAGCAGACAAAAAAGTACGATAGGAAACAAAAAAACATGTATTAGACCAACCCAACCTGTTTGGAGGATAACGCGCTCGAGTAGGATATCGGTGTGTAGCAGAATCAGAGTCGTCAGAAGTAGGAGGATCAATAGCAGGGGTAGAGACAACTAGTGGAGGAGGAGCCTTGCGACGAGAATAAACTAACAACGGAGGAGGAGAAGAAACCGAAGGAGAAGTAGCCAGAGGTGAAGCAGGAGGAGAAGATGGAAGCTCAGGGGAAACTGTGAAGATGTACTCATCAGACGGAACCTTAGAAGGAAACAGATCAATATGAACGAAATCCTCTTTGGAAACTTGGGCGGTGAGAGGAGGAAGCTGAAAGTAAGGTAGACGTTCGAGAAAGGCAACATGGCGAGAGACATAAAGATGACGGGAAATAGGGTCGTAACAACGATAACTTTTCTGAGTGAGACTATAACCCAAAAAGACATATAAGACAGACCGGACACTAAGTTTGGTCCTATCTTTACATGGTAAAAGGACAAAACAAGCAGACCCAAACACACGAAGGAGAGAGTAATTCGGAAATTGAGAAAACAGAGCCTCATAAGGAGACCGACCAGAAAGAAGGGGGGTTAGGCATACAGTTGAGAAGAAAAGTAGTAGTAAGAACTGCCTCACCCCAAAACGGAGCCGGAACGGAGGCAGAGAGAAGGAGAGATCTAGTTGTTTCAAGGAAATAGCGGTGTTTACGCTCAGCTCGACCATTTTGGGCAGGTGTATCAGTACAAGAAGTTTGGTGAATGATACCCAATTTGGCCAAATATTCATAGAATTCAGTTTTAAAGTATTCACCACCCAAGTTAGACCGCAACAATTTAATAGTAGATCCAAACTGTGTAGTGACCATAGACTATAAAGTACGGTATATCTGGTAGAAGTCAGACTTATGAGTCATAAGATAAACCCAAGCGTAACGTGTGCAGTCATCAACAAATGACACATAATAAGCAGAACTCCCTTTGGTGAGAACAGGAGAAGGGCCCCAAACATTAGTATGAACTAAAGAAAATGGTGTATCAGATATAGAAGTACTTTTATGAAAAGGTAAGGCTGTCATTTTGGCAAGTTTACACCTTCGACATTCAGTAAGTTCACTAGGAGAAACTTTACCCAATATGTCAGACTGAACTAAAGACCGTAAGCGATCAATAGGCAGATGCTCTAATTTAGAATGTCACAAGTAGAAAGGACTAGACAGAGAATCTAATTAAAAAGATGAAAGGGCAGTCAGAGAGGTTGTCATAGGCAAATGCAAGCTCTCCACCACATAGAGGTCTCTAACTTTACGACCAGTCCCAATCTGCTGCTTAGACATCCGATCCTACACAGAATAGATAGAAGAAGAAAAGATAACATCAAAACCAAAGGCATCAAGTTGACTGATAGATAATAAACTGACAGATAACTGAGGAACATAAAAGACAAACAAAATGGAGATAGCAGACATAGCAAATGGTAGGACAGACCCAACAGATACAACAGACATACTAGACCCATTAGCAGTATTGACAGTAATAGGAAAGAGGGGAGGAGTACAATTTTGAAGTAAAGAGAGATGGGGAGTAATATGATGAGAGGCACCAGAGTCAAAAATCCAAACAGACGAAGAAATAACTGAAGAAGACCCAAGCAAACTTGAATGAAAAGAGGAAACAATGGCGGCAGCCGGGAATGGCTGGGAGGTAGACAATATATGTTGAAGTTGACTAATTTAAGTAGTCAAGGAAGCCAAGTCAGGATCAGGAGCCGGAGTAAATGCAGTATACATAGCAGGAGGAGCCCGGAAGTGGTTCTGAGATCGCTAAAAAGATGAGGCAGATAGATGTCCCTTCTTGGGACAGTGGTACTTCTAATGGCCCCTCTGATGGCAGAAGGCACACTCCTCAAAAGCCAGAGACATTGTAATAACCAGAAAACTGAGGGGTTCCCGTGCAATCAAACAAAGTAGCCAAACCAGGGGTTTAAGTGTAATAATCGAAATCTGAGGGGTCAAACTATAATAATTAGGAACTTGTTAATTGCAGAACCAGGTGGATCAACTTCGAACCACACAAAGAGAGAGACAAGAGTCGAAGTCGACTCTGGAGCGACTGGCAAAGAGCAAAGGGTCGAAATCGAAGCCGATCAAGAGAAATAAGGGCAGACAGCTCTTCGATCGTGCGAATCGAAGCAGGAGAGAACCAACGATGACGACGACTCAACTTCACGAGTTCAGTGACAGATCACGAACCAGAAAGATCACAAACTAGAGGCTAGGGTTTTTGCGAATGACCCGTGAAGCAGAGAACCTGAGAGACGAACTAGATGACCAGACGAAGGACAACTTAGGACCTTCGCTCAAACCAGATGAACGCAGAAGAAGAAAAGGGAGTCACGACCTGCGACTCAGAGAAATAAAACCAGAGGGTTGATTTTCGAAAGACAATGGACAGCTTCTAGGGTTTCGGTTCAGAGTGGCTCTGATACCATGTAAGCTTTCTGAATGTTTTCTGTATATTCAACTTGTCATCTTAATACAAGAATACATTGGTTTATATAACAATCTAACCCTAGAACAAAAAATGGAAATACGACTTATTTCAATAGACAAAATATATATACTATCATTTATACATAAAATCCCTAATATATTCTCACACTTGCATCCGGGTGACTTGCTGTCTATCCTTGTCCCTGATATAAACTTTGTCTGCTTCCTTTTTCTCAACAACTGCTGGCTCATCATCCTCTATCTGATTAACCACTGGCGGAAGTGGAACATGAATCTCTTCACACCAAGGCACCCCCTAAAGGGATGACTGGGAGATTGGGAGGTCGGAATGTAAGGCTAAGACTCAAAGAAAGCGACATCCATGAAGACAAACCATTTGCGAGTGGGAGGATGATAACACTTATAGCCCTTTTTGGTGGTAGAATAACCTAGAAAAATACACTTAAGAGACCTAAGATCCAATTTACCACGAGTGGGTGAATGATTATAGACAAAGCAAACATAGCCATAAGTCTTAGGAGGAATGGAGAACCCGGAAGGGGTAGACCCAAACAAAACTTGAAGAGGTGTTTGTTTTTTAAGAACTTGGGTAGGAAGACGATTAATCAAATAAGCGGCAGTGAGAACCGTTTCCCTCCAATAGGATCGAGGAACCCGCATCTCAAAGGATAGACAACGGGCGACATCAAGAAGATGGCGATTTTTGCGTTCAGCAACATCATTTTGTTGAGGTGTATTAGTACATGAAGTCTAGTGAATAATGCCATCAGTGACAAAGTAAGTTGTAAGACCAGAGTCAATATATTTCCCCCCATTATCAGAATGTAGAATTTTGATAATCGCCCCAAACTGAGTACAAACCATTTTATAGAAGTTTTGAAACACAGAAAATACCTCACTTTTATCTTTCATCAAATAGACCCAAGTGGCCCTGGAACAATCATCTATGAAGGTAACAAACCATTTTTGACTGGTTAAAAACACAAAACGAGATGGACCCCATACATCAGAATGAATCAAAGAAAATGGAACTAAATTTTTATTAATAGAAGGAGCAAAAGAGGTTTTGTGTTATTTTCTAAGTTGATAAGACTCACATTGAAAATCTGACACATTATTTTTCTCAAAAACGAAAAGAGGGATGTCTTAAGCAACGATGTCATAGCCAAATGTCTTCCTTAGTGGAGGGTAACTGAATAGATGAATGAGTCAGCTTGTCTGTTTGATCCAAAATGTAGAGTCCATATTCCTCTCTACCACTGCCAATCCTCTTTCTCATGATAAGGTCCTGAAAAAGACAATGATCATGAAAAAAACGTTACGCTACAATTTAAGTCACGGGTAATACAACTCAAAGATAAAAGATTACACTGAAATTGGGAACATAGAGGACAGAAGACAAATGAAGGCAAGAGGCGGCATGAATTAAACCTTTCCCTGACACAGACGAAATGGTACCATCAGCAATATGCACTTTTTCCTGACCTGAGGAGGGGTTATACTCTGAAAATAAATTAGAGGAGCCAAACATATGGTTGGAAGCACCAGAATCAATAAACCATGGGACAGTCGTATGAGATAGCAATGCACATGTGAAGGAAGCCAAGTTACTTGAATTGGCAAAAGAAGAAGAGGGTGCACCTGTAGCAGAAGTAGAGGGTCAACGGTCTAGCAAGTGGCGAAGAGCAATTTCAAAATCCGAGGCAGATAACCCTGAGACATCAGTAGTGGAGGAGACAACTGAAGATGAAGATGGTGGCTCAACAATGTTTGAAAGATGGGCTCGTGCATTGCCTCAATGGCCTTGAGTACCAGACCGACCCCCTCGAGGACCAAAACGGTCACCTCGGCCACTAGAGGGAGTTCCATGTAGCTTTCAACAAGTCTCACGTGTGTGGCGAGGTCGACGACAGTAGTCACAGTAAAGATTATCCTTCTTAGAGGAAGGACGAGAACCATGAGGCACACAATCGCTAG
The DNA here is from genome assembly GCA_036172215.1 of Camellia granthamiana. NCBI lineage: Eukaryota > Viridiplantae > Streptophyta > Magnoliopsida > Ericales > Theaceae > Camellia > Camellia granthamiana. The sequence continues at coordinate 20,687,481 of CM069905.1, read as the reverse complement.
AGGGTGCAGAAACCAAGGCCGAGCGATCAGTAGTAGCAAAAGGAAGTATCGCAGAACGGCGACTTTCCTCATTCTGCACAAAAGCAAAGGCTTCCTGGAAAGAAGGAAGCACATCCATGCTAAGTACTCTACTCCGAACCGGATTATACTCCACATTTAGGCCTTCTAAGAACTTGAAGACCGGCTTTTGCGCCACAAACTTCCGATAACCAGCAGAATCAGTGGGACAGACAGGCTTGTAATCTTGAAGGTGATCAAGCCGCTTCCACCCATTGCTAAGGATGGTAAAATACTGAAGGATAGTCTGCTCACCTTGTACTGACCTTTCAATAGAGCGGCGTAACTCGAAAGCCTGTGAGAAGTTTCCCTTCTTGGAGTAAGTAGTTGCTACGGCCTCCCAAATATCTCGGGCAGTATCCATAGACAAGTAGCCCTCTCCAATTTTCGGAACCATAGAATGGATCAACCAGTCTATAATAAGAGAATTAGTGATCTCCCACTAGTCATAATAAGGGTCGGTGATACTGGGTGTCTGAACTCGCCTATCAACATATCCCATCTTTCCCTTGCTCTTTAAGAAAATAGTCAGACTCTGCGACCACGCTAGGTAATTCTGACCATTGAATAGAGAGGTGGTGATTTTAAGGCCAATGTGGAGGTTATCAATCATAGTGGAAGGGATAACAAAACTCTCGCGCTGAGATGGCTGAGAGGTAGTAGATTCACTAGTCAAATCCGCCATGGAGATTCTACTAATTATTCCTTAAACACGATGCCAATTACAAAACCGGAAGATGAGAGTGGGGTAACAAGCACAACAGTAACTATAAAACTATAAAAGCATAAAGGAGGGAGAATCCAGTGTGGTTTTGTTTCTGGACTGTTTTTACGTCACCAGAGTGTTTTTTTTTTGTTTTGGTCTGCTTCGTTACTGTTTATAATTGTTTATAACATTAGGCGACTGTGTATAACATCACCAGAAGACTAAGTAAGAGACGTATTACATCACCAGAGGATTTCGAAGGGCAGCGACCACCTCAGGCGAGACTGCAAAGAGCAGCGACCACTCTAGGCGACCCTAGAGGGCCAGACGACTTCGACCAGACTAGCAAGAAGGCTGGTCGGCCCCCTAGGAACTGTCAGTAGTGGTTGGAGAGGCCTACCAGGGAAGAGAGAAGCCTGGGTGATGGCTGTTGAAGGAAGAGAAAGGACGGGGAGACCTGGGTAGAGGTTGTTGGGTTTAGACGAGGCTGGGAGACCTGTTTGGGGCTGTCGTCTGGTTTATAGGAGAGAGGAGATCACCTGTAGTGATGGGTAACAGAGAAGAAGAGTTGGCTAGGGCATGGCTCTGATACCATGAAGGTTTAGAGAAGAGAAAGAGTTAGGGAATGAGTTAGACTTCTTTCCCTTTTATATTAATAATATTAAGTAATTACAGGAGTGCCATAAGGCATAATATATGGGCCAGCCCATTACACCAATCAAGGGAATAAATAAGAAGAAAAAACAATCACGTATTTCCTATTCTAACTTGTTTCCTATTCTAACAGTTTCAATAACTCTTTTTCCTTAACTTTGTTTCCCTCTTCCCGTGTATATATAGAGGCTGGGAGGAAGAGAAGAAAAAAAGACAAGGGCAACACAAAGTGTGTGTTTGTGTATTATGAGTCAGAGAGAGTGCTATAGAGAGAGAGTGAGATATGAGTAATCTCTTGTGTTATTGTTTGTGATTGCTTATTGGTGTGTCAAACAGATTACCTGATCTTAACATTAGTTAGGTTAGGATAATCAGTGTTGAGGAAGGGCCCATCTTTCCCAATATTTCCCCAAAATGGATTTGTTAGGCTAACCAGCCTCACTTGCCAAGGATTTTGAGGCAACTGAGGTAGGTAGCCATCACTTGACCATGTACTAGTTAATGAATCATTGAGGAATAAACACCTCCTGTAATTTTGCTTCAACCACTGGGTGCTTAATATCTTGTCTTGCTTTTTATCACGAGTCACAGGATTCCCTTGAAATGCCCCTTGGATCTAACCACAATATAACAAGAACAAATTTCCTCAATTTGAATGTTATTGTAAGCAGATGATCAGCTTGTTTCTTTGGCCAGCTTGTTTCTTTGGCTTGGTCTCATGCAATAAGGGTCAGAAACAGCCTTAGTGAGGATATGAGGTTCAAGTTGAAGAAGATAGAACTAGGGGAAGAACAAAAAGAGCACATGTTTCTGTGAGGAAAACATGCTGATCATGAGACGTCAGCCTAGGTAAATCAAATTGATGAGGAAAAATCCATATACTAATTTTTTGTTGAGTTACAGCTTCAAATACTCCTTAGTATACCCAGACTTGTATTTCTGATTGATAACTTTTATGCAGAAACTAGGTTGCCCTTGGGTTTCTTGTTAGTATATGGCAACCAATTCCAAGTGGAATGCATGTTCAATGAAATGTGGTGTTAGATGGGATCTTTAAGGAATTTGCTATTAATACGTGCCATCCAAAGGTCAGGAGAACTAGGTTTTGGCACTGATTGATTACAAGCATTAGTAATGGGGAATTGTTCCCTTTTTTTGTTTACAATTTAGTTTTTATCAGTCTTTAATGGATGGATCTTCTAGCATGTAATTATCTAAGATTGTTACTTTTCCTGCTTTGTAAAATTATGGGCTTACGCTGATATTGCTTCTTGCACTGGAAATACCTCTCTAATTTGCTTTTTGTACAAATATGCTGTTTGTAGTGTGGGTAAAGGCGATGGTCATTCGGTCTCAAGAAGATGGATGTCAATGAAAGCAATTCTCATTCTCATGAAAGCAAGCATTCAAGAGGTTCGGAAAATGGAAAGCAAGACAAGAAATCCACTGAAAAGGATATTCATGATCCTGTCTTTATAAACCATGGTTTGTCCCATGAAATCAATGGAAGCAATTCTCATTCCCATGAAATCAAGCCTTCAAGAGATTCCAAGAATGGAAACGAAGGAAAGAAATCCACTGAAAAGGATAGTCATGATCTTGTCTTTATAAACCATGGTTTGTCCCTCGTAAAATCTCTATTTGTTTCCCCTTATGTACTCTTTTTGGTTGTTCATAATATCTTGAAACCCAATACGTTTCTTCACAACTACAGCCAGCCTTCCATCATACAAATGACCTATTTGTCATATTTAGAAGGATTCTGGGCAGTAATGAAAACTTGGATTTCACTTTAGTTTTGAACAGTTCATACTTAATTTACATTAAACCTTACATGCACAACAGTCTCATGCTGGACCTGTATTTTTATTTTTTTAATAATTCATACTGGACCTTCTTTAGAGCAAGATTCTTTGATTTTGGAATTAGGGTCTGATTTCTATGTCGGCATCTTCATATCCCATCAAATCTGTGATTTTCAGTGATTGTCTGTAGCTCTGTGCTGCATTAGATTCTACTCACCATGCTCATATTGTTTGGCACATCATTTTCCCTATTTCTAATCCTTTGTCTCATGAGTTCTCTCTATCATTACTGAGAAATCAGCTTTCAATAACGACAGTCCTATGGAAGAGATTGAAATTTGTAAAATGTTGTCTTAATACTCTAGTTCTGAGTTGTTATATTTTATAATTTTTCTCTGCATATTCTAAAATACTACAAATGCTATGGTAAGCTCGATAGATAAGTAATTATTCTTATTATTATATAATATATATCCTGGAAGTGATGAATTATGGGGGCCATTTGTGGAATCTAAAATTTGGCAAGCTAATTTTTAAGATGGTGGGAGTGGAGACCTCAACTCCATCAATCCTAGCTATCAATCCCATACTGGCCAGCATGCTGTGTTTGCCATATGTTCAAGCCTGGTTCGGTGTTTTCTGCACTGTTTACAATGAAAGGCAAGCAGTCTGGTATGCATTAGAACAGCCTTGAATGACTTGTAAATTGGCCGAAATAGCCCGGGACTGGCTGCTACGTCTGGGACAGCCTGAAAAATTACCCGGAATGGAATTGGGTCTTCTTTGTACCATTTTCTTACCATAAATATGTAACGGGATTGACAGTGATGATTAAAAGCACATACATAGAGAAGTTCAAGTGGTATAAAAGATGCATAAATTTGTAATATCAGGCAAAAAATTCATGATGATATCCTTTATGCTTTAAAATTTGCTACCCTGGTTGGTTTGCTTGAATGGAGGAGGGTAATTTGTGGGCATAGTATTTTCTAATTGAGAAGCTGGAAGCTTCTTTTACTTTCATTTTATTTATTCACTACTTTATTATTTTTATTGATAGTCCTATTGTCCCTGAATCCTGATACAGGAGCATCACATCTATACTTCTAATAACTATTCATTTCATGTTGCTAGATAACAAGATGGATAAAGTTTATTCAACAATACACAAGGACATTAATAAAATTTTAGCTCCATATTTGAAAGAAACTATCTTAAATTAAGCCACAATGGTGTATTATTAATGCCAAGGATGAGGTGTGTATGGTAGTGATGGTGTTAATAGTATGGCTTTAAAGTATTAGGGAAACTTCTTCAAGCCAACAATGTAGGATTGCCCTAGATATGAAGTCAGGCTATATTCAGAAAATGTATTTGTATTTGTGCCATAGAAATGATGAGAAGACTCTGAAACCGTTAAACATACCACCATTTTCCTTTCTCTTTTGATCAGTATATAACTTGGGATTTCGGATTTAGCACAAGTATTCTCTCTCTGTCTCTCTCGCTTTCTCTGTGTGTGTGTTTGAAAATGAGTAATCTTGTTCTGAAAATAGTGTGGATGGCCTTACCATGCAGCTGAGTTAGCTTGGCACAAGAGCAGAAAAGCATGGATTGGTGATCGATCTCATGAATCTCAAAGAGTGCCTAGGGAACCAATTATGAGGTATGTTCTTCGTTTGAGCTTTTCCAAATTTTTACTGGTATGTTTGTGATATATAAAACAAGGGCATCAATTTATTGGCAATGGTTAATTTAAACCTTTTGATGTTTTTAAATTCCTACAGATATTTGGTGATCAGATATCTAGCAATAATTTTGAACTGAATTTTGCTGGGAATTTTGTACTTTCTAGTGGTTGGTTGCTGGAACGTTAATCTCAGCAGAATAATATGGTGAATGAATACATTTTGAATCCCTTTTCAGGCTTGGAAGAATGAATATATATATTTGGAGTAGAATGAATTATATCTTTAAAAGTAGGTTATATATTGAATTAAAAATGTCTGGGGTTCCTATTTTTTTTCTTTATTAGTAAAAACATTTAATTAAAGAAGTGCCAAGGGGGCAAAGCTCATGTACACCTGTATAAAAAGAAGCTATAATCCATAAAACTCTGTACTCCATTTTATCTATGAAATCCAAATTTTCCATTTTATCTGCAAAATCTGAAAAAACAATCGAGCAAATGGCCATCCCCTTTCGATGGGTTTAACGATATAAATAGATCTTGAGTGGAACTTATTTTCAAATCAGGAAAAAATAGTTCTCACCTTGTTGGAGGAATTAGAAGTGTCTGCTTGGTTTGATGCTTGCACATTATATTTAACACTAGTAGTTTTTCCGACATTGGAGTAGTGAAAATTTTCTTTGAGCAATATTATGTATATTTATGTATTTTGGAAACAAAAATGATTCGCTGCATCTCCCCGTGAGTTTTTTTTTTTTTTTTTGCCCTACTTGTTTCCTAGATATTTTGTGCTTACCTTATGCTAAATAAGTTGCACTAGTGGACATGGACTAACAAGGTTAAGAACGGCTCTCTAATGACCAGATAATAAGGCGATGCAACATTCAGTTTATCATGCAACATTCACTTCAGCTATTTTAAATATTGAGGATATGTTATTAACGTCCCTAGGGTTTTTGTTTCTGACAGTCATTACTGAACTCTGCTTCTGGGTGGTGGCAATAACAACTTACCTGGAATTCACTTCGGACTTTAAAATCATAATTTGATGTACAAATAAATGGTCCTTTTAGCTTTTCGTAAATAGTCAAAGCCACCCAAGTGGGACGTAAACTGATGCTGATATCATAACTTAAGGGAGGTCGAGTGGGACATAAACTGATGCTGATATCATAACTTAAGGGAGGTCGGTTATTTGAAGGAGATGATGATAGTGATGCTATCAAAATCTTTATTAGTACGTGTATAATATATATGCCTGTTGTGCGGTCATGCTAAATTTTAGTTACGAATTATTTATTTATATTTTTTTAAATAATGAAACTGATCTTGAAATCGTCTCTTGCAGCTGGAACACGAGTTATGAGGATCTACTTTTATCTAGCGAACCTTTCCAACAGCCAATCGCTTTAGCTGTAAGTTCTCATAAACGCCATTTCCTAATAATTTCATTTTCGAGGTATTGCTGATGTTTTCTTACTCTCCCTCTCCGTTTTTATGTGTGGTTTCCGCAGGAGATGGTGGATTTTCTAGTTGACATTTGGCATGAAGAAGGGCTTTACGACTAGAAATAGAGATAATATTTCCATTTTGTTTGGGAAGTTTTACAAAGAAGTAAATTCGTGCATCATGCGGCCAATAACCCTATAAATGATTGAATCATAGTAGTACAGTTCATTCTCTTGATCTTGATTGTATAAACCTGAATAGCTACACTGAAAATTTACTCTAGTTGTTGAACTTTCTGTTGCCCCTAACACAGCCAAAACATAAAAAACAAGTTGTGTAACATTTCTTCTTTCTCTGTGATCTTTATGTGTTATTGATACAATTAGTTTTTTAAAAAAATGCTTAGTAAGTTAAAATATCCGTATCGTCTTTTTTTTTTTTTTTTTTTTGGGCAAAAAAAACATCTGTATTGTTTGAGAAAAACAATGTTAATGTTCATATACTCAAAAATTGTGGTCATGGTTGGAAATGTTATTCAAACAAGGATATTGGGGTCAATAGTCAAAGCTAAATTTGTAATTTGTTAGTTGTCATGGGATTCTCTATCTAAAAAAAAACAAAAAAAACCCCATCATGCACTTGGTTTTTAAAAGAAAAAAGAAAGAAAGAAAAGAAAAAAGAAAGAAAGAAAAGAAAAAAAAGTTGGTTTTTAAAAGTCTAAGCCAAACTAAGATGAGGTTTGACAACAAAATTTTTTATAATTGTTTTTTGCCCTTTTATGGAAGATTTTTTGTTAGGTTTTTCAAAAAAAAAAAATTGGCAATAAAATGACTATATTATCCTTCTAGTGTTGTTAAGCCTTGTTAACATAACCTGGAGTAATTTCTCAAAATATGAAGGATAAAATTATATTTTAACAATTCTTCTAAGTAACTTTTATTTATTTATTTATTGAGAGGTCTTTTAGCCAAACCAAATATGTTTTTAATTTCTTGATCTTATCCATTTCATGATATGGGAATTCTAGGAAAAGAAGAGAAATATAGAAAGAAAAATCAGATAAGCTTCTTTGAATTTTCTCAGGCATCCATTTGTTCTTTTTCTAAGGAAAGAGATGGCACGCCACCGATTGATTGTGTTGCTGAATTTGGCTATAAAAAAAAAAATCAAATTAGGTTTAGATTTTAAGGCAAATTCAACTCAAAGAAACTTGGGAAAATTACCCATAAATTTTATTTTTCCTTCCAAATTACCATCAAGTCCGATTAACATTTAATTTAGACTTCTCAAACTTAGAGCATCTTTATCCAAACTTTGAAAATTTGATATGTCAATTTTTTTTGAGACTTGGGTGACAAATTGACATATGTCAATTTGACATGAAAAACTCTCTGCCCGATATGTTAAATCTATTATTATATTATTTTTAAAATTTAAACTCTTTTGAGGTCATCCACCGGACAACCATTCAGTCATCCCTAGGACGACCACCTTGGATGCTTTAATTGGAGACAAAAGAAAAGGAAGAAAAAGAAAGAAAATGTATCAAGGGGTCTTCTTGTCAAATTTGACAAGAAGGGGTGATTCCAAAAGTTACATCAACTTTTGATACATTAGGTAGAGTTGATACTTGATGTTAAAATATGATTATTAAAGTGTCACATTAAACTTAAAGTATCGGGCGAAGGTGCTTTTATTTTCTATAATTTCTCTCAAATTATATCAAAACTCCATGGGTGCTATTGGTTAGATGTTACTATTCACTTCCTATTTTTATTTTTATTTGGTAAAAATCACAAGCACTCTTGATATTAAGGGTTATTTTAGGAAGTTGGTTAAAAATTGATTTTTAATTTTTTTTTTAATAAAAAAATAAAGATATGATATGACTCAAAATAAGTTAAAAGTCAATTTCTCAAATTAAGCCTAAATAAAATATGAAAAATATTTCAAACCCCCTTTCCCTCCCATTGGCCTTTTTTTTTTTTTTTTTTTTTTTCTTCTTTCTCCTCCAATCACCACCTGCCACATGTGTGGAGTGGTGGGGGTGATGATTAGAGGGGTCTCTATCAATGCTAATAAAATATACACCCCTAACATTTCTGATATGTCACAGAGAACTCTGGACATGTAGAGGTCATATTAGTTGAACCTTTATTGGCTATCACTGTTAATCTATTTTTAATGAATATATTTTTAATGAAAATACAAATTTACCGTTCACTTTAAATTCAAATACCTCTAACATCAACAAAAACAAAAACAATGATGAGGTTTGGAATCCAACTAGTAAATGTTAAAGCATCTCCACCAACCTCTTTATTTCACTAAAATCTTTACAGTAGTAAGTCACAGGCTTAAATTTTTTCTCTAACAGCCTAGCTGGCGGAGTCCGGATCCTCTCCAGCCAAAGACTCCCTCCTGTCCTCCGGTCAAGGGCCACGATTTGGCCACGTGGCCCTTTGAAGATCTATGGCTCAGATAAAAAAAAAAATTTGAATTTCGTTTATTCAACCCAGCACAAAATTCAAATTTTTAGTCCTCCTTGCAGATGCGTTTCTTCTTTGGAATCGGTTTGCAAGCGTAGTTAATCCCAGTAGACTTCTCTGTGCAGAGATGGGTGGTTCCGAATTGTCCTTGCCCTAGCTTTTTCCCGATTGTGTACAGATTTTGGAGACTTTGGGTCTTGTAGGGAAGGACCCAGATGGGTTTTGATGGTGGTGGTGCTGGTGGTGGCGTTACGGTGGCTGGTTTCTCCATTCCTGGTGGTGGGTTTGTTGAATCTGAAGAAGAAGACATAGGTTTTGTAAACAGAGATTGATTGTTAAGTGTTTCGTAAAAACTAATTGAAAAAGGGAAGATCAGGCTAGTTTCTCCATTCCTGGTGGTGGGTTTGTTGAATCTGAAGAAGAAGGAAATCTGAGAATGAAAGAATGAAAGAAAACATTCAATGGTGCTAAATCAATGGAAGCTGCTGCTGTGTTGAATCTGAAATGGAAAACATTCAATTTTTTTTTTTCTTTTTTTGCATCTGAGCCGTAGATCTTCATTTGAGTGAAATTCAAATTTTTATCTGAGCTGCTGCTGCTGTGTTGAATGAAAGAAGGAAAGAAATTCAAAATTTTTTTTGATCTTCATAGAAGCTGCTGCTGCTGTGTTGAATGAAAGATTGAATGAAAGAAGGAAAGAAATTCATTATTTTATTTTTTTTATTTTTTTTTTATCTGAGCCGTAGATCTTCAAAGGGCTACGTGGCCAAATCGTGGCCCTTGACCGGAGGACAGGAGGGAGTCTTTGGCTGGAGAGGATCCGGACTCTAGCTGGTGGTGTTTGGGAAGTCCTCAAGTAGGCTATTATAGTCTCAGGATGAAAAAAAGCCATTTAGCCTACCACTGTAGCTAAACCATTGATATAACTATAAAAAAAAAAAAAAAAAAAAAAAGCTCTGCAGCCTATAGAAAATAGCTCTGCAGCCCGCCCCTGTCACTTGATGGCTGTCCCACCGGTACAAAATGACACTTTTATCCTTTTACACTAATTTTGAAAAAAATGAGATTAGGGACAAATTTGTCATTTCAACCTCAAACATCATTTCAACACACTTTTCAATACAACAACTCAAAAAAAACCATCTCATCTTCCCAAACGCTTCGTTTGGGAACAGTAGTAACTTTTTGACTATTTAGCTAAAATATGAGCTAAAAAAAACTAGTATGTTTGGGATGACTTTTTGGCTTTTTACGAAAAGATGTGCAAAAAGTAGAGAGAAAAGAGAATCTTTGACTTTTTGGTATGGGTTGTTGGCTTTTTGGCTAATTTTAATAATCTTTTGGCTTTTTGGCTAAAATGTAGAGTTCCCAAACGAGGCCAAAAACTAAAATAACCTACTAAAATAGCCAAAAAACCAAAAAGCCTCTAAAATAGCCACTTCCCAAACGAGGCCAATGTGAAGCTAAATTCACATTTTGCTACAGTACCTCGCTAGAAAAGATGAGGTACTATGCACTAGCTTTAATTTTTTTTCTTTTATCCTTTTTTAATTCAAACTTTTGTTTCTAAAAATATTTTAATAGAAGATATCTAAAGCTTAAGAATATTTTAATAGAAAATAGCTAAAGTAGATAGTCTTGTTAGAGTGTATATTAAAAAAAGGATAAATTACAAACACATTACTTGAGGTTTACTTACCTTACAAATTACCCCATATGATTTTAAAAATTACATTATACCCCCTAAGGTTCTAATTTAATAGCAAATAGGTCATTTTATTAATAAATCATCAAGTTAATTAACAGTTTTTAATAATGTTAAAATTTTATTTCAATTAATAATTCAGATAATGTCATTATTGTATAAGTGAACAGTTAGAAATTTCCCTTTTATCAATTAATTCTGTTAAATAAAAAATTCTGACAGGAAGGTATTTGTAATTTTTCAAACCACATGGGATAATTCGTATTTTAAGCAAACCTAAGGGGGTGTATTTATAATTTACTCTTAAAAAATGACTATTTAAAATAGTAAAGTGAAATTTTGAATAGCTATTTTGACTATCCTTGCTGGAGATGCTCAGCAAGGATAGTCAAAATAGCTATTCAAAATATCACTTTACTATTTTAGCTAGTCATTTTTTTAATATACACTCCAACAACACTGTCTACTTTAGTTATCTTTTATTAAAATATTCTTATACTTTAGATATCTTCTATTAAAATATTATCAAAAACAAAAGTTTGAATTAAAAAAGGATAAAAAAAATTAAGACCTAGCGCACAGTAACTGTTGGAAAAATGGTTTAATATAGGCATATTTTTGAGCCCAAGTTGAGTGGGCCCCCAAACGTCTTTTGGGGTGGGTCCGAAGAGGTGACGTGTTCCTTGCCGCGTGGCAAGTCACACGATGAAGACGGAACATCAAAACCATTTATGCGTGAATGGGAAGTTGACATCGTTTTCGGGTTTAGCATTAATTTTTTACATAAAAATTCTTTTGAATTTTTTTTTAATAAAAAATTATTGTGGGAATTTAATTTAATTCTAAATTCAAATTTTGGATTCCTAAGTGGTTTCCTAAAGTTTGTAATTGTGGAAATTTAATTTAATTCTAAATTCAGATTTTGGGTTCCTAAGTGATTTCCTAAAATTTGTACCTCTTACTTTATTTATTAAACTATTCAATTTGTTTAATATATATATTCATTAATTTAATATATATATATATTTCTATAGTTTAATTAATAAAAGTTACTTGAAACAGTTCTCTCACGGTCAACTTTACAAATTGTTTGAACATTGGTTTTCTTAGTGCCAACGGTTAGACAAATTGTTTGAAATAAATAGTGCATCTGTTCACTTCTGATTGCATCGTTTCGGGACTAAGAATTTTTGCCTATATATATTGCCATGATTCCAGCAATCGGGGGTGGGGAAAAAATTAGTCTGATTATTGTCTTTGGTTGTCCTAAATTCTGCATTTTTGCATTATTCTTCATATTAGATTTAATATAAATTTTAGAGAGTTAGAACACAGGTTTGGTTCGCTGAACAAATTGTTTGGAGTACTACTACAATTTGTGAAGATCATTGTATCCTGGGAGATAGACGCCACTCAACTGTAAGTACCGTAGCGGGGCGAATCTGTCTTAAGGACAGAGTGTCACACACTCGACTTGGTCTTAATTTTAATTCGGTTCGATAAATAAATCCGGTATGTTATTTATTTATTTTGATTGAATTTATTTCAAGTTATTTTATTTACACAGAAGATTATTCCTACAATCTTAAGACAGATCTGAATTATTCTGTTTACAGAATTTTTCGTTTGTTTCCTTTTCTCTTTCTTCTTTTAAGAAAATTATTTTCTGTGGATTTACAAAATAATATTCTAGTTGGAAAAACAAATAGTGATTATATGCTATTTGACAGATTGTAGTAATATACTGTCTCTTTTCTTTGATAACTAGTAGTACGATACTCGTGTCATTAACAATTCAGAATATATTTTTGTGGAAATTTTTTTTCAGATATTAATTTTGGGTTTTAGAAATTATTTTCTGAGTTTTCATTACTTAAAATTATGTTTCAGTATTTTAATTATTGGAGTGTTACAAGAGATTTAAGTTTCTATGTGAAATTATTTTGGTTAAATAAAATTTTATTTTATTTCCAAATTAATTGGAAAATAAAAGTTATATTCTTATTTCTTTTATTTTACAGAATTTAATTTCATGTGTGAAATTAATTTGTTTAAATAAAATTTTATTTTATTTTCAAATTAATTGGAAATAAAAGTTACATTCTTGTTTCTTTTATTTTTACGGAATTTAATTCAGTGAATTTGATATAATTTTTTGTGTAGTGTAAATTCTAATTATAATTTTGTTTTATAAATTAGAATTGATGGCTACTGAAACAAATGCCCAAACAAGTACTACTGTGGTGGCTGCAATTGCATCAACCCCTTCTCCTGTGATGACAGTACCAATAAGTCATGGAGAGAAGCCAGAGAAGTTCTCAGGAACTGACTTTAAAAGATGGCAACAGAAAATGTTGCTCTATCTTACAACTCTGTGTTGGAAAAAATGGTTTTATATAGGCATATTTTTTAGCCCAATTTGGGTGGATCCCAAATATTGTTTGGGGTGGGTCCGAAGAGGTGAAGACAGAACGTCAAAACCATTTATGAGTGAATGGAAAGTTGACGTCATTTTCGAGTCTAACATTAATTTTTTAGATAAAATTCATTTGAATTTTTTCAATAAAAATTATTGTGGGAATTTAATTTAATTCTAAATTCAAATTTTAGATTCCTGAGTGGTTTCCTAAAGTTTGTAATTGTGGGAATTTAATTTAATTCTAAATTCAAATTTTAAGTTCCTAAGTGGTTTCATAAAATTTGTATCTCTTATTTTATTTATTAAACTATTTAATTTGTTTAATATATATATTCAATAGTTTAATATATATATATATATTAAATAGTTTAATTAATAAATTAAAGTTCCATCAGTTTGCTATAGATGTACAAACGGACAAATTCTCAATAACGGACAAAAGGTTTGAATAATTTTATTCAAATAGGCAACGGTCAGTTATCATACCGTACCTGTTCGAGTCCTATGCACCTGTTCGGGTCAAAATTTATTTGGCTATATATACTTTCTATTCCAGCAGTCTGAGGTGTTGTTTTTTTTTCCTATCCGAAGAAGAAAAATTCAGTCTGTTGATTTTTTGCATTTGCTGTTCAGAATTTTTCTTTTGTATTTTATTCTTCATTTTAGTTTTAGAATAAATTTTTAGAGAGTTAGAACACAGGTTTGGTTCGCCGAACAAATTGTTTGGAGTACTACTACAATTTGTGAAGATCATTGTATCCTGGGAGATAGACGCCACTCAACCGTAAGTACCGTAGCGGGGCGAATCTGTCTTAAGGACAGAGTGTCATACACTCGACTTGGTCTTTATTTTTATTCGGTTTGATAAATAAATCTGGTATGTTATTTATTTATTTTGTTTGATTTTATTTCAATTTATTTTATTTACACAAAAGATTGTTCCAACAATCTTAAGACAGATTCGAATTATTCTGTTTACAGAATTTTTCGTTTGTTTCCTTTTTCCTTTCTTCGTAAATAATTTCGAAAGAAAATTATTTTCTGTGGATTTACAAAATAATATTCTGGTTGGAAAAACAAATAGTGATTATATGCTATTTGACAGATAGTAGTAATATACTGTCTCTTTTCTTTGACAACAACTAGTAGTACGATACTGGTGTCATTAACAATTCAGAATATATTTTTGTGGAATTTTTTCAGAAATTAATTTTGGGTTTTAGAAATTATTTTCTGAGTTTTCTTTAATTAAAATTCTGTTTTCAGTATTTTAATTATTGGAGTGTAACAAGAGATTTAAATTTCTGTGTGAAATTAATTTGGTTAAATAAAATTTTATTTTTCCAAATTAATTGAAAAATAGAAGTTATATTTTTATTTCTTTTATTTTATAGAATTTAATTTCTTGTGTGGAATTAATTTGGTTAAATAAAATTTTATTTTATTTCCAAATTAATTAGATAATAAAAGTTATATTCTTATTTCTTTTATTTTACAGAATTTTATTTTCTGTGTAGAATTATTTTGGTTCAATAAAATTTTATTATTTTATTTTCAAATTAATTGAAAAATAAAAGTTATAGTTTTTATTTCTTTTATTTTCTGTGTGGAATTAATTTGTTTAAATAAAATTTTATTTTATTTTCAAATTAATTGGAAAATAAAAGTTACATTCTTGTTTCTTTTATTTTTACAGAATTTAATTCTGTGTATTTGATTTAAATTTTCTGTGTAGTGTAAATTCTAATTATAATTTTGTTTTATAAATTAGAATTGATGGCTACTGAAACAAATGCCCAAACAAGTACTACTGTGGTGGCTGCAATTGCACCAACCCCCTCTCCTGTGATGACAGTACCGGTAAATCACGGTGAAAAGCCAGAGAAGTTCTCAGGAACTGACTTTAAAAGATGGCAACAGAAAATGTTGTTTTATCTTACAACTCTGAACCTGGCTCGTTTCCTCCGTGAAGATGCTCCTATCTTGAAAGATGATGAAACCAACCGGCAAGTGGTTGCTGCGGTTGATGCTTGGAAACATGCCGATTTCCTTTGCCGGAATTACGTCTTGAACGGACTTGACAACACATTATACAACGTCTACAGTCCAATCAAGACAGCAAAGGAACTTTGGGAATCGTTGGAGAAAAAGTACAAAACAGAAGATGCCGGCTCAAAGAAATTTGTGGTTGGCAGATTCCTGGATTTTGTAATGGTTAATTCAAAAACTGTGATCAGCCAAGCTCAAGATTTCCAACTCATTCTACATGACATTCACGCAGAAGGTATGTCTCTCAGTGAATCCTTTCAAGTTGCAGCCTTAATTGAAAAATTACCAAAAGGTTGGAAGGAATTCAAGAACTACCTTAAACACAAGCGCAAAGAAATTTCTATGGACGAGTTAATTGTGCGTTTAAGGATTGAGGAGGACAACCGCAATTCTGAAAAGCGGGCTGGTAAGAATCTTATGGAGTCTAAAGCAAATGTGGTGGAACATGCTTCTAAAACCAAGAAACGTAAGTCTTCTGGAGAAAGTTCATCACAAGGCTTTAAAGGGGGGGATAATAAAAAGTACAAGTTTAATGGCAAATGTTACATCTGTGACAAAGAGGGACATCGGGCCAAAGATTGCCATAACAAAGGCAAAAGCAAAAGAAGAACAAGCAAGAAGCCTGCTCAAGCCCACATAACTGAAGTGGACAAGATTTCCAATGGTGTAGATGACATCAATCTTTCTGCAGTTGTTTCCGAGGCAAATCTTGTCGGAAATCCTAAAGAATGGTGGGTGGACACTGGTGCTACTCGCCATATTTGTGCCGACAAAAAGATGTTCACATCTTACTCTACAGTGGACAATGGTGAACAACTTTTTATGGGCAACTCCTCAGCTTCCAAAGTTGAAGGACAAGGAAAGATTATTCTCAAGATGACATCAGGAAAGGAACTCACTCTCAACAATGTGCTGCATGTACCGGACATTCGCAAGAATTTAGTTTCCGGATCTTTGTTGAGTAAGAATGGGTTTAGGCTAGTATTTGAGAGTGATAAATTTGTACTTACTAAGAATGAGATGTATGTAGGAGAATGTTACATGTCTGATGGCCTTTTCAAGTTAAATATAATGACTGTTGTACCCTCTGTTATTAATAATACTACATCTTCTTCTTACTTGCTTAAGTCTTCAAATTTATGGCATAGTAGACTAGGACATGTTAATTATGGATCTTTGCGTAGATTAATTAATATGGAATGTTTACCTAAATTTGACATTGATTCAAATCATAAATGTGAAATTTGTGTTGAGGCAAATTATCTAAAACTCATTTCCATTCAATTGAAAGAAGTACGGAATCACTTGAATTAATTCATTGTGACATTTGTGATTTTAAATCAATTCAAACCAGAGGTGGAAAAAAGTATGTAATCACTTTTATAGATGACTATACTAGATATAGTTATATTTATTTAATTCGAACCAAGGATGAAGCTTTGGAAACTTTCATTCAATATAAGAATGAAGTTGAAAATCAACTTGGTAAGAAAATCAAAAAACTTAGAAATGATAGAGGTGGTGAATATGAATCACTTTTTGGTGAATTTTGTAAAGAATATGGAATAATTCATCAAACCACCGCTCCTTACTCACCTCAGCAAAATGGAATTGCTGAAAGGAAAAATAGGACTTTAAAAGAAATGATGAATGCCATGTTAATCAGTTCTGGATTACCTCAGAACTTGTGGGGGGAACCAATACTTTCTGCTAATTATATTTTAAATAAAATACCCCGAAAGAAAGTAAATCAAACACCTTATGAATTGTGGCATGGAAGAGTACCATCCTACAAATACTTAAAAGTGTGGGGGTGTTTGGCTAAAGTGGCTATTCCTAGTCCTAAAAAGACTAAGATAGGTCCTAAGACCATTGATTGCATTTTCATTGGTTATGCCAAGAATAGTAGTGCATATCGGTTTTTGATTCATAAATCAGAACATTCCGAGATGCATGTAAATACTATTATTGAGTCTCGGAATGCATCATTCTTTAAACATGTATTTCCAAATAAGACTGGACAAGAGACTAGTAATAATAAGAGATCTTTTGATGCTATTACTAGTAATGATCAAGAACATAATCAAGAGCAAGAGTTAGATCAAAATGAGGAAGAGGAACCTAGGCGCAGTAAACGTGCTAGAACCTCAAAATCTTTTGGTCCAGATTTTCTAACATATTTGTTAGAAAATGAGCCTTTAACTTTTAAAGAGGCTATGTCCAGTCCTGAAGCTCCTTTATGGAAAGAAGCTGTCAACAGTGAAGTTGAATCCATCTTGCAAAATCACACTTGGGAATTAGTGGACTTGCCACCAGAGTGTAAACCTCTTGGGTACAAGTGGATTTTCAAAAGAAAATTGAAAGCGGATGGATCAATAGACAAATACAAGGCAAGACTTGTAGTCAAAGGTTTTAGACAGAAAGAAGGTCTAGATTACTTTGACACATACTCACCGTTTACTAGAATAACATCTATTAGAATGCTAATTGCCATAGCATCTCTATACAATCTAGAAATTCATCAAATGGATGTTAAAACCGCTTTCTTAAATGGTGAGTTAAATGAAGAAATTTACATGGAACAACCAGAAGGGTTTTCTGTTCCAGGGAAAGAAAAGAAAGTGTGTAAATTGGTTAAATCATTATATGGTTTAAAACAAGCGCCAAAGCAATGGCATGAGAAATTTGACAAGGCAATGATGTCAAATGGATTTAAAATTAATGAGTGTGACAAATGTGTTTATATTAAAAACACAAACAAAGGTTATGTCATTGTATGTCTTTATGTAGATGATATGCTCATCATAGGTAGTAATAATGATATGATTAAAACTACCAAGAAAATGTTGAATAGACATTTTGACATGAAAGACATGGGCATTGCTGATGTAATACTTGGTATGAAAATTACCAAAACATCAGAAGGTTATACTTTGTCACAATCTCATTACATTGAGAAAATACTTGACAAATTCAGCAAAGATGACGATCATCTTGCTAGAACTCCTGTAGATGTTAATTTGTATCTTTCTAAGAATGTACAGGAAAGTATTTCTCAATTAGAGTATGCCCAAATTATTGGAAGCTTAATGTACTTGATGAATTGCACTCGCCCAGATATAGCTTATGCAGTAAGTAAATTAAGTAGATATACGAGTAATCCGGGAGTAGAACACTGGAAAGCAATTATAAGGGTTCTTAGATATCTCCGATTTACTCGTAACATTAGGCTTAATTATACTAGATATCCAACAGTACTTGAAGGATACTGTGATGCAAATTGGATATCGGATACTAGAGACTCGAAGTCCACCAGTGGGTATGTCTTTACTCTTGGGGGGGCGGCTGTATCTTGGAAATCTTCCAAACAGACTTGTATTGCTAGGTCTACTATGGAATCTGAATTCATAGCTTTAGACAAAGCTGGGGAAGAGGCAGAATGGTTTCGCCACTTTCTTGAAGATATTCCAATATGTCCAAAACCGGTGCCTGCTATATGCATACATTGCGATAGTCAATCAGCTATAGGTAGAGCACAGAGTCATATGTATAACGGTAAGTCACGACACATTCGTCGTCGATATAACACCGTGAGACAACTACTCTCTAATGGAATTATTTTCATAGAATATGTTAAGTCTAAAGACAACATAGCGGATCCACTAACCAAAGGGTTAGCAAGAGAGTTAGTTGAGAATTCATCGAGGGGAATGAGACTTAAGCCTATTAAATAAGAGTTACCACAACGGCAACCCAACCTAGTTGACTGGAGATCCCAAGATCTAGGTTCAAAGGGACAACCGAGTTGTGATTGACTCAGAAGGATCACTGGGGAGTCTAACTCCTACCCATTTCTATGATGAAATAGTGATGTCTGCAGCGTTTTAGGTTAAGTAAAACTTTTAATGATTCTTATATCTAGGTAAACCTAGTGGAGTATGGTAGGATACTCTTCATAAGCATCACCTATGTGAGTGTGAACTGGGCCGGTTCTATAAGATTTGTGAAGGGTTACAAGTCTTTAGAGCACTCATGAAAGACCAGGTTGTTCAGGGCCAAAATGAACACAATAGTGAGAACTAAACTGTGTCTGGAGATATACTGTGTGGGTTCTATTGTCTTGGTTTACACAAACGGCTGAACAGTTCAAGACGTCATGTTCACTGTTTAGCTAGTAAATCCGATAGTGTCTCACAAGGGAAGGTTCAAAGCCAAAAGCTACCTATCCTTTGCAGAATATTTCCAATTTCTAAACTCTCTGATTAGATCATGTTGTTGCATTTTCTCTCCGTCAAATTCCATTCATGTGGGGGATTGTTGGAAAAAATGGTTTTATATAGGCATATTTTTGAGCCCAATTTGGGTGGATCCCAAATATTGTTTGGGGTGGATCCGAAGAGGTGAAGACAGAACGTCAAAACCATTTATGAGTGAATGGAAAGTTGACGTCATTTTCGAGTCTAACATTAATTTTTTAGATAAAATTCATTTGAATTTTTTCAATAAAAATTATTGTGGGAATTTAATTTAATTCTAAATTCAAATTTTGGATTCCTGAGTGGTTTCCTAAAGTTTGTAATTGTGGGAATTTAATTTAATTCTAAATTCAAATTTTAAGTTCCTAAGTGGTTTCATAAAATTTGTACCTATTATTTTATTTATTAAACTATTTAATTTGTTTAATATATATATTCAATAGTTTAATATATATATATATATATATTTTAAATAGTTTAATTAATAAATTAAAGTTCCATCAGTTTGCTATAGATGTACAAACGGACCAATTCTCAATAACGGACAAAAGGTTTGAATAATTTTATTCAAATAGGCAACGGTCAGTTATCATACCGTACCTGTTCGAGTCCTATGCACCTGTTCGGGTCAAAATTTATTTGGCTATATATACTTTCTATTCCAGCAGTCTGAGGTGTTGTTTTTTTTTCCTATCCGAAGAAGAAAAATTCAGTCTGTTGATTTTTTGCATTTACTGTTCAGAATTTTTCTTTTGTATTTTATTCTTCATTTTAGTTTTAGAATAAATTTTTAGAGAGTTAGAACACAGGTTTGGTTCGCCGAACAAATTGTTTGGAGTACTACTACAATTTGTGAAGATCATTGTATCCTGGGAGATAGACGCCACTCAACCATAAGTACCGTAGCGGGGCGAATATGTCTTAAGGACAGAGTGTCACACACTCGACTTGGTCTTTATTTTTATTCGGTTTGATAAATAAATCTGGTATGTTATTTATTTATTTTGTTTGATTTTATTTCAATTTATTTTATTTACACAGAAGATTGTTCCAACACTCTGAACCTGGCTCGTTTCCTCCGTAAAGATGCTCCTATCCTGAAAGAGGATGAAACCGACCAGCAAGTGGTTGCTGCGGTTGATGCTTGGAAACATGTCAATTTCCTTTACCAGAACTATATCTTGAACGGACTTGACGACACATTATACAACGTCTACAGTCCAATCAAGACAGCAAATGAACTTTGGGAATCGTTGGAGAAAAAGTACAAAACGGAAGATGCCGGCTCAAAGAAATTTGTGGTTGGCAGATTCTTAGATTTTGTAATGGTTGATTCAAAAACTGTGATCAGCCAAGCTCAAGATTTCCAACTCATTCTACATGACATTCACGCAGAAGGCGTGTCACTCAGTGAATCCTTCCAAGTTGCAGCCTTAATTGAAAAATTACCAAAAGACTGGAAGGAATTCAAGAACTACCTCAAACATAAGCGCAAAGAAATTTCTATGGACGAATTAATTGTGCGTTTGAGAATTGAGGAGGACAACCGCAATTTTGAAAAGCGGGCTAGTAAGCATCCTATGGAGTCTAAGGCAAATGTGGTGGAACATGCTCCAAAAACCAAGAAACGAAAGTCTTCTGAAAAAAGTTCATCACAAGGCTCTAAAGGGGGGGATAATAAAAAGTACAAATTTAATGGCAAATGTTACATCTGTGACAAAGAGGAACATCGGGCCAAAGATTACCGTAGCAAAGGCAAAAGCAAAAGAAGAACAAGCAAGAAGCCTGCTCAAGCCCATATGACTAAAATGGACAATATTTCCAATGGTGTCGATGACATCAATCTTTCTGCAGTTGTTTCCGAGGCAAATCTTGTCGGAAATCCTAAAGAATGGTGGGTGGACACTAGTGCTACTCGCCATATTTGTGCCAACAAAAAGATGTTCACATCTTATTCTTCAGTGGACAACAGTGAACAACTTTTTATGGGCAACTCCTCAACTTCCAAAGTTGAAGGACAAGGAAAGATTGTACTCAAGATGACATCTGGAAAGGAACTCACTCTCAACAATGTACTGCATGTACCGGACATTCGTAAGAATTTAGTTTCCGGATCTTTGTTGAGTAAGAATGGGTTTAGGCTAGTTTTTGAAAGTGACAAGTTTGTACTTACCAAAAACGGCATGTATGTAGGGAAAGGTTACATGTCTGATGGCCTTTTCAAATTAAATGTAATGACCGTTGTACCTTCAGTTATTAATAATAATACATCTTTTTCTTACTTGCTTGAGTCTTCAAATTTATGGCATGGTAGAGTAGGACATGTTAATTATAGATCTTTGCGTAGATTAATTAATATGGAATGTTTACCTAAATTTGACATTGATTCAAATCATAAATATGAAATTTGTGTTGAGGCAAAATTACTTAAAACTCCTTTTCATTCAATTGAAAGAAGTACGGAACCACTTGAATTAATTCATAGTGACATTTGTGATTTTAAATCAATTCAAACTAGATGTGAGAAAAAATATTTTATCACTTCTATGGATGACTATACTAGATATAGTTATGTTTATTTAATTCGAATCAATGATAAAGCTTTGGAAACTTTCATTCAATATAAGAATGAAGTTGAAAATCAACTTGGTAAGAAAATCAAGAAACTTAGAAATGATAGAGGTGGTGAATATGAATCACCTTTTGGTGAATTTTGTAAAGAACATGGAATAATTCATCAAACCACCGCTCCTTACTCACCTCAGCAAAATGGAATTGCTTAAAGGAAAAATAGGACTTTAAAAGAAATGATGAATGCCATGTTAATCAGTTCTGGATTACCTCAGAACTTGTGGGGGGAACCAATACTTTCTGCTAATTATATTTTAAATAAAATACCCCGAAAGAAAGTAAATCAAACACCTTATGAATTGTGGCATGGAAGAGTACCATCCTACAAATACTTAAAAGTGTGGGGGTGTTTGGCTAAAGTGGCTATTCCTAGTCCTAAAAAGACTAAGATAGGTCCTAAGACCATTGATTGCATTTTCATTGGTTATGCCAAGAATAGTAGTGCATATCGGTTTTTGATTCATAAATCAGAACATTCCGAGATGCATGTAAATACTATTATTGAGTCTCGGAATGCATCATTCTTTGAACATGTATTTCCAAATAAGACTGGACAAGAGACTAGTAATAATAAGAGATCTTTTGATGCTATTACTAGTAATGATCAAGAACATAATCAAGAGCAAGAGTTAGATCAAAATGAGGAAGAGGAACCTAGGCGCAGTAAACGTGCTAGAACCTCAAAATCTTTTGGTTCAGATTTTCTAACATATTTATTAGAAAATGAGCCTTTAACCTTTAAAGAGACTATGTCCAGTCCTGAAGCTCTTTTATGGAAAGAAGCTGTTAACAGTGAAGTTGAATCCATCTTGCAAAATCACACTTGGGAATTGGTGAATTTGCCACCAGGTTGTAAACCTATTGGGTACAAGTGGATTTTCAAAAGAAAATTGAAAGCGGATGGATCAATAGACAAATACAAGGCAAGACTTGTAGTCAAAGGTTTTAGACAGAAAGAAGGTCTAGATTACTTTAACACATACTCACCGGTTACTAGAATAAGATCCATTAGAATGCTAATTGCCATTGCATCTCTATACAATCTAGAAATTCATCAAATGGATGTTAAAACCGCTTTCTTAAATGGTGAGTTAAATGAAGAAATTTACATGGAACAATCAGAAGGGTTTTCTATTCCAGGGAAATAAAAGAAAGTGTGTAAATTGGTTAAATCATTATATGGTTTAAAACAAGCGCCAAAGCAATGGCATGAGAAATTTGACAAGGCAATGATGTCAAATGGATTTAAAATTAATGAGTGTGACAAATGTGTTTATATTAAAAATACAGACAAAGGTTATGTCATTGTATATCTTTATGTAAATGATATGCTCATCATAGGTAGTAATAATGATATGATTAAAACTACCAAGAAAATGTTGAATAAACATTTTGACATGAAGGACATGGGCATTGCTGATGTAATTCTTGGTATGAAAATTACCAAAACATCAGAAGGATATGCTTTGTTACAATCTAATTACATTGAGAAAATACTTGACAAATTCAGCAAAGATGATGATCATCTTGCTAAAACTCCTGTAGATGTTAATTTGTATCTTTCTAAGAATGTACAGGAAAGTATTTCTCAATTAGAATATGCCCAAATTATTGGAAGCTTAATGTACTTGATGAACTGCACTCGCTCAGATATAGCTTATGCAGTAAGTAAATTAAGTAGATATACGAGTAATCCGGGAGTAGAACACTGAAAAGCAATTATAAGGGTTCTTAGATATCTCCGATTTACTCGTAACATTGGGCTTAATTATACTAGATATCCAATAGTACTTGAAGGATACTGTGATGCAAATTGGATATCGAATACTAGAGACTCAAAGTCCACTAGTGGGTATGTTTTTACTCTTGGTGGGGCGGCTGTATCTTGGAAATCTTCCAAATAGACTTGCATTGCTAGGTCTACTATGGAATCAGAATTCATAGCCTTAGACAAAGCAGGGGAAGAGGCAGAATGGCTTCGCCACTTCCTTAAAGATATTCCAATTTGGCCAAAATCGGTGCCTGCTATATGCATACATTGCGATAGTCAATCAGCTATAGGTAGAGCACAGAGTCATATGTATAACGGTAAGTCACGACACATTCGTCGTCGACATAACACCGTGAGACAACTACTCTCTAATGGAATTATTTCCATAGAATATGTTAAGTCTAAAGATAACATAGCGGATCCACTAACCAAAGGGTTAGCAAGAGACTTAGTTGAGAATTCATCGAGGGGAATGAGACTTAAGCTTATTAAATAAGAGTTACCACAACGGCAACCCAACCTAATCGACTGGAGATCCCAAGATCTAGGTTCAAAGGGACAACCGAGTTGTGATTGACTCAGAAGGATCACTGGGGAGTCTAACTCCTACCCATTTCTATGATGAAATAGTGATAACTGCAGCGTTTGAGGTTAAGTAAAATTTTAATGATTCTTATATCTAGGTTAATCTAGTGGAGTATAGCAGGATATTTTTCATAAGAATCACCTATGTGAGTGTGAACTGGGCCGGTTCTATGAGATTTGTGAAGGGCTACAATTCTCTAGAGCACTTATGAAAAACCAGGTTGTTCAGGGCTAAAATGAACACAATAATGAGAACTAAACTGTGTCTGGAATATACTGTGTGAGTTCTATTGTCTTAGTTTACATAAACGGCTGAACAGTTCAAGACATCATGTTCACTGGTTAGCTAGTAAATCCGATAGTGTCTCACAAGGGAAGGTTCAAAGCCAAAAACTACCTATCCTTTGCAGAATATTACCAATTTCCGTACTCTCTGTAATTAGATCATATTGTTGCATTTTCTCTCCGTCAAATTCCATTCATGTGGGGGATTGTTGGAAAAATGGTTTAATATAGGCATATTTTTAAGCCCAAGTTGAGTGGGCCCCAAACGTCTTTTGGGGTGGGTCTGAAGAGGTGACGAGTTCCTTGCCGCGTGGCAAGTCACACGGTGAAGACGAAACGTCAAAACCATTTATGAGTGAATGGGAAGTTGACGTTGTTTTCGGGTTTAACATTAATTTTTTAGATAAAAATTCTTTTGAATTTTTTTTTTCAATAAAAATTATTGTGGGAATTTAATTTAATTCTAAATTCAAATTTTGGATTCCTAAGTGGTTTCCTAAATTCAAATTTTGGATTCCTAAGTGGTTTCCTAAATTCAAATTTTGGGTTCCTAAGTGATTTCCTAAAATTTGTACCTCTTACTTTATTTATTAAACTATTCAATTTGTTTAATATATATATTCATTAATTTAATATATATATATATTTCTATAGTTTAATTAATAAAAGTTACTTGAAACAGTTCTCTAACGGTCAACTTTACAAATTGTTTGAACATTGATTTTCTCAGTGCCAACGGTTAGACAAATTGTTTGAAATAAATAGTGCATCTGTTCACTTCTGATTGCATCGTTTCGGGACTAAGAATTTTTGCCTATATATATTGCCATGATTCCAGCAATCGGGGGTGGGGAAAAAATTAGTCTGATTATTGTCTTTGGTTGTCCTAAATTCTGCATTTTTGCATTATTCTTCATATTAGATTTAATATAAATTTTAGAGAGTTAGAACACAGGTTTGGTTCGCTGAACAAATTGTTTGGAGTACTACTACAATTTGTGAAGATCATTGTATCCTGGGAGATAGACGCCACTCAACTGTAAGTACCGTAGCGGGGCGAATCTGTCTTAAGGACAGAGTGTCACACACTCGACTTGGTCTTAATTTTAATTCGGTTCGATAAATAAATCCGGTATGTTATTTATTTATTTTGATTGAATTTATTTCAAATTATTTTATTTACACAGAAGATTGTTCCTACAGTAATGAGGTACTGTAGCAAAATGTTAGTTTAGCTTCACATTAGCTAGGCTGCTGGAGAAGAAATTTAAGCCTTTGACTTGCTATTGTAGGGATTTTGGTAAAATGAGAAGGCTGCTGGAGATGCTCGGTGTCCTTGTAGTTTGGTTAAATGTCAAAGGGTGTTCATACTATACTTTTTTTTTTGGTTGAAATTTGTTCGGGTAAAATTAAAATAAAACATAGGATTTTGAACTCGTTTAAGATAAATTATATATATATAAAAAAAAGAATTTAGTTGTTCTAATTAAAAGTTAATGGGACCAAAAACTAGAGAATTCTAATATACACACGCATCCCTTGCCTTATACATTTCTAGTTACGTTATTTTTTTTTAAAATTATGATAATTTTCCTTTTTTAGTTATAATATTATTTTAATATCTTTGATTATGTCTTATTTGTGTTTAGTTATGACCTTTTTTTTTTTTTTTTTTTTTTAAATTTTTAATTAAGACTCAAAAAATATAAAATAACTATAATCAACACAAAGAGTGCTTATTAGTAAGGCCCTGGGTGATTAGCAAGTCAAAGAAAGCCTTTTATTTTTATTTTTTTTAAAGCTATGTTTGGATTTTATATTTGAAGAGGAATTTTTTTACTAAATTTTTTAGACTACTTATCACGTAATATCTACTAAAATTTTTAGATTTAATACTTATATTAGGTAGGGTTTGACAATTATTTTTTGCTTTTTGGAAATATAAAAAAATTAATGCATATAATATTTTCTTAAAAAAAAACCTTTTGCAATATATTTACTTCTTTATTGAAAAAACAGCTTTTAAAGAGCTGGTCAAATAGCGCAAAAATGCTGGTCAAATAGGAGTTTCTAAACTTGTTACTTGAAGTTATTCACTTATATCTTCTAATGAATTGATGTGAACACTTTTGTCATGTGCCATCAAGACTTTGACCATTCAAATTTAATTCAAATTTTACGTAGCATCCTTAACAAAGTTTGGCAATAAGGACATAATATTATTTTAAAATTAGACATAAAATGTAGGGAAATTTTTTTTAAAAAATTTTGATATTAAAATTTTATAAAATAAATGACATATAATATTTTTATAGTAATTAATGTCACTTAATATTTTTAAAAAGAAAATTTGGCTCAAAGAAATTTCATCCGACTTAGACAAATTTCAACCTCGATACAAAGAAATTTCAATTCACAGAGAAATTTCTCAAATTTCACAGAGACATTTTGAAAATTTTCTAATATATCACAAAGAAATTTCATCAAGGAACTTTAACTAATAAAAAAAAAAAATTAGATTTTTCTTATTATACAAAGTTATAGAGAGATATTTCACTAATTTTTTTAAAAATGTATAGAACCAAATATTTGTATAAAAATATTTAGATTTTTTACTATTTTCACTCATTTTGTTATACACTTCTATTCTTTAATGAATTTATGTCAACACTTACATTATACAACTAAAGGCTTTCACCATTCAAATTAATTTTAGTTAAAGAATTAGATATGCATGTACTATATATGCAAAATATTAAATTTAGGAAGACAGAACATTATTAAAAAATGAGACTCAATAAATATTTTATTCATTCTCTATTTTGTTTTTTTGTATTTATGTGTTTTTGAAAAGTTGGTAAAAAGTTAATTTTTTAACTTGTTTTGTATTTTTGTAAGTAAGTTATATAAGAGAAGATATGACTCAAAATTGATAAAAAATTAGAAATTGACTTTTTTACCGGCTTTCCAAAAACTCCAATCATAAATCAGAGAAAAAAAATACAAATAAAAAGAAAGAAACCATTTTTCAGTAGATAAAGGGCTCGTTTGGTTTGTGTTTGGGAAAAAAATTTCAGAAATTTTTTTCAGAAACAAGTTTCAGAAATTTTCTCTACCAAACAAATTTTCCCAAAAAAATTTCCCAAAACACACAAACCAAACAACTTTTCCAAACAAACCTCTCTCACACACACATCAAATCAATCACTTTTTTCAAAACTCTCTCTCAAAACAATTTTCCAAAACAAATTTCCCAAAAAACCAAACCAAACATGTTTTCGTACTTTTTTTTTCAGAAACATGTTTCTGAAACACAAACCAAACAAGCCCAAAGAATCTGTGGCATCTAAAGAGCACATTTTTTTGGCATTTTATACCATTAGATAGATTGATTCCAACGCGAATTTTCCCGGAAAAGAAAAAAAACAAAGGAAAAGGAAAATGAGAAGCAAACAAAGAAAAATCTTCCTACATTTCCGAGCCGTCTCTCTTTGTGCTTGGGATTTCTTCAATTTTTAAACCCACCGAAAACTCAAACTATTCTTCACTTTCCGAACTCTCCCATTTTGCCTTTCCTTGCCTTGCCTTGACTTCAATCTCTCTCTCTCTCTCTCTCTCTCTCTCTCTACCTGGGTCTTGCGAAAAGGGTTCAATAGATAGATATAGATGGAGATCGATAAAGCAATCAGAGAAAGCGATGATCGAAGGCTGAAAACGAAGTACAACAACGCCATTTATGTTATTCAACGAGCTCTCGCTCTGTACTCGTGAGTTCAACACCTTTATTTATTTATTTATTTTTATTTTTTAGTTTTCACAATTCACAAGTTTTCGCAGTATTGATTGTGTGAAATGCTGAATTGGGTTTTTAGTCATGTGGGTCTTAAGGGTTTTAGAAGTTATATTATTTGATGATTGCTTTTTTCCTTTTCCTTTTATGTGTTTTTGAGCTTAAGTGAAAATCAATGCATTTCTCAGTTTTAAATTTTAGGTCTGTGAATCTTGCAGGGGTGAAGGGTTTGTTAGATTTTTGGGTGTCTTTCTGTTGCATTATTATCACGTTTGAAGATTTATCTCGAGGGTTTATTTTATTTCCTGGTTATTTTTTCATAAATCAATGCACACACTTCCATAATTTGGCAGTTATATCATGTAAACATTCTGTCAAATATGTGAATCTTTTATCGGCCACGTGTACATTTTGATTAAGATTTCGCTGTGAGGGGTTTTTATTGTTTATAATCAATGAACAAATTAATGATGAAGTAAAATTACTCTCTCAATCCATTTCCACATCGGTTTATGTTCGTTGGGAAGGATAGAGATCAATAGATTTTGGATGTAGGGAACAGTTACAAATACTCAACGCCCGACAAATTTTCTAATCTTGGATGCCATTCCAATGAGGTTGTTAAAATTGCCTTATCTTGGAATCAAATCAAATCTATTTTCCCTTGCTTCAGTGTCACAGATAATAGTTGCTTATTTGGGAATTGAGCCAAATACATGTCCTCTTGTGCTGCAAATGGTTGCAAATGCCAATAAAAGGTTAGCTTATTCTTGAGTCCTGATCTGCTTGGGGCATTACTTGTCGGAATGGTAAAAGCTCGGGTTGTCAAGTTTCAGAATGTGGGTTCGAGTCTAAGAGCAACTACATTGCACATGTAATGCCAAAGATTAGGTTTGTTTCCAGTCTTACTCCTGTCATCACCCTTGATAATGGAGACCAACACCGGGCAATGCCTTTTATTTTCCTGAACAAGTCTCATAATATTTGCAAAATAACCTTCTATTCATTTTTTTTTATATGATCAGCTTAGTACAATCCACAAAGGCCCAAACCATCACTGTATCTATCAAAGTAAATTACCTGAATGGTTTTAGGTAAGGATTTTGGATTTGTGTATAATGATTATTTTATGTCTTTCGGCCCCTCACTCTTGTTACGGAAAGTAGGAAACTAAACTCATTGATCCCTGACCAGAAGAAAACCTCATTTGTTGGTATTTAGTACATAATTAGATGGTGTTGAATGCGGCCTGAAAGTGTGAAAAAGGTGGGCTGAGTTTAAGAGCTGCTGCTTCATGCAAATAAGGTCAGATTTTAGGTCCGTATTTTGTCTCTCCTCCCCACCTAGAATCTTCTTATTCTTTTTTTAATGATAACTGATTTTGTTTGATAATTAGGTATATCATTTAACGGTAGGTCATGCTATTTTAACATTGGTTTAATCCAATTAGTTTGGTGGGCTACGCTGGATGACTAGATTGGTTTAATCCAATTAGTTTGTGTGTTGTTGATGTGAACAATCATTATGATGAGGTTTCCTTTTAAATCATGTTCTTTGGGACCAGATATAAAAGTTTTAAGTTAATGATGCATATTACTTGGACATTTTTCTCTTTGAACTGATATTGTGCATCTATTTCCTAATTCATTTTTAGTTGGTTTTTTATTAGTAAATTGAACAGAGAGTAATTCACTAATACAAAATATTGTCTACTTGGAAAGAAAGAGGAAATAGAGAAATAATTGAATATAGAATGTTATACAGGAAAATATGATTTGAAATACTACTACTTCCGAAAATGTACTCTTCTTATTGCTTTGAAGTCATAAAATCATGGTGCATCTTACAGTTCCAATTTTCGGTCTGAAATAATTTGAGAATTGACATGTTGAAATTTTTTTGAAGCAAAATGAAGATGTTGAGTTAACATGAGTAGCATCACTAGAAAAGGTAAAAATAAAAACTGTTGTGGCCTATGGGTGGATAGAGGTGGTACTTATTGAAGATAATACAAGGGAAAGTCATTGGAGATGGTTTTCCTTTCGCATCTCTGATCAATTAATGCTTTTGATATGGAGGAGTGACTAAATCCAAGTTGAAGGTGCCAAAATGACAAGGGGACTTGTTGAGTTGAGCTAAGTTTGCAATTTAATCCTAGTTTTGAGTTGAGTTGACCTAGCAATAGAATCATTGTTTTGTGTAATAATGTGCGCCATATTTGCTTTGGATCATGCTGTTAGCGTATCACATAAATGAAGAAGCGAAATGCGCTTAATAGTTGTTCTATCTTTTTGTGATTGTTCTTCTGTGCATATTAGCATGTAACATCAATATGGAAACAATCAATTAATTCTTATATAATCTTGTAGTTGTGCAATGAGCCAATTGATAATAGTTTTTCTTGTTCTTATCCATCTGTGGTCATGTAAGTCTGTGGGTACTGAAATTGTTTGCCTGAACAGAATTGAAGAGGTTGCCTTTAGCTTCAATGGAGGAAAGGATTCAACTGTAAGCTCTCATATGTGCTTGTCATTGCTAACCTCTCAATATCTGTTTTTCATTGGTTTGACTTTGTCTTCAATTATTTTTCATTGGTGTTTCTAGGTTTTGCTACATCTGCTGCGAGCTGGTTATTTTTTGCATCAAGCGGAACAAAGTGATTCAAATGGGGATCTCACTGATTGTGATTTCACATTTCCAATACGAACCATATATTTTGAGAGCTCTTCTGCATTTCCTGAAATCAACTCGTTCACTTATGAAACAGCCTCTACGTAAGAAAAGTTATTTTCTTTTTCTTAACTTTCTTTTATTTTTTGGTTTTTTTTTTAAATTTATATTTTGTGAGTTTCTCCTCTAATCTTGTTTCATTATGTGATCATGAGAATGTTTTGTGTTCTAGATGTAATTCTATTTTGAAGCGTTTGGTTGTTGATGAAAACTATTTCTCATTGAGCAGTTATGGCATGCTACTGGATATCATTCGCCTAGATTTCAAGTCTGGTCTTGAGGCTCTCCTAAAGGCTAATCCTATCAGAGCTATTTTTCTTGGCGTTCGCATTGGCGATCCTACCGCGGTATATTAATGCATTTTAAAATCTCTTGGCTCACTAAATTGTTCAATATTTTCATAAAATACCTTTAGAGGCTTGAAAGTGAGAAGATGTTAGCATTTATATCTGATCATTTTCTTACAGGTAGGCCAAGAACAATTCTCCCCTAGTTCCTCTGGATGGCCGCCTTTCATGAGAGTGAATCCAATCTTAGATTGGTCATACAGGTCTCTTCATGTACTATAAGCTTTACATACATATATTGATGCGCAAAGATACCTTAGTTTTTTATTTGTATTTTTCCCCAGAAAGCAGTGATGACTGTTTGGTAGCAAAGTTATTTATTTAGTCATTTGTTACTTAGAAAGAATAGACAATAAAAAAGGAAATAAAAAAAAAGGTTATGGTTACAACTAATCATCAAGTTTTGGTAAGTGCTGGTTTTAGAAAACCAAGACCAAAAATTTAATTCTTGTTTAGTGTGCCAATAAGTGCTGTACTTTAATAGAGAGGCTTTAAAGTTGGGAAAATTAATAATAAAGTCATGCTTTTAAATACAATAAAAAAAACTGGTATGCAGGTAAAGGCCAGCATTGCCGTCAAGGGTGAATTTGGATTTTGTTTTTATGTGATCCCTGCAAATATGCAACAATACAATTTCTTTTTCTTTATTTTTTCCCTCTTGGAGATAAAAAAATGGATAATACTAAAAAGGAAGAATAATGTTTATGAAAGGCTAAGAATCTGGAAACCCGTGACTCGTATACATTGTAGCTCAACTCAGGAAAAAGAAAAAAGCTTGTTTACTGTCTTTCACTTTTCAAAGAAATATTGGGTGTGTCACTGCCAGATGTTCAGCTTTTGGTGGCTGTTATGGAATTATACATAGGGCTTCTTGTATCCTTGGCCAACTTGGATAACTTATTCTAGAATTCAAGATATATAATTTGCAGTCACTTTATCTCCTTCTATTAGCAGTTCCACTGGATTCTTGTCTTTTTCTTGTTGGTTTTCCTCTATTGCTTGAGGATTTTTTTTGCCTGAGTAATCATGTTGGGGTTCTTTCAAGTAGTGAGTAAAGTTACTCTTAGCTTTCAATTCTCCTGATTTTTGGGTACTCCTTGGGTTTTGCCTTTTATTCGATGTTTCCAAACTGGACCGGCCAGTTTGCCTGGTTGGCCAGTTGACCGGTCTAGGTTCTAGTCCGGATACACCTCGAACTCATTCTCATTTGAAAACTGCCTTCTAAAAAAAATAAAAATAAAAATTAAACTTAAACTGGTGAAATCCATGGTTGAACTGGCTGACTGGACAAACTGACACCTGTTGAAGAGAAACGGCCCAACTTGACAGTTTTCCAACATGCCTGTCCAGGTGTTGAAAAAATCTGCCACAAGGGAGCAAACACAGCACCTCTTGCTTGAAAGACCTGCTTCGTTCCACTAAACCATCATGACTCGTTGGTGGTGTTTGGGAAGTTTGGGACTTGGGTTTTTTTTAATTTTTTTCACAAAAAGACAAACTTTTTGCAAAACCAAAAAAAACACATCCAAACAAAATATCACATCCAACCTCATAATCATTTCACTTTTTCTCTCACAAACATTACATCCAACTACAAAAAAACTCAACTATCTTCCCAAACACAAAAAAATTTTCTCCAATAATATCTTACAACTAAAAAAACTTACATAAAAACCCACTTCCCAAACCCTCACGTTAACAATGTATAGTAGATATATATTATGTATTGTATTCACTGCAATTTATCTCAAAAACTAGTATAATTAACATTTTTGCAAACAACATCAATTTAATTTTTTTCATGAATGTATCTTAATATTTATTTATTTAAAGTATAATTTTTTTATATATTTATTAAGTAATTATGACATCACGGTTTGATTCTATTGACCTGATGGTTGAACTAGTGACCCGTGACCTGGTTACTTTTCCGGTTTGGCCAATGGTCTGGGTTTCTGAACATTGCTTTTTATTGGCACATAATAAGAGTTTAATGAATTCGAACAGCTGCTAATTTGCTACTATAATTGCATTGGGCTGTGCAAGGAGCGACAGGCACTGCAGTGTTGTTTGGGACCTTTATTTATTTTTTAGTGATTAGTTGTTTCATCTATATAAGCATAAATGCACTGCTTGTAGAGTTTGAAGATGCTATTTGTTCCACTTTGTTTTTACTTTTGGTAAATATGGTGGACTAACTTCCTTGTGTTAATTTGACAGAGATGTATGGGCATTTCTTTTGACTTGCAAGGTTCGATATTGCAGTCTGTATGATCAAGGGTAATTATTCTTTTCGATGGCTTGGAAAATTCTTCTACATGATTGTTCAATTTTTGTTGATGTACGATATGCTTTTTAGTTGTGCTTGTTTGATCTGTGATGTAAATATGTATTTCACATTTTCTTTTTGGAGTCAAACTGGTTTCTGCTTGTTAGTTCATATTAAAATTTTGGTTTTGTAACTTTTTTGTCATGTTCACAGTTATACTTCAATTGGGAGCATACATGATACAGTTCCAAATGCCTTATTGTGCATAAAAAATTCTGACAACAGCAAAGAAAAATTTAGAGCTGCGTATATGCTTCCAGATGGAAGACTAGAAAGAGCAGGGAGAGCAAAGAAATATTCGACTCCAGTTTGTGGACGTTTTCCTGCTGTTGGCAATGGCTTGAAAAGTGTGGACGTGAATGAAAATGGCATCCTCACAGCCTCGATCATTGCTGTGGGAGATGAGCTTCTGTAAGTTCCTCGTTATTGCATAATTTATGTGGAATAGTCTCTACACTAGTTTACCTATCTTGAGTCACTTGTTGTGTAGTCCATAATACCATTTTTTTGTGCTCTTTTCACTTGTAGGGAATGTGATTCTGTATGTCTCTTGTTTGTTCAATTGTTTTAACAGAAACAGTCTTCACGTTGCTTTACCTTTTATAAGCCACTTCTTCTGTTGTAATGAATAGCATTGGAATTCTATCATTAAACATCAAGCTTTGTTTGGATACTCACTGATTCCATCATTGGACTTCAAGCTTCAAAAAAACTATTTCACTCCTATGATTCTTGTCAATTGTCTTTTGTTCTTTGTTGATCTCTATGTGGTTTTGGGCACTTTCTTAAGGCCTTGTTTGTCATGCACTAAAAAAGCCAAAAAGTCAAAAAGTCACTGTCCTATTTAAGTCACATCACCTCTCTATCACATCACTTCAAACCCAACCCATATTTCATAAAAAGTCAAAAAGTGCACTTATTTAGAACATCCCAAACCACCCCTAACATTTGTATTGCATTTTTTGAGTATTCTGAAAGAAGCTATATTTAACAATGAGTTCATATTTATGAGCTAATGTTCCACTGATTTAATGTTCCTTGCTAATCCCGGTGTTTCCATTTTAGGTTTCTGTTCAAATCAATGTGTATTAGCCATCAAACTTATCTGTTTGGGTTTTGATGCTTTTCTTTTTGCAATAGAATTTATGCTGTTCACCTATTTGACAATGACATAGATGTGGATATGGGTTTCTGACGTATATAGAAATGTTTCACATGTGAGTTGGACATAGATATATACGAAGTTCCAGACATTATCAGATGGTTTTCAAATTTCAGCACATTTGGGCCTTACAATAGCCTTTGTTTTTCAGAGTTCATTAATTTCTTTGGGAGAGATGGTTGTTCAAACTTCAATGAATTGCATCATTCATTGTGATTAATATGTTTATATATATATATATTCTGCATTAATTATTGTTGTAGTATCTTATATTTTCCTATCGGTTCCATAGCTCAGGTTTGGCACCATTGAGGACCAACTGGGACCTTCCTTGTGTAGAAAGCTCCGTTCTATAGGTTGGGCAGTATCACAAATTGCTGTGGTCCGAAATGATGTAAGTTATTATGAAATAATGTTTGTCTATGTAAGAGCACTAAATAGCATGTCTCATTCTCTCCTCCTCCTCCTCCTCCTCTCTCAAGTAAATCAGGATCTCATCAGATATTGTGTCATCATAGAGTTTTGGATGCTTTTGTGCATGAAAAGCATGCGCAAATATGTAAATAATTGATGAATTACCTTAGAGGCATGGTTGCCTTGCTTCCCCCCCAAATCCTGCTTAATCATAGCACACATTTTATTTTCTTAAAAGATGCACCCTGAGTAACTCTTAAATTTTCATTTACTGACTTCTCATTTTTGAATTCCATTCCTAATGAAATTCTTTCCAAATCCAGATAGATTCTGTAGCTGATGAAGTTGAACGGCAGAAGTCTGCAAATGATCTGGTAAACTTATCGGTTTGCTTTAGAGCTCTTTCATCTTTATTTGAAAAATGAAAAGCAAAAGAGAAAAATGAATAAACACTTTGCTGATATTCTTTGTCATCAAAATAAATTATTGGAATTTGGGTGTCTATTGTCTGATTCTTTTGTGGATCTAACTTGAGCTGGTCATTGCAGGTTTTCATATATGGAGGGGTTGGCCCATTGCATTCAGATGTTACTGTTTCAGGCGTTGCAAAGGCATTTGGGGTTCGTATGGTACGTCTTGTGTGTGTGGGGGCGTGTGTGCGTATGTAGAAGAAACCATTACTTGTGAAGATCAGTCTAGACTCTGGAATTTAGCTGCATTTGAAACTTCTAGCGAATACTCGTTATTATACAATGAAGTGTTTCATGCTCTGCTATTTGGGTAGGGATTTGGAAAGGTAAAAGATTGGTGAAATGTGAAAGGGAAAGGAAAGGGAAAATATAGGTGAAATGTGAATGAAATATAATTACATTCCATCTACCTTTTCCCTTTCTCTTTTCAAATCCCTACCCAAATCCATGATCCAAACACAATTAGATTTAGAACTGCCTAACTCTTCCATTGCTACACTGACTAGTAATAAGTGATTCAAAGGGATAAAATTTGCATGTTTAAGTTTGCAGATTTGTAGCACTAACTATACTTTTGTACCTTTGATTTTCTAATTCAGGCTCCGGACGAAGAATTTGAAGAATATCTTAGGCATCTTATCAGTGACAAATGCACCGGGGATCGGAATGAGGTAGAATATTAAATTTTGTTGTTTTTGATACTTAATATATCTCACATGGGTTTTGAATTAGTAATCGTCTAATAATTTATCCCAAAAATAAAAATAAAAAATAGTAATCATTTAATAATAAACAAGGAATATCTGTTTTTCTGGTAAATAGGATGAATTTAACTCTTAATTCATGGGACGCTCTTATATATATATATATATTATAATTTTATGAATGTCGACTGATCATTGTAAGCAGACCACTCCTGGTTGTTTAATCGTTTGATAACTAAGGTTAATTTTTTTTAAAATTGTGAGTTAGATTCAGTAGACTTCGATCTATCATATATAATATATATATATTTCTTCTGTCTTAAGGTGAAAACCGAACCAAGTATTCTCTTTGGAGAGAATGGGACAGCTAGATCTACTTTCAATTTTATTGAAATAAGATGGGCATGCATTAGTTGGAAGGAAAATAATACTTTAGATACACAAGTAACTGCTGAAACATTGCCTTCAATAGGGAAACCTACTTAACTTTCACATATCCCTATATTTCCTAATATGCTATGGTTTTGAGTTATGCAGATGGCTCTCTTTCTCTTTCTTTCTGTATATATATATGTTTTTCTAATTTTTCTCATTTCAGATGGCTCAGTTGCCCGAGGGTATCACTGAATTACTGCATCATGAAAAACTGCCTGTGCCTTTGGTATGTTTTTGAGATCTGACATGCGGTGATTATGCTTTTTGATTGCTAGGGTCTGCTATACGTTATTGCATCATTATTAATAAGCATCAATCAAATAGTAAATCATAATAAATCTCATGCTAAGAATTCTTTGGAACTACTTGATGAATTTAGCTCTATGCAAAAGGGCTCCATAAGGTTGATTATGAAGCTGTGGTGTACTTTTTCTCGAATTTTGTTATTGATTTAATCAATTTTGCTGTAAGTTTCAATTAGGCATTTCCTTAGGAGAAGCATTTGATTTGTTATAATGTTAAATATAGTAAAATAGGAAAATGGATTCTTAGGTGATGGTTCTGGTTATCAGCTATTGATGTGCATGCTACTCTTTATGAAGGGAGAAAGATTATCCTCTTCCTTTCAGTTTATTTAAGAAGCTTTATCAAGTAGTTCATTGCTATGAAGATTGTGAATTCAAATGTTAGGTTACCAATTAGGAGATTTAAAATCAGTTTCTTAATGCTGATTTCATCTAAAATATAATATATCCTGCTGGGAAACCAGTTTGTTCTTATTTTTATTTTTAATTTTTGATGTTTGAAGTAGGAAACATCAAAAGGGAAAAAAATGAAGTAAAAATTAAATTTCGAGTGGTGATGTGTTAAGAGTGTGGCTGTCTACTGATATTAGGCAATGCAAAAGTTACAACAATTTATAATCCATATTCATGAAGGGGC
Organism: Camellia granthamiana; assembly: GCA_036172215.1. Classification (NCBI taxonomy): domain Eukaryota; kingdom Viridiplantae; phylum Streptophyta; class Magnoliopsida; order Ericales; family Theaceae; genus Camellia; species Camellia granthamiana. Next base: position 20,649,607 of record CM069905.1, on the reverse strand, counting down.
CCAATTAGGAATGGCAACGGGGCGGGGCCGGGCCGGGGATCACACTCCCCGTCCCCGATGCTCGAATTTCCCCGGCCCCAGCCCCGATCCCCGACGGGGACTCATAGCCCGGTCTCATAATCCCCGGTTTTTTTTTTTTTTTTTTTTATCTATAAAAATCTGTAAACATGGATTAAAATATATTTGAGACAATGAAGACAATTAATATGGATTAAAATATATTTGTAAACCTGTAGCATTGCCATACAAAATAACCTGTAGCAATTTTAAAATATATTTGTCCAGCAGCATATATACAATCTGTAAACCTGTAGCATTGCAATATATACAATCTGTCCAGCAGCATCTGTACATGTTCAAAAAATCCTATCACACAACTTTCATCCTATACTTAAAAAATTCAACATAATCTGCCAATATATACAATCTGTCCAGCAGCCCACACACACAAGAAAATTCAACAAGTAGCAAAGATAATAATTAATCTCAAGCACAACCCGCAAGGGATAGGTTACCCAAAAATTGAAATTAAAAAAAAAATAAAAAAATCCATTACAACATAAAAATCAAATCCATTGTTGGCACAGTATCCACAGAGAGAGAGAGAGAGAGAGAGAGAGAGAGGATTTTAAATAACTTCTTTGCACAATTGACAATTCACAAGCTATGATTAGAAGAAAGAGGAATGAAGTCTGCTAAAACATGTCACACACCTGCAGCTTATGGTTGTCACCAACAATAAGAAGCCGTTGATTTACACCTCAGAAGAATACACACGACAATTTGCAATACAAATTCGTTTTGCTGCTACAATGACATGAACCCGGTCACAATGTTCAACTCTTACAGCCTGTAGAGAGGGAAAAAAACATATATAGAATACACATTCAGAGCCCAATAACCTGTACTTTAAGCTCCCCTAAAAGAATTGACATAATAATGGAAATATCATATATACTTCAGCACAACACAAAACCTAGAACTCAACAATATTTAGACACACTTCAGCGCAAACATCCCATTCTATATCAAGTAAATTTGTTATTACCATAATACGCAAGTTGTCCAAGTATCATAAATATAAAATGTCAAAACCATATATTCATTACCGCATATGGGAGAATAGAGGATAATTGCATGGCCAAAAAGTTGCCTCACAGAACCAAGTAAGCTAATGTCAAAACAGAGTGATATTAAGAATGCATAATGAAATGTAAAACGTAAAATAATTCAGCATACCCGTTCTCATTCTGCAGACATGGTCATGGCCAAAACTGAAAGTACATCTGCTAGTAAATACTGTGTTAGAAGGAAAATGTGTACTCATGTTATCAATGGATTTTTTTTATACTAGGGAAAAGGTTTTAGAATTAAATTTATCGATTTATCTTTTAAATTAGTCCTATTTGATCAACTTAATTGCCAAAAGAGGATAGAATGTCACATAAGGGTAAAACTGAATCAATTTCAGAAGTTAGAGAATTATTTGAATGAAATCAACAAATTAACAAATTTCAACTTTGAAATTTATTTCTTAAAAGAAGTGAATGATGTAAATTTAAAATTGATAAAAAATGTGAGTCAGGTTAGAATAACTGTGGTCCTACATATCATTTTCTTAGTAATTTTTCTACTATTAGGATTGTTGTTCTCTTGATAAGTAATATATAATCAAAAATACATCATCAAAATAATAATCACAACAGGTTATGACTAACAAATTAATCTTCAAAATTAACAAATTAACAAATTTCAACAAATTAATCTTCAAAATTATGACTAACAGGTTATGACTAACAAATTAATTTCAACAAATTTCAACAAATGACTAACAGGTTATGACTAACAAATTAACACCATCATCTTCAACATCAGAAATATATAAAATAATTCCTACACACAGAAAAATTTGTTGAAATTTGTTAACATCATCAAATTAGCAGATATCTTCAACATCATCATCTTCAATAATGAACAATGAACAATAATTAGGGGAGATCTATATACTCATTTTCAGATAAATTTAGAAGAATGAACAATAATTAGGGGAGATATATATACTCATATTCAGAGATCTATATGTTCATCTTCAATAATGAACAATGAACTAATGAACAATGAACATCATCATCTACACAAAATAAGTAAATTTAGAAAAAAAAAACAGATCTATATACTCATATTTAGATATATATATATAATCAGATATATTTATATAAACAGATATATTTATATATATAATAAATAAATTTAGAAAAAAAAAACACACACACACACACAGAGGTTGAAGCAACAGATCCATACACTCAGTCTCAGATATACAGATCTAAAATAAACAGATCTATATACTCATATATATATATATAATATACATATATGTAAACCCTAGATCCAAATCGCTAGAAAGAGAGAGATACCAGCGACGGAGGAGCGTCGGACCGTCGGTGAGGGAGGATCGGAGGATCGCCGGTGGTGAGGAAGGAGGCGCAGCGGTGACAGATGAAAGAGAGAGCGAGAGACCAGTGGCGAGCGAGAGAGAGAGAGAGGAGCGCCGTGTGTGAGTGAGAGGCTCGGTGGTGATGCAGGATCGCCGGTGAGGAGGGAGGCGCGGCGGTGACCGATGAAAGAGAGAGGGAGAGACCAGTGGCGATGGCGAGCGAGAGAGAGAGAGAGAGAGGAGCGCCGTGTGAGTGAGAGGCAGAGGCTGTGTGTGTTTGTGTCTCTGTGTGTGAAACCCTAAACAAATATATATATCCAGGGACAGAACTGTAATTTCACCTCGGGGATTGAGCGGGCCGGGGGCGGGGTCGGGGGTCGGGGGCGGGGCCGGGTCTGAAACACCTATCCCCGTCCTCGGCCCCGGCCCCGGATATCATCGGGGATGAATTTTTGAATACCATCCCTGGCCCGTAGGGGATATTTTTCAGTGAATAACCACTGAATTTGGGGTCGGGGGGTTGGGTCACCGTCGGGCCGGTTTCAGATTGTCATCTCTAGGCCCAATCTTGTGTTAAGAGTATGGCTGTCTACTGATATTAGGCAATGCAAAAGTTACAACAATTTATAATCCATATTCATGAAGGGGCCCAATCTTTTGCTATTTTGCTAGTCAATTTTTGAATGTAGTCTCTATTCATGGAACATACAGTATAATTTAGAGGGCTGAAAGCCTCTACCTTTTTCCTTTGGACCCCTACCTCTTCTATTTTTTTTTTATTACAATTTAACCCTAACATCAATTTCGATTTTTGACCCATCTCTATCCTTCTAACCCTAACTCTAACCCTAACCCTAACCCTAACCCTAACCCCAACCCCATCTCCATGTCCACCTCCAGTCCACTCTGGCCGACAGCCTCATCTGGCAGCCATCCCAGTGCCTCCTCACCGGCGACCACCCTCCTACCACCTCTCACCACCCTCTGCACACTTCTCATTGGCGGCCACCGTTTCCACCTCCCACCGCCGCCACCAACCCCGCTTTCTCTATTCCCCTTCAACTCCTAAACCTTATCTACAACCCTTAACCACAGCCTCCTTTCCCACCTCCAACTACCATCGCCGCTGTCGTGAACCTCTTTTGATTCCAACCTAGATCTCTCTCTCACAATCTCTGACCCAGATGCGCCACCCCACACTACTCCACAGCCTTCGCGAACCTAGATGCGCTCTTCTTTGCCCTTGTCATCGATGGCTTTGAGTATGGAACTGGCAATGTCGGACGGGGTCAACGTAGGGTTGTGGATCCACCAATTCAACTATGTTCTCTTCCCATCTACATCTTTAGAAGTAGACGAAGAACGAGGATAAAGAGAAGAGGTGGCTGTGGTGGCGGGAGAGGGGCTGGGGTTGGTGGCGGTGTGCCGCGGCAGAGGGTGTAGCCGAAGTTGGTGGGGATGGGATTAAGGTTAGGGTTTGGGTTTGAATTTGGAGTTAGAGATATAGTTTGTATTAAGGTGGGGGTTCAAAGAGAAAATGGAGGGATTTCATTTTGTTGGATGGGCATTCAAAGAAGGGGGGGGGGGGGGGGGGGGCAAAGTAAAATGGTGGGGGCAAATAGCAACCCTCATAATTTAAGATGTCAAATATGGAATGCCTTAAAACTCACATTAGCATTTCATCACAGAAATATGGATTTCAACATATAACTTGTAAAAAAGCAAAAAGAAAAAAAGGCTTTCAATATATGAAAGCAAGAAGAATGCTTGCATAGCTAGGAGCAAGACTAAAGTGAGTGAAATTTAGGTAAAAATGAAGGAGAATAGATCCTATTGGCTGAAAGCTATCTTTGACATGTATATTACCAGTGCTGTCCTCAACTGTGTCCTGAATATTTGTTACTAGCAGTGACTGCCTGCTCTTCCTGTCTCTACTTTACTGTATAAATCTTATAATTTTAGACTGTTTGCTGCATTTTGCTGATTAGTCCTGTTGTACCTCTCTAGATTGTGATTCCATTGTTATTGGTCTATGTTTTTATTTATTTTCCCTGACAAAATCCTTACTGACGTCAAATGGGTGTTTCTTGTTGTAGATCAAGTGTCTAAATGTAATCATCCTTACTGCAACAAATGTTACCGAGCTGGACGGGCAGTGGGATTGTTTGATTGAATTAACAAGTTCTAGTGGCCGTCTAGCATTGGCAGAACCATTTGTATCTAAGCGCTTGAGAACCACTCAGTCAGATGTACGTGCCAAGTTTACTATTCTGTACTCTGTTATTTTTTTTTTTCAGTTTCCATGATTTTGTTATTGTATGGTTACCATGGTAGTCTCTGCTAGAAAAGAAGATTTTTTGTTTTGCCTTCGTGTTTGCCACTTGATTTCTGCCCACCCTTGAATTTCCCTTCATTATACACACAATAATTATCCCTTTTCTTGTTATGTGTTGTTTGGGTTTTACACAACTGGCAGGAAAACGAAATATAAATAACAAAAGGATAAATTTCCCTCCATTTCACTGTCGGTTAGTCTGTACAAAAACTGAACATAGAAATGCAAAAGGGGGCAAAAGATGGTTCAATCAAGAGCCTGGTTATAATTAAGGAAAGATAATAGAGCATTATTTAATAAAACAAATAGCAAGAGCAATATTTTTGCTCAATTTAGAAATTGAGCAAAAATAGAAGAAAGCTGAAGGAGGACATAGGTTGAGATTGTACAAAAGGAGGTGATTGTCTTAGACTAATTGAGGACATGACTTTTAATAGGAACTAACCGGAGAAAACAGTTCAACCCCAAGTAATTGGGATGGAGGCTTGTTAAGTTGAGTCAATTTGAGATTGAAAAATAAATTGTGTTGCTTATTGTCATGAAAAGGATAATAATATTGAGAAGATTTTTATGTGGTTTTTGTTAGGAGTGAGGCTTTGACATTGCTTTAATAGCCCTCCTCGAGAATTTTTTCCTCACCAGCTCAAAGAATTTTGTGGATGAATTCTAAGTCAGATTTAATATTTATATTTCACTTATTTTATTTTATGTTATTTTTTATTTTTTGGTGGCATGTTTCCCTTTATGCTCTAGTTTATACATGCATGGGTACTCTCACACTTAGGTCCATGAGAGTACTTGACTCAATATTTGGGTATTGCAAGCTAGCAGGAAGTGTCAACATTGTTGAACTGTTAGATCATTATTCTTTGAGCCAACTTGGCTGGTAATCATTGTCTTCTTGTGCCGATGCCATGTTCAAATTCCTTTCAACAGTTTTTCTGGTATATCCATCTACTTCTTCCTTGGTACTCTGTGAATCGGGGTAGGTAGAACTTATCAATGAGGAAACAGGTAAACATTGCATTCGTATGGGAATGGAGTGGTCAATATTGCATATTTTGAAAGTTTTGGTGAAATTGTTGCTAGGCTTGGTTTGTGTGAGTAATGCTTAATCAAATAGTTGTGCAATAGCTTTTGTTTGTGGTGTCATTGATTCTTGATGTGTTCTACCTAATACAGGTAGAAACTGCTCAACCTCTATCAAAACTGTGTCTTGAATTCCCAGATCTTTACATAGGTGAGCGTCTTTAGTTTTAACCGTGATTGGGAACTATAATATAACCGTTTCTTTCTCTTCTGATTGTGTTATGTTTTTTTGAAACATCAAGGTTGCTATCGTGAATCCAGAACTGGTCCCCTTGTTATTAGTTTTGAAGGCAAGGTACGAGGATAATTGCACGATGATGTCAATTAGTTCAAATATATTTAATCCTTAACAATAAGTTATTTCGAATGATAAAGACCTTCCCATGATTGGCTGCAGGATCAATCAAGAGTAGAAGCAGCTGCGGAAGCACTTTGCAAGAAGTTTCATCCTGGGGCTTTCTATGAAATCAATTGACTCGAGGGGGGTGAAACTGCTCGTCTTTGAACCATAGCCTGCTCGGGCATTGACTGAGCTTTGTCATAGCTGTGTCAGGCTGCCTTTCTATCGGGGGATTCAGATGGTTGGTGGGTGGGCGGCATTGGAATTACAACGGGGGAAAGGTTTATTTTATTTTATTTTAAAATCATTAAGAAAATAATTAAAAATTTAAAAATAGAACAATTTCGGAACTTGTAAAGACCTTGATTTAATTTTTAGGAAGGGAATTGTTAAGCATTGTTGTCAGGCTAGTAACAAGCGCACAAGACAATGTATTAGTTGTTGGGCAAAGGAAAGAAATGTTGTTGCTGATCCATTGAAACTTTCAGTGCCTTTTTCGCATTTAGTTAGGGTTGCAAACGAGCCGAGTCGAGTCGAGTTTTAGTATGTTTGGGCTTGTTTATTAAAATATTAACGAGTTCGAATTCGAGCTGAATAAAAATTTAACGGACCGAGCTCGAGTCTGTTCACGAGTCTTAACAAGCCAAAAAATTTATAAATTCATACTTGCATGTGAGACTAAAGTTACAATTAAAACTTTGACTATACAATTATATATACAATATATATAAACATACTTAAAAAAAAGAGCCATGATAGAGACCCCCTCTAATTACCAACCCCCCCCCCCCCCCCCCACACACACACATGTGGCGGGTGGTGATTGGAGGAGCAGAAAGAAAAGAAAAAAGAAAAAGAAAATGTAACCAATGAGAGAGAGAGAGAGAGAGAGAGAGAGAGAGGGGGTCAAAGGGGTTGAGGGAAAAGGAAGCATGAAACATTTTTGTAAAAAAAAATTCATATTTTACTAAAATAATAATATCTACTACCACTATTATATAAATGTACTATTTGTAGTTAACTATTATTTACATTTATATTTTTTAAATATATAAATAGCATATTTCTCTTATTTTTTATACATATTTTTATTTTATTTAATATATAAATAATAAATATTAAACGAGCTAGCTAACGAGTCGAATTTACGAGCTGAGTTTTAGAATGTTTGGGTTTGTTTATTAAAAATTTAACGAGCTCGAGGTCAAACGCAAAAAAAAATTAAAGAACCGAGTTCAAACGAGTTCTTACCGAACCGAGCTCGAGCCTGTTCACAAATGGCTCTGCTCATTTGCAACCCTACATTTTGTTAATCTAAAAAAACTATATATATATATATAAAACTCTAGTCTTGGTGATACGATATATATTGTTTTGGGAAGTTGGTAAAAATTTGACTTTTAGCTTTTTACCAAGCTTTTTGACTTTTTTGGAAATGATTTGGGAAGTTGGTAAAAAGTCGACTTTTTGCTTTTTAGTTTAATATTTATTTATGGTGTCAAATCAAATTAAAATGACCAAAATACCCTTACCCAACATAAGAGATTTATTTTTTTATTTTTTTATTTTTTTTTCATAAGCTCTAATTTGTAATTTTAGGATTGCGTTTTTGGCACTTTTCAAAAAAATTTTGTTACGTTTTTGGCAGCCACGTTTTTGGACATTTTATCCAAAAACGTGACTTTTTTCTATGTTCTCAAAATAGCACATTATAGTTTCTTGTTTTTATATGTCTATCTGATTGTAAGGATGAGAATTGAGTCACAAACCTCATCTTTTAATGTGTGAAGTCAGCCAAACAACTTAAAAGACAACCAAACAAAATGAAATTGACCCATGGTCCAGGAAGTCACGCCCAACAAATATGACTTACTAGCAAGTAAAAATAAATGTTAAACAAGCAACGTTAAAATAAAACATTTTTATACACTCTTACAAATGAAAACCCAACAATTAGAAGGGTAATTTTGGTTAGGAGACTTATCTATTAGTCTTAATAAGTCGAGTTTATTCTCTACTAAGTCATGTGAGAATTAATGACATTTTTTATCAAATACTATTAAAAAAGTCACTAATTATTAAATTTTAACGACAATTTAAAAATTGTCACAAAATGTCACTAATTAGTATAAGTTTTAGTGACAATTTAAAAAAATTGTCACAAATTAACTTTCAGTAACAGTTTAAAAAATTCGTCATAGAGAAACATCACTAATTGTAAATTTTAGTGACAATTTATAAAAAACGTGACAAAAAAAGAAGTCATTGATTGTCAAATTTTAACGACATATGTAAAAAAAAGTTACAAAAAATTATTTTTAATGACGATTTTACTAAGACTTATTTTTAATAAAAATTGATAGAAATTAAGTTTAATTATTAGAACTTATTAATAGTTTACTCTTTTGGTTATTCACGATTAATTATCCTGATGGATAGAGCTGGCATTTTTTTTAAATTGGTGTTAAAAGGGAAAAAAAAAAAAAAAAAGAAAGAAAAAAAAGTTAAAGACCATGTGACAAGAGTTATCCAATACAATAGGACTGAATTATTATTATTGTTTTTTTAGATAGAATAGGACTGAATTATTGGAGGGACGATTTCATGTCACCATTAAAAAGTGTAGCAACAAGTTAACATTATTGTAGACCATAAATGTCAGTCCACAACATGCTTCCCTGCAATTTTCCAAATCCATATCCCATTTGCTAATGATAAAGCAAAAATAGATTTAAAAGAAGTTCAAAAAACACAAACCAATCACAAAATTAAATACAATCTTTTGATAGGAGATATATCTCATATTTTTATGAGTTTTATATTCATGCGAGAAAGTTGTGTTTAATTCTATAATTGATTTATGTGGGAAAAAAAAAACTAAAATAGGCAGGTGGTGAGCCTAATTTGGTCAATTAATTTTTTATAATTAAACTTGAGTTACTACATAATTTATTTTTTAGATGCTAGTTGTTTTAATTTTATTTCTTAAGCTTAGATTATTTTTCATTTTTTGTATTTTTTTTTTTTTTGAAGTGGTATTTTCAAAATTTACACTTTACAAAACAATATGGATCTAGGAAAGAAATCTGCTTACCTTAAGAGGAAAGATATTTACAAAGCATTCTTATCCATCTCTTTTCATTTATTTTGCAAGTGGAATTTTATAGATTTTTATAAAAATTTTAAAATCTTTCTTGAAGCCATCATTTATACTAAATTAAAAAAATTCACAAAACCAAAACCATAATACACAGTTGGTTTTAGTTCCTCAACTAACAAAAGCAAACGGTTTGTTTCAGTGTTAAATTTTTGTTCAATCTCGACTGAATTGAACTACTTACACTCCTAATTGTATCTCTAAAATTTTAGAAAGAATTATACTGTGAATTTATTGAGAAATATCACTTGACTACGTCACATGCTGACATTCTACTTACCCAATACAAATAAAATAAAAAAGAAATGGAGGACAACTTTGCATATTATTATAATTTTTAATTCCTCCATTGATTGAAATATGCATGCACCAAAGCTGTATTTGCATACCCAAAATTGCCCTCCACAAATATATATATATATATTTTAATCCAGATTTTTGTCAAGAATTAATTTGTGCGGTAAAAATTAAATTGGTGAAGTATGAGTCCATATATAAAAGGAATTTGAATCATAAATTGTTATTTCTAAATAAAATTTTAAATATAAATTTTGAATTTGTAATCCCTTTGAAAGAAAATTGAACAAGTAGGTCCACATTTCAAAACCCTTAAAATGACCTAAAACAAAAAAAAGAAAACAATAGTAAAACCCACTAGCCTGTTCATAGTTGTCTTATTTATCATGGAATCCAGTAATAAATTAGTTGGTGTTGATTGTAGCAATGGTCATTAATTTTTGGGAAAATTGCAAATTCAGTATAGATTTTTTTTTTTTTAATTAGTGATAAATCTTTTCAACTTCAATAATTAAAATTATAAAATTTTCCATACATTTATAAATATTTTGTGAAATCTCAACTGAATTGTAATTTTTTCCTTAATTTTTTTTTTTTTTGTCTCTTTTATTTGTTTTCTTCATGTTTCTTTTGCCCCTTTGTCTTCTTGTCTTTCCTATCTTTTCAATTTGTAAACAATAGCACATATATATGAGCATCATCCTTTTTCTATTTTAATTGATGTTTGATAATTTAATTTAATATTTAAAATTAAATGTATTAAATAAAAATTAATTAAATTTGTTTGATAATTAAAGTTTAATATTACTTAAAAATTTAAGTAACTTTAAAAATATAAGTTAAAAGTTAAAAAAATTTGAGTAATTAAATTTATAATTACTTATGCATAAGTATTAACGTGCACTATTATTACTCTATTACTGTTGCCATCATCATCACCATAACCCTCACGATTGCCACTACCACTGTCACTGTCACTGCCACTGGCCACTGCCACTGCCACTGCCTCGATTGTCGTCATCACGATAGATATCAACCATTATTTTATTATTACCACCACTACTGCGGTCATCTCTGCCACTACTATCACTTCATCACCACTACCACAAGTACTATAATCTTTCATCTCCACCACTATCCCTACCTTTATTATATTCAGCACAATTATCATTACACCACCACGCTTCTCCACCATCACCACCACAACTATTGCTCCACCTCAACCACCATCACCATTGATAACATAGTCACCACAGTTGCCCCTGTCACCTCCTCCCCTTCGACCACCACTTTACCACCTCACAACTTAACATAAAAATTGAAGGATAAAATTTTAAAAATAACAAATTTAAATCAAACAATTTACTTTAGTTTAACAATATAAAAATTAGAACTTTCAAATTTTATTTTATACATATGAATTAATTTGTTTTGGTTCAATACTTCAATTTTTACCAAATAATTTTTAATTAAAATTCAATATTCAATTTTTGATACTTGATTTTTAATTTAAAGTTTTATCAACATCACTTTAATCATCTGCATCTCCCAAACTCTCTTCTCATTATACAATATAAATAATTAATTTATTTTAATTAAGTGTTAATACATAGTAAAAATGAGAAGAGAGTTTGATTTGAGACGTGAAAAAATTGCCGAACCTTCTTCCTACGTCTTGGCTCGGGGAGTTTCCACTGCAAATTGGTATGCAAATTGTAAATATATATTTTTTTCTTTTTCTTTTTGAGTCATCATTAAAGATTGCATATGCTTGCTTTAAAGACTAGAATTTCTGGTCTTTTCCAACTTCATTTAAGTAAAAAAGTGTAGAAAGAAAGTTGAAGCATTTTTAATGGAAATATTAAATTTATGTTTTAATTGACAAAAAGTGATAAAAAAAAAATTTGTGTGTTAAGTGTTTGATGATTTAATGAGTGTATGGATATTTCAATAGAGAAGAAAAAATATGTGTTAAATTTAAAATCTACTTAAATGTGTATAAATATAAAAATAAAATATATATAAAAAATGATAATGCTATATATGGTAAGTTCAAAAGGTGTACCATATACACCCTTCTTATACATTTTTTTGGTGCATTTTACTCATTTTTGTGGTAAATGTCACGTATTTTTCTTGATAGAATTATGATGATTTGTGGTTAAAAAATGAAATTATGCATTTTGTGGTAATATTATGCATTTTTGACATAATATTTCACATTTTTTGGTTAGAAAATGATTTCATTAAAAATTTGTAACATTACTACAAAATGTGCAATGTCATTTTTAAACCATTAATTGTATTAATTTAATCAAAAAAAATAAATAAAAATACACATCATATTTGCCATAACAATACATAACATATACATCATAAAAATTAATTGAGCCCAAATTATATTGTATTTAGACAGCTAAAAATTAATCCCCGAGCCCAGTTAACAATTAGGAGCCCAGTTAACAAATTCAAATCTTATTTTTAAATTTTTGTGCTCTTTTGGGAAGCTGGTAAGAAGCCAACTTCTAACTTTTTACCAATTTTGGGTCACATCATCTCTCACATAACTTACCCACAAAAAGGCTTAATACGCTAAAAAAGTAAAAAAATCAACTTTTTATCAACTTCCCAAAACAACTCAACTAATATTATAAAAAATATTTTTTTTCTTTTATATTGAAACAAACAAATACATAATTTTAAGGGTAAATTACAAACACACCCATTGAGATTTAATTAAAATACGAATCACCTCCTGTGATTCTAGAAATTACATCTCACCTCCTGAGGTTTTTAATTTCATAACAAATCGCTCATTTTATTAATAAATCATGAAATCAATTAATAATTTTTAATGATGTTAGAAATATATTTTAATTAATAATTTAGATAATTTTATTATTGTATGGGAGAACAATTATGAGTTTTATTTTTTTAGTTAATTCTGTTAAATAAAAATTATTGACAAAATAATGTTTATAATTTTTTAAATCATAAAAAATAATTTATAATTTACCTTAATTTTAACAAAGTCATGTTGAGTTTGTTGATAACCCTTCCAAAAGAAAACAAAATAACGCTAAGTGGGAATTCTGTGTGAACCACAAAAAAAAAAAAAAAAAAAAGGTTCTGTTTACTTGTCTTCTTTTTTTTCAGATGGATTCTTTTTAATATTTTAATATTTTTTTGTTTTTAATAATTACTGTTCAAAAGTGGTGTGCCGGCGCCACACGGAAACATTTTAACAACCATCTTGGCTTGATTTTTTTAAAATTAAGATTTTATAAAATAAATAATATATAATATTCTTATAGTAGTTGGAATCTTTTAATATTTTTAAAGAGAACATTTGATACAAAAAAATTTTGTTCTGGCAAAGAAATTTTAAAAATTTTACTAATTTCACAAAGAAATTTTAAAATTTCTCTGATAGAGAGAAATTTTATTGAGGGATCTTAATTAAAAAAAAATATTGAACCTCTCTTACTATCCAAAGTTAGAGAGAGATATTTCATTAATTTTTCTTTAATCTAAATATACTTAAAAATTATAATATTTATGAATTTTTACAAAAAATATAGATAATATTAAATCTAGATGCAGATCATATTATACGAAGTTTAAATTTGCATAAATTACACTCAGAGTCCTTGTTTGCATCTTGTATCAACTTTATCCATAATTTTTAAAAAATATATCCATTTAGTTGACTTGATAATGTCTTTTTAAAAATATCAAGAGATAAAATAATTTAATTGCTCTTCTCAAAGAGTTTGAGGGGTCGCCTTCTAAGTTAAAATGATTCAATTTTTTTTAAGTGAACCATTTTGCCCATGATTCAATTTCGTAACGAATGTCATGGTTTGTATTAAATTAACACAATATAAAAAAAATTAAGGACAAAACTGATACAATCAAAATTATAGAGACTCAATTGGTACAAAGATAAATTACAAGGATTACAAATGTAATATGGGCTTCAAATTTTAAACAATTTAATGATTTTTTTTTTTTTTTTACCAATTAACACTCTAACTATAGATGTTAGATTGATCATAATTGGATGTTTTAAGGAATTAGCTGAGTTATAACTGGAATCGTGATAAATAAACTAAGAAACATAAGTTACGAGTTTGAATCTCACAAAACTCTTGAACCTTTTGAGATTATTTTGAAACTTATGTTTAGTAATTACTTAATATTCACTCAATATGTGCGAATTGATATATGTAAAATAAAATATTCATCGGAACAAAGCTCTGAATATTCCACTAAACATAAAAAAAAAGGTAGTTAGAGAACTATTATAAAGTGTACGAAATGAAATGAAATGAACCTTTTTACTTATTTTTTAGGCCTTTATTTGTTGACTTTCAATTCTTGAGATTAATGTCGCTGAGTAATCTTTTTTGTGGCTTATAAAGACTTTGACTGGTGACTTGAGGACTCAAGGTTACTTTTTAAAATTTTTAATTTTTAAATTTATTTTTAGGTTGGGCTCTAAAAAAAAGCTTTTTTTTCAAGTTTAAATATGATTGAATCGTTATGTTCAGGTTCGTTGGATTCACTACGGATCTCGTAAATCAAGCCGTTCTGATAATCATATCATTTTTATTTTAGTGCGTTTAGTCTATTTTCAAAAATACACATGTAGTCTATTTTTTTATATATTTGTTCACAAAATATTTTATTTTTTTAATGTATCTAAAATTAAGTGCATTTAAAAATTTAAAAAGTTTTATTAAAAATTGAAAAAAATTACGAAAAACAAAAAATGAAAAACTTAAAAATAATTTTCCAAGAGTAAATTATTATTATTATTTTTTAAATTTGTGCAATGAGTGCTCAAAAGCTGTGGGCAATATAGAAAGAGTTCTTATCCAAATCAATACATTGAAAATTGAGTAATGCAAGAGTCCTAAAAGTTTCATTAAAATCTTTACTAAATGTTTTATATTATGTGGATCTCATAATCATGTGAAACATTTGGTAGAAATTTTAATCAAAACTTTAAAGTCTCTAACATTTTTGTTGAAAATTATTTTATTCGTATAACTTGGACGAGATAGATTAAAATAGTGTATTGAGCCCTATTTCAAAGTGTGATTGGCTCACTTAAAATAAAATATTTTACTGTATTATCAGAAAACAAAATTGGAGAGAGCATGAATCATTGGAGTTATCAGGTCAGTAGTGCAAAGTCTATAAACAATTAGTAATCGATAAAATCATCACACTGTGAACTCAATAATTCAAGCTATCACGGAAAATATCAATTCCGTGTTGAAAAATCTAAAAACTTTTGAGATTGTGATTTATAATTAGAATTAAATTTGAACAGTGAATAACAATTTTCAATCAAATAAAAAATGATCTAATTAGATAATAATATAAATCATCAAGTCAATACGATAGTGATTTAGATTATTTCTAAACAATCAACAAAAGCGACACAACGATATAACGTGAAAAATTTACAATTAGAGCACCTCCAATTGTGATTAAAAATCACGGACGAAAATCACAAAATAATTTACTAAGAAGACAAATGAATTACACAATATAACCATTAATTACCAAGCGAATCCACGCCTAAATTGAATCGAACTTGTTATGCCTCTTCCAACAGTGTCTTCACCTCAAAATTGCTTCGCCAAATGTTGAATTCATAACGCCAAACTCAAATCTACGACAAAGAGCCACTTTGGAATTCACCAAAGCCTCCAAACTCAAGTTCTACAGAATCCAGTGATGAATCTCTTTTTAGAATGAATTTGAATGAAAGAAATCCCTTGATGATCTTCAATATAAAACTTGTTAATCCATTGATCACCTTCAATTCATCAAGGTAAACAATCAATAAACACCCTTTAATATAGAACGCTTTGCCTTATCTCTTTAGAGAGAGTTCTGGAAGGGTTAGCCCTAAATTATGCATATAAGGCGATTTAAAAGATCCAGAGTGGTGATGACTGCTCGAGCACAGAAATGACCGCATGAGTGGTGTGTCTGAAAGGCGATTCCAACAACATTCCACCTGTCATTTCGCTCGAGTGCAAGACTTACTGCTCAAGCAATAAAGCACAACTCTCAGTATCTCTGTCTCTCTGAAATCAAATAGAGATACAGACAGAGATACGGGGATGTTCCAAATTAGCAATCGAGCGCACACTTAACTGTTCGAGCGGTCCAAGAAGTTTGACAAGATCAATAAAAGATTATGAGCATACAAACCTTTCCTCTAGCACAAACACCTTTGCTCAAACACAAATTGAGTTGGATTCACATCTAAAATTTCAAATTGCCTACCTAATAAAATAAACAAGATAAAAGGGTGGATTAAATAAAAAAGGGTAAATTACACTGACACCCCCTGGGGTTTATGTTTATTACAGTTCCCTCCCTCACATTTGGAAAATTACACTGACCCCCCTGTTAATTTAATTTTATATATGATGATCATTACGGTGAGGGGGGGAACTGTTATGTAGTTTTAAACCTCAGGGGGCAATCTGTAATGAAACTTTAAACCTCAGGGAAGGGGATATAATTTTCAAAAGGTGAGGGAGAACTATAATAAACATAAAACTCAGGGGTGTCAATATAATTTACCCAATAAAAAAAGAAAAAAAAAGAAAGAAAGAAGGAGAAAAGGCCCAGATTCCACTAACCCAAAAAAAAAAAAAATCCAAAACGAAAAAGAGAAAATGTAACCCTACTAGCTTTTGAAGCATGAAAACCGCAGATTCCCTTTTGCCTGTAATTTGTGCTAAATGACAACTAAATAAGTCATCTTATCTTCTATTTTATATTGGGTAATCATTTAGTAATGGGACACTTTTTTATAAATATTTTTTTACCTATTTATATTCTATTTAGTTCACATTATTTTTTTATATTCTAATAAGTTTTATGAGTGACATATTAAAATATCCCTAATAATATTCACATTTATAGTATAAATGTTCACACCGTTAATGTGAATGTTCATACAATCAGTGTGAATGTTAATATGTCAATGTGAATGTTCACATTTACAGTGTGAACATTCACACCATCAATGTAAATATTCATATTGTAAAATATGAATATTCACATCACCAAATTGCTAACCGTTCAAAAAATATTTGTAAGGATAGAAATGTCCATAAAACACTTTAAATATGAGAATTAGGATTTGGTAGATCAAATGTTCAAATAATAGGACTTATTAGAATACAAAAATATCTAATGAACTAATTGGAATACGAATACTTAAAAAAGGATTTTCTAATAAATTTCCTCCTAGATTATCATGGGACATTATTTACATAATGTTTTAAATTAATTATATAGCAAAATTTTTTATAAATAGAACATGTTAACTCACCATTATTAAATAGTGGATAAATGATGACTAACTTTTCATGTGTATTACAGTTTTTATTAAATAAAATTACCACGTAAATAATATCACATCATTAAAATATCTAATAATTTTTCTATATATAGCTATAAGCATGCTTCAATCAAAACACACAAGTCATCATTAACTTCTTTGAGTTACCGAGAGAAAATCAGAGAGAACAATTCTTCATTTTTAGTCAAGAATGGCAGCTCAAGTAGGTAGATTCATGGCCAAGACCATGGTCCTAAAGAATTGTGGAATATATTGCAGGTGATAAAGTTGCAGTTATACAACTAAGAAGATGTGCATCTACGAGTTTCCATTGGAAATAGGCAGGATTATCAACATCTGATCCAGAAGCATCTTTGATTGTGATGGATGGACAAGGTGATCAACAATTCCAAGCAAATTAGTAGCTTTCAAAATATTCTGAGTTTGATTTTTCCAAATCAAAAAATTTGAAGCATCAAGTTTGACAGTGATAAACGAAGACAGATTGGAAATTAAAAAGAAAGATTAGAAGGAATCGAAGACATCGAATAAGAAGATGAATTGGATTCAAACACAGATGAGGATCAACTCGCAAGAGATTGAAGCTCTGATACCATGTGGAAAGTTAGAATTCAACACAGAGATTTAAGATTTAGATATTTTCATTGATAGCTCTCTCTCACACTTTTCAACTCTCTCAGGATAGTATCTATATATAGAAGCCTAATACATTCTTCTTGAATCTCTAACAGATTTGCATATCTCAAGTTAGTTATAATTGAGAGATGAACTAGTCTCATATCTTTCAGCACACGTGGAATCCATAACAGCTTTTTCAACTGTGGCTCAAGGTGTGGCTTGCTTCTGCAACTGTGGCTGAAGTGTGGTTTGAGCTGAAGTTGAAGTTGAGACTGCAGCTGAACTTTGTTCGGTCATTGGCTCAGTAGTCTCAACACATGTACATTGTAATGAGTTTTATTCCTCTTGTATTTATTTAGAATTTCTCTCCTTTAATTAATTTTTTATTTTTTATTTTGGTAATAATGATATGTTGTATTTCATTTTCAATGTAATGTTGGTAAAATTATAATGTTCAATGATGTCTTCCCTAGCATGCCAAATTAAAGTACTTGATAGCCCAGCTTAAAAAGCATTTCTAAATTTTTTTATTGAAAGTAATTTCCATTTTTTAATTTTATAAAAAGAAATGTGTTTTGTTTGGTTCTTACCCTAGCATAAAATTTGTTTTCTTATTATATTTATTGTGTATGTCATACACAATTCAACTCCTAAAATGGGAGAAAAAACATGCCCTTTTGTGAAAGGAATTGAACCTTTGAGTTTATAGGGAGATGCAACCACTCAAGAGAAATAAATTTTGTATTTTGAGAAATTAATTTAAGAAATTACTTGATGATGACAACTATACTTTCAAACCTTCTTAATTATAACTTTTGAATTGATGGGTAAGTAAAAAGAACTAGATATGGAATTAGAAATCAAATATATCAAACAAAGTAGTGAATGTTGCATTACACATAATTGATTCTCATACCATATGTTTTAAAATAATTTCTCAATAAGTGGGTATTGAATTAAATCTATTGATTAGCTTAAGTGCGTATAAGTATAGAAAAAGTAGAGTGGACCTAATGGTTGGGGCAGCAAATTGGTCACAGCTCATTTAGTCTTAATTTGGGGATGTATAATTAACTATAGTTAGGTAAACCTTACTTGAAGTTTGGCCTTTAACTTTTTTCTAACTGAGAATGAACTATGCTTTAGTTTGTCTTAAATTTGGTCACGGAAATTCTCGAGACACGAAAATCTTAAGATATGATTCAATAATTAAAAATGTAATGAGACAGGAGAAAAAAAAAAAAAAAAAAAACTGGGAACTCAGAATTATATATCCCAGACAATTTGCATATATTTTTTTCAATAGTTTGATATTTATTATTTAAAATAAAGAAAATATATTTATTATATCATATTACAAAATCCGTATTTGGTCAATGAATTCCAAACTTTTATGAAAATATAAAAGTATAGGCTATTTGATAATAGGGTAATATTCAGAAATTTAATCTGAATAGTACACTAAGTAAAATATTTTTAAATTTTAAATGAAAGCCTAAGAAAATCTAAATTAAACCACCGGCAGTCATAATCAAAGAGATCATAATATAATAATCAAATGTCACTTAAGATACAATCAAAAAATTTTAGTCATAACAAAAATAACAACTACAATAGATGATAATTAGGTCATAACTAAAAAATACAATGAAACATATCAAGTCATAATCAACGCTACAATAGATCATAATTAAAAATCATAAAAGATTATAATTGAAGCATATGATATACCCTTTCAAGAATAATACATATTATTTAAAGAATTTAAAATCTGAATAAAAGTCCCATATAAATTGGGTTTAGGCTAAAAAATAAAAGAAAAGAATATTGTCAATTTCATTAGTAATAATAATTTTTTTTACAACACTTAAAGATTGTGTCACAAATAATCCCAATACAAAAAAAATCATTTAGTGGGTACGAATTATGGGTCAGTAATTCTGTTTACCCAAAAAAATAATCTCAAATTTCTACCGGCGTAACAAGATTGTATGATTAAGATTGAATTCATTTAATATGAGATTATACATAGAATAAATTCAAACCACAAGTTAATAATTCTAAATAAATTTTGAAAAGGATTTTTGGTTTTTTGGGGTAAAATAGAATTAAAAGATAAAATATGCTAAAATAACTAATAAGACAAAATGTCATATCAAATTCATAATTATTTTATTTTTTCTCTCACAAATATCATATTCAACTATAAAAAAATCTCACCCTCTCCTCGAACATAACTATTTTAACCTATTAAAATAGTCAATATTTAAAATAACCTATTAAAATAGCCAACTTCTCAAATGTGAAGGCTCCGTTAGGATTGTTTTGGAAATATAGTTAAACAAAAATGGTAGACACCTCAAAAATTCTACCAAAAATTCTAACAAATGTCTCACATGGGTGTGGGATCTACATGGGACACATTGTATGGGTTCCACACCCATGTGAGACATTTGATAGAAACTTTGGTATAATTTTTGGGATCTCTAGCATTACTCATAGTTAAAAGTTAACTTTTTAAATTTTTTTTTCCAAAAAAAACGTGTAAAAAATATTAAAAATAATATGACCTAAAATGAATTAAAAGTTAAAAAATAATTTTTAACCATCCTTTTAAAATAGCCGTAGAAAGCTACTGTTGGGGATTACCCATTAATATCATGCGTGCCAACCACCAACATATATAAACTCGTTACACTGCCAACCACCAACATATATAAACTCATGACACTGTATTTTGTAAGAGTATTCACACTAGTCTCTATAAATTAAAATTTTTAATTACATATAGTTAGCAAATCATGAAACAATGCTCCATCTGACTCAAAAAACTAATTTACTGGCAATTGAATAGTTTATCTTCTTTTCTTTTTTTTTGTTGGGGGGGGGGGGGAGAATAAACTTTATCTCCACTATTTTGACTTTTTTGAGTATTTTTCATTGAGGGAATGAATGATAAAATAGAATTAGAATAGAGAGTCTAATGAATGATACAGTTAAAACAGTAATTAATTAAAATAAGAAATTAGTTTTTTTAAATTAGAATTTGGCTCAAAATTTGTTGAAACTGATGTGAATGTTCTAATTAATCATAGAGAAGAAGGTTGTTAGATATTAAAAGAATTTGTTTTTTTTTTTTCTCACACATTAGAGCATCTCCAATGGCAAGCTATTGGAACTGCCATTGCCAAAATTTAGCAATAGTCTCCAAAAATCTTACTCCAGTGGACTGCTATAACCCTTGTTAAATTTGACAATTGCCATTTTCTCTGTCAAATTTGGCAACACGTTTGGCAATCATCATCCAAGCAAATAGAATTTGGCTCCAAAATTTCTATGGAACAAACAAACACATTGGGAAAAATCCAGCAGCAATACAATAATAATAAAAAATACTATTTTCTAGATTTTTGGATATGGAGATAAAGGCAAACCCCCCCTCCAAACAGAACATATATATATATATATATAACAAATTTAGAAAACAACAACAACAATCACTACAAAGACAATAATCAAACAATTTCAGAGAAATTTCAAGCAATCTCAAACAAAGCAAAAAGAATCCCAACTAATTTCAAGCAAATTTCAAACAATTTCATAAATGAAATTTCACAAAAATAAATACTTGAAAGGGGGTTAGAAGTTTCTTCATCTTCTTCACTCAATTTTGTAGTGGTATTCAAATGGTGGGGTAAATTTTATATATATATATAATTTTTTATATTTTGTCTAGTCAGATAGAATGTAAATATTTAATTTTTTTTGGAAAAAAATTTGAAAAAGGTCATAAAAGATAAAAAAAAAATAAACAATAAAAAAAATCATCAAAAAAACACATAACCTAAAATCCTATTCAAGACTTATAAAAAATTTAAAAAAAATTCTGGAAATATTTTTGATTTAAAATATAAAAATAACAGGTGTAAACAAAAAAAAAATCGAACACTGTTTTGATCAACAAGTTGAACGTCCGAGTTAGCCAAATTTTCCCGCCTAGAAAAGAGTTTTCAAAAGTGGGTGTAGAATTATAATTTGAAAATTCAAAACAAATACTACACTAAAATCAATGGGTGGAAATGTGTTTGGAGAGCTTCTCCAAACGCAGCCAAATTTTTTGTCAAATTAAGGATGAACCAAATCTTTCACTAAATTTTCAATAAGCTTTTTTCTTTTAAATTTGATTCCGTCCCAAAATAATAGTCTATTTTGGAGAATTTAATTTTTTTTAGTAATACAATTATTACATTTTGAAAAATTAATTTTCAAAATTATCCTTTGATAGTACAGTATATTTTTTAGGAAATATCAATTATCATAATTATACTTTTTTTGTGTTGTTAATAAATTTTTTTTAAAAAAGAGAACAAAATAAGAAATTTATATTACCCAAAATGGAATTTTCGGAGGATTCGGTGCAAGGGATTCGAGCTCCCAAATAAAACCCTATAAACAAACATTCAACGCAAATAAAGAAGTGCAATCATACTTTGAAAACCATTCCAAACTTCCTTCCGATGTAACCAAAAAAAAAGAGAACCATTCCAAACAGAGTCCAAAATTCTCCTCTCCCCGCAATCTCTCTCTCTTCTCCCTCCATAAATACCTACCCCTCTCTTCCTCACCTTCCACATCCTACATTAACTCTCTCTCTCTCTCTCTCTGTCTCTCTGTACACACACAGGGTCTTTTGTTAGAATGGCAAAGGAAGTTGAGGAAACAGTAGTAACAGAGCAGGAGTTCTCAGCCAAGGACTACCACGACCCGCCTCCGGCTCCGCTAGTGGACGTGGTGGAGCTGACAAAATGGTCGTTCTACAGAGCTATCATTGCAGAGTTCATAGCCACACTTCTCTTCCTCTACATCACCGTCCTCCACCGTCATCGATTACAAGAGCCAGATTGACCCCATCAAGAACCCTGACCAGTGTGGCGGTGTCGGCATCCTCGGCATCGCATGGGCGTTCGGCGGCATGATCTTCGTCCCTTGTTTAACTGCACCGCCGGTATTTCTGGTTAGTATAACCTAAAACCATTATTTACCATTTTACTAATTTAAAACCCTAATAATTATACATATTTTTTTATTAGTTAAGATTGTCACTGACCTTTTGTAAACAATAATTATTCTACCTGCACAAAAATATATGGCTGAATTGATGTAGGATTAATAAAAAGTGAGATTCATCTCATGTAAAAGGGTTCTGTTTAATTTTATATTCAATTTTTATGTTTCTAATTATTTATTTTGGAAAGAATTGAATTGTCCAATATTTTGATGTGAGCTCAAAATAAGATGATTCATCCTATTTATTTATTTTTAATTTGGATCATTTACAATCATATCATCTCACCTTATTATATTATTTCGTCATTTTTGTTTGGGTGAAGTACCAATAAATGCTAAATTTAGATTTTGTGAACTGATTAGTCCCTAGGTTTTTCTTATGGACCCAAAAGTCCTGTTATAAGTGAAATTACTTTAAGGGATGGGGGCAGAACACGCGTGTATGGAAAACAAAGGCTGAATGTGGGATTTTGCAATAGGCTGAAATTACACATTTACACCAAGCTCACTATAGATTTTTTGTGTTTTCCCTCCTTTGCAATCGAATCTCACACTATCAGGGTAGGAAAGTTTCTGTATTCCCAATGTTGAATTGTTGCGTAGTTAATATGACATTGGGTTCCAATGTTCTTCGTTGCAACTTCCAGAAGTCGTGAGATTGAGGCACATTAGGATACAGAAACCCTACATTGTGTGAACGAGGGATTGGGTGTTAGAGCCAGTAGATGTTGAATTTGTATTGTTGAATGGGTGTTGCGGAGATGACAACGCCACGACTAAGTTAGTGATGTTTATTTGAAAAGGAGTCGGGAATGGGAGGCCTATTGATGGGGTTTGCTAGCGTAGAGTTAGGGGTTGCAACGTTGGGGTTTAATACTGATGTTGTATGCCTTTTTTGTGGTATGTGCTTGGTATTTGGTCCACCACTGTTAGATTTTTGAATTTTGTTGGGTTTAGATTGTTTGGCAACGTCATCTGGTATTCAATCTTGTGTTGATGTGTGTTTTTTTTTTTTTTGGTAGGATCAACCATTCTGTGTTTCTCTTTCACTTTTAGGTTGGGGTATTATCCGGGTGGCAAATTTTGCAATTGGATTGTGATGTTAATGGGTGATATATGAGAATTCCACATACACATTAAACCATATAACCAAAATGTGGTCCTGGTTATGTGATCCTAATGTCTATGTGGTTTGGCATTACATGTTGGCCAACCTAGGTGTAGTGTCCTGTGTTGTGGAACTGTAGATGTGTTGGATCTGCTTATATAACACGGCATTAACACCGTACTCAACTATGTCGTTGAACGATATGAAAATAAGGAGTAGTGGTTATATTGTCAATGTGTATGGACATTGTTCTGTCAAGGTTTTCTAGCGTTTTTTATCGTTTTAATATGTTCTTATTTTTAAACCAGTATGGGTCGGAATGGTTGGCTGATGTGTTGTTGTAGGTGTTGTTTGTATGTGATTCGTAAATTTGCGATAGTTGTTTAGGTCTTTGATGGGAAATGTTATATTGGTTATTATGTGTTCCGTCACACTTCTTTGAAAATGTATTATTGGGTCTTCCATAAGCTTGTGAGGTTGTATTAATTGTTTCCGTATGTAAGGAATCGTTAAGGCATACACGTTTACATTGGAAGTGCGTTTATGGAGAATGATAATAATTATTGAGTCCATGAATGGAACAATGTTTTGCACGTTTGGTGAGCGAGTCCTGTACAGTCATAACCTAAGTACAGTGCAATGCACATGACAAAGAATATGTTATTCAACTCGTTGTCAACATGATACAAACATATGTGTATTACACATTAGTATACAGTCGTTATAAGGAAATGATGAATTCAAACGTCGATCCACCTTGAACTTATTGTAACCAGGTACGTCGAACAACATGTATACCAGACCCAGCACCAACCCATCAAACTTCCCACAAATAACATCAACGATTCTCTTGAATGTCTATGCATAATGGAACCGAATAGCAGCATTGGTTTTGTCGTACGTGCACAACGATAAAAATCCAGCATCCATACCTGCGCATAACAAACACATGGCCATCACACATTCCATACATTACACATTATGGTGATGTATAATTTTTTTGAATTAGACACCATTACAGTTAACTTCTTGATTGAAAAAAAAAAAAAATGAAACCCAGATTGAAACAAAACCACCATGATGACCAAACATGCTAACGTGCATCGGTAAACCAACATAGACACATCGAGACCACCAAATGCGAAAAAAATTGCCAACCCGTGTAGAAAACCACATTGATCAACCACCAAACAAACCCACATTACACATAAACACCCACCATTAACACAACACACGACAAACATGAAAAATGACCCCCAACCAATAACAATACCCACCCCCCTATCCAACTAAAAAATCACATTACACCCCTGTACATAAAGAACAATCGACCAAAATGTACATACCTTGTGTCATTCTGCTAGACCCGAGCAAATGCAACACCACTGTCTCTAGAAAAACACACTAGTAAAAAAGACTCCTGTTCACTCCCCCGAAATGCCAAAATCCACATCCACCGTGATACATCAAATCTCACACAGAATAATATCAATATGTTAATTGTGAAAATCTTGATGAAGCTTGATTTTGTGAATTGTGACATGTTCTTGTATGAAAGGAACTGCTTTTCTTGATCTCGATTGGATTATTTAATTTTTATTATTATTTATTTTTGAAAAAATTTGTATTGGAGTTTTGTCATTTAGCTGTGTGATGTAAGGGAAAGACTTTAAATTGTACCTGAAGGGTTAAGTTGCTTGTGGGTATTAATCGCAAAATCAAAGAATCAAACTTTGATTTGATAGTATATTAGTATCTACTTGTTTATATATATATATATGTTCTTCAAAACCAAACATTCTAGGGTTTGGGAAAGATTCCAGCATTCACCCGAACTTCTTCCACCCAATTTGATTTGGATTTCGGAGTCCCTCTCCTCCAGATTTGACATTCATTGCAACCTATGAAATATAGATACTTCTAGATGAGAGTTGTATTTGTATCGAGTATCAATACTTTTTGGATACTAGCGTAAACCTATTTGATACTTCTTAAACGTATCTATAATTTGAAATTTATTTTATTTTATTTCAATCAAGTACTAAATCGGCTATTCAATTGATCCTAAAATCAGAATATGTGGAGAATTGATCTAAAAGAGAAGATCAAAAAGTTTTGAGAAGAACTAGAAGAGAGAAGAAGAATACAACGGTCAAAACCTTAATCTCACAAAAACGGGCACAACCTTTAACTACTCAATACTATTTTCTCAAAGCTAACCGAAAACTATTACATAGAGCCATATATATAGGCAACGTAGGAAACCCTAATTAGAAATAACAAAGTAAATCATGACATTATTTGGAAGCCTAATCTCTAATAAAATAAGTAACTAAATATACTAAGGTTTTAATTAAATTATTAATAAAAAAAAATAAACATAAATTAAAAAAAAAATTACAAATAAATAAAATCCACATATCACGTTCCGCATCGTCTAGATCATGTAACTTATTTTGAAAGTTGGGTATTTCTTGCATAGCATTAGAGTAATTGTTAGGATAAATACAAGAGTAGTTTCCAGGTAAGAAGAATTGAGAAACATTGATAATAAAGCATGTCAAATTTGGTCCAAGTTTGAGTGGACATAATGAACCCTCAATATATCTTATATGAATATATTATCAATATTAATATATAAAGGGGGCTCATTTTGGTGTTGATCATGTACTGAAGTTGTGTATTATTTTCCTTCTATCAAGTTATGGGGCAATAATCAAAATTCTCACAAACTCCTTTCCACTTAGAAACATTAAAATCAACTTCCCACAAATTCACATCCTGACAACTTCTCCCGAAACTGCTTTTCACTTGCCAACTTTCTCTTTCAAATCAAATGGTTTCCTATATGAATTGGAGGATGTCTGTGGTGCAAGTGCTATTATAGATCAAGTGTTTTCTTGCTCCTACTGGTATTGCAACTTGAAGGATAACATTTTCGCTTAAAGGCCTCAAGGTGGGTTGGGTCTTTGATTAAATAATGATTGTCATTCAGTTTCTTGTTGCAGTGGAAAAAACAGAGTTGCAAAGTACATTGTCTCTGTGTGTATTATATATATATATATATTTGCTCTATCAAAGAGGAATAGACTTTCTAATTCCTCCAAACCAATAGTATGGAGTAGAAGAACATTCAATTATCTCCTTGGATTTGCTCAGTAATTTTATACTATCACCACCACCTTGGTTTAAATGACATCACTTATGTTGGAAATTGGGCCGGGTATTGGACCCGAATTTGGGCGCCTATGTGGCATGACCCATGGCCCATTCAAATTACCCATGTAATTTGAATTTTATTTCTTGATTATCCTATTTGTTAGGATAATCCTCTATCTATCTACATCAATCCTATCCTTATAGATAGATGGATATATATGGTTATATATTTGATTATATATTTTAATATATAGAACATCAGATATGTGATGTGGTTTTTTATCTATAACATTTTTTCCCTATACTCTCTCTCTAACTCTCTCCCATCAGAGAACGATCTAGCTTTTGCACTGTGACTAGTGTGGGTGATACTCATACTGTAGTATCACTCCATTGCTGGTTATTCATAGTTAATGGTTGTCAAGCACATGATTTACCAACAAGGTTCTTTGTTTTGGATTCTTTTACACAAGATATAGTTTGAATCATTTTACCTGTTGCGTTATCTGTATCTTACATTGGTATCAGAGCCATAAATGGGTATTTTCGTGCTTGTTTTTTGTGCATTAAAATATGTATATAATTATATATATATGTCAAATTTTAGAAGAGAAAAGATTAGGGTATGAGTGGTTAATCATACCCTTTTATATTAAATCATAAACATAAGTTAGGGCCTAAATAAAGGCCCATTACAGCAAATAAAGACTGAATGAGAATAAAATAGAAAAAATCCTAACACATTCTAACACTCCCCCTCAAGTTGGTGCGAAGATATCTCTCATGCCCAACTTGTCGAGAATGTCACGGAACGGTTTAATCCCTAATCATTTGGTAAGAACATCAGCCAATTGATCCTTAGACCGCACGAAAGGCATACATATAGCGCCACTAGTAAGCTTTTCCTTGATAAAATGCCGATCAATCTCCACATGCTTGGTCCGATCATGCTGAACCGGATTGTGGGCTATATTAATGGCGGCCTTATTGTCACAGTATAGCCTCATAGAATCTGTCTGATGAATCCCCAAATCTCGCAATAATAATCGAATCCATAAAAGCTCATACACACCTTGAGCCATAGCTCTGAATTCGGCCTCTGCACTAGACCGCGCAACAACATTTTGTTTCTTGCTTCTCCAAGTAACTAGATTTCCGCCAACAAAGGTACAATAGCCAGAGGTGGATCTTCTATCAGTTACTGAGCCAGCCCAATCAGCATCTGTATATGCCTCCACACTGAGATGACTATGCTTTAAGAAATAAAGACCCTTACCCGGAGAAGATTCCAAGTATCTCAGAATCCGCATAACCGCCTCTAAGTGAGTTGCACGTGGAGCAGGCATAAACTGACTAACCATACTTACTGCAATAGCAATATCAGGTCGCGAATGGGATAAGTAAATAAGCTTACCCACTAGTCTCTGGTATCTCCCCCCGTCTACAGGCTCGCCTCCTTCATCCTCACTTAGCTTTAGTCCGGGTTCTAGTGGTGTATCACATGCTTTACTTCCAAGCATTCCAGTTTCTTTTAGCAAATCAAGCACATACTTTCGTTGACATATGAAGATACAATCTTTGGACCGAGCAACCTCAATGCCTAGAAAGTACTTCAGTTTGCCTAAGTCTTTGATCTCAAACTCATTAGCCAAATACTCCTTTAGCCGAGGAACCTCCTCAACATCATCCCCTGTGAGTACAATATCATCCACATAGACAATGAGGGCCGTCGTTTTACCATGTGAGGAGTGTTTCACAAACAAAGTATGATCAGCTTGACTTTGTTTGAAACCATATCTCAGCATGGCCTGAGTAAACCTCTCAAACCAAGCCCTAGGAGACTGCTTAAGGCCATAAAGTGACTTGCGTAACCGGCACACCTTTCCTGAGGTTTTAACATCCTCAAAGCCAGGGGGAATGTCCATGTACATTTCTTCTGCCAGATCTCCATGGAGGAAAGCATTTTTTACATCAAATTGATGGAGAGGCCAGTCAAGATTAGAGGCAAGGGAGGAAGGACTCTGACAGAATTCATCTTAGCAACCGGTACAAAAGTCTCCTGGTAATCTACTCCATAAGTCTGAGTAAAACCCTTGGCCACCAATCTAGCCTTGTAACGTTCAATTGAACCATCGGCTTTGTGCTTTACAGTGTACACCCACTTACATCCAATAGGTCGTTTGCCCTTAGGTAACGCAGCCAATTCCCAAGTGCCATTTTTAGCAAGCGCTCTCATCTCCTCCATCATGGCATGCTTCCACTCAGGAGTAGAAAGAGCATCCTGAAAATTAGAAGGAAGACTCACAGAAGAAACTTTAGACAAAAAAACTTTATAGGAAGAAGACAGATTAGTGTAGGAGACAAAATGAGAAATAGGATGTTGAGTACACGACCTAACCCCTTTCCTTTTAGCAATGGGAACATCTAGATCAGAAATAATTGAGTTACCCGGAGGTTCACCAGAAGGAGAGGATTCTGGACACTCATCAGAAGAAGACGATAGCAGTGGAGAATCTGAATTGGTCTCTTGTACCCAAGTAACTTGCTGTCTACCCTTGTCCTTGACATACACTTTGACGTCTTTCACGGCAGATGGCAAGTCAGCATTCTCAATAGTTGAATCATCAGTAATAATAGTCTCAGGAGTCGTAATAACTGACGGTGATGGTAGTGATACAGGAGTCTCTTCACACCAAGGCTCCCCCTGAAGAGATGATGGGGACACCGGGGAGGAGAGAAAATAAGACTGAGATTCAAAGAAAGACACATCCATAGAGACAAACCATTTGCGAGAAGGGGGATGATAACACTTGTAGCATTTTTGAGTGGCGGAGTAACCCAAGAAGACACACCTAAGAGACCGAGGATCTAACTTACTACGGGTAGGAGAATGATTATGAACAAAGCAGACACACCCAAAGGTTTTGGGAGGAATGGAGAAGGCAGTAGAAGCTTGGAAGCCGAACAAAACCTGAAGAGGAGTTTGTTTATGAAGAACCTGGGTAGGAAGTCGATTGATGAGGAACGCAGCAGTGAGAATCGCTTCCCCCCAATAGGATCGAGGAACGCGCATTTCAAAGGATAAACAACGTGCAATATCAAGAAGATGCCGATTTTTACGCTCGGCAACACCATTCTGTTGAGGGGTATTGGTACAAGAAGTTTGATGAATAATACCATGAGTGGCAAAATAGCTGGCCAGTCCAGAATCAATGTATATTCCCCTCCATTATCAGAACACAGAATTTTGACAACTGCCCCAAATTGAGTGCAAAGCATTTTATGAAAATTTTGAAACACAGAAAACACCTCACGTTTGTCCTTCATAAGATACACCCAGGTGGTCCTAGAACAATCATCAATAAAGGTGACAAACCATCGTTGACTCTTTAAAGACAAAACGAGAGGGACCCCATACATCAGAATGAATCAAAGAAAAATGAACTAAACTTTTATTAATAGAAGGAGCAAAAGAAGCTCTGTGTTGTTTGCCAAGTTGACACGACTCACAATGAAACTCGGAAACATTATTGTTCAAAAAAACAGAGGGAAAAAGATGCTTAAGTAACAAAAAAGATGGATGCCCAAGACGGCGGTGCCACAGGCAGATGTCTTCCTTGGTAGATGGAAACTGAATGGATGAGTGAGCCAGCTTGTCCGCTTGATCCAAGATATAGAGACCATTCTCGTATCTACCACTGTCAATCATCTTCCTCGTGATAAGGTCCTGAAACATACAATGGTCAGGGAAAAAGGTCACACTACAATTTAAGTCCCGAGTAATACGACTCAAAGACAAAAGATTAACACTAAAATTGGGAACATGTAGGACAGAAGATAAAGGGAGAGAAGCAGTGGCATGAATTAAACCTTTCCCAGACACAGAAGAAATGGTACCATCAGCAATTCGAACTTTATCCTGCCCTGAAGAAGGGGTATACGCAGAGAACAAATCAGAAGAACCAGACATGTGGTCGGAAGCACCAGAATCGATAATCCAAGGTAACGTTTGATGAGAGAGGAAAGCACTTGTAGAAGAAGCTAAGTTACTTGACTGGGCAATATTACCTGAAGATGAACTAGAGGCCCGACGATCTAGCAAGTGGCGAAGAGCAACCTCTAACTCAGAAGTAGAAAACCCCGAGATATCAGCAGATGAATCAACTGGAGCTGTGGCTTGTGGCTCAACTGTATCAGAATGATGGGCTCGGGCATTGGGCCCACGGCCTCGAGCCTGTCCGGAGCGACCCCCTCGAGAACTAGAACGGTCTCCAGAGGGTTGCCCATGCAACTTCCAACAAGTCTCACGGGTGTGGCGAGGGCGACGACAAAAATCACAGAAGAGAGTATCCTTCTCAGAAGGAGGGCGAGAACCACGATCCCCATCTCGAGAGGGGGCAGAAACTAGGGCAGATCGATCAGAAGAGACAGCCGGAAGCATAGCAGAACGACGACTCTCCTCATTCTGCACATAAGCAAACGCTTCTTGGAGAGAAGGAAGAGCATCCATACCAAGCACACGACTCCGAACAGGATCAAACTCCACATTCAAACCTTCCAAAAACTTGAAGACCCGCACTTGTTCAACAAATTTCCGGTAACCAGCAGAATCTGTGGGACAGACAGGCTTGTAGTCCTAAAGATGATCAAGTCGCTTCCACCCATTGCTAAGGAAAGTAAAATATTGGAGAATAGTCATCTCACCCTGAACAGACCGGTCAATAGAGTGTCGTAACTCAAAAGTCTGTGAGAAATTACCTTTGCGGGAATACGTAGTGGCCACAGCCTCCCAAATATCCTGTGCTGTGTCCATAGACAAGTATCCCTCACCAATCTCCGGAACCATAGAGTGTATCAACCAACCCATGATAAGAGAATTGGTAATCTCCCACTGATCATAACCTGTATCGGTGATACTGGGAGCCTGAACACGCCCATCAGCATATCCCATCTTCCCTTTGCTCTTCAAAAATATAGTCAAACTCTGCGACCACGCTAGATAGTTCTGACCATTAAAGAGAGAGGTGGTGATTTTCTGGCCAGGGTGGAGAGAATCAGTCATCGAAGTAGTCAAAACAGGACTCGTGCCCTGTGTAGCAGGCTGCGAAGTAGTAGACTCACTAGTCAATTCGGCCATAATGACGTCGCGATGGAACCCTCACAAACACATCCAGAGTGAATCACAAACCCGAAAGATGGGAAAATATAATAATGAATTTAAAATAAATTTAATAGAACATTTTTTTTTTTTTTTCTGTTTTTTCCTTCTTTTTTTTGGTTGTTTTTTGTTTTTTTTTGTTTTTTTTTTTTTATTATTTATTTATTTATTTATCTATTTATTAGAAGACAGAGAGACTATACAGACTCAGATAGGCATACGTATGACGAAGACACAGAGAAAGATGAAGACGGAGTTACATGTAGCGACGGAGAGAGAAGTCGACGAGGACAGAGAGATGCGCCTGTGCCTTCGACTGGAGTCGCGACTCCGACTGGGGCTGTCGGAACCCTAGGGGCCTTCGACGGGGACTGTCGGAGCCCTAGGTTGTGCCTTCGACTGGAGTCGTGACTCCGACTGAGGCTGTCGGAACCCTAGATGCTGTCGACTGGGGCTGTCGGAACCCTAGGTGGCTTCGCCGGAGGCTTGCAGGCTGGGGTGGTGGTGTTGTGACGGTTTGTTTTTTTTTTTTTTTTCTCTTTTTTTTCTTTCTTTTCTTCTTCTAGTTTTGCTCTGATACCATGTCAAATTTTAGAAGAGAAAAGATTAGGGTATGAGTGGTTAATCATACCCTTTTATATTAAATCATAAACATAAGTTAGGGCCTAAATAAAGGCCCATTACAGCAAATAAAGACTGAATGAGAATAAAATAGAAAAAATCCTAACACATTCTAACAATATATACACACGTGATATATGTATGAAAAATTAATATTTTTTCGAACTTTCCCCGATCAACTTGAAATTTACATATGTTGTGGTATATTTCATGTAGAATATATCTGCAAAGTTTCATGAAAATCCAACGGTTGGATTTTGAGAAAAATGGAGATTCATATTTAATTTTTTGAAACTTTGACTGCATGCTGGTTTTAAACGCTTTATTTTTATGTTATGAAAATTATATATTTGGAATCCTTGTTTTGATACCTTCGAAATGGTATATTATGGGCTTGATTCCGACTTACGGTTGATGAGAAAAAATAAACTCTAATTTCGGTTCGTTTTGTGTTTTTGGTGGCTTAAGGAAGAAGATGAAGTGTAGAGTTTCTGCACTTCCACTCTCATTAGAGAGAGAGTGTGCTACACTCCATTATTTGTATTTGTTAAATGTCATTTTTGATGCCACCATAGTTTTTATTTTGGAAAATGGAGTCCAGAAGTACCAAAATTGGACCAGAAAACACACCGGAAGGCAGCGCGTGTGCCTCACACGCCAACTGACGCCGTCAGCGGCGGCCAGGCGCCATCACGCGCGTGTCAGCCACGTTGTCCACGCGCGCTGCTCGCCCAGCCGAGCCGCGCTGTTTTCAGCGCCGGCTTGTTTGGTTTGGCAGTTGGGTGTAAGGCGCTGTTTGTTGTTTTTTAAAATCTAGAATTGCTTTAAATGGTCATAAGTAATTCGTTATGGCTTTGTTTTAAGCGTGGTTGGTACTGTTAGACTTAGAATTAAATTTTTAATCTACTGTAAAATTTTCAAAATTTTGTGAAAATAAAAATATTTTTCCTGAAATAATAATTCATTATTTTTGCTTTAAAAAGCTTCTGGTGTTGCATGACTAAGTTTCTGGGCTGAAAATTTTTCTGTAGACTACTGTAATGGTTTACTATTTACTGTATGATTTTTTCTTTTTCCCAGATTCTGGAATATTTATTTAATTTTTTATATGTATTTATTAATTATTTGAAATTCCAGAAAATACCAGAAAATTTCAGAAAAATTTCAGAACTGATATACTTTCTGTTATGGCATAATCTGAATATTAAACATAGCATATTGTTATTTTTTGCCTAGAGAGTTTCTAATATGTTGTGATTAGAATAACATGATTAATTATTTTTTATTTAAATTCCATTATTAAATGTAATATAGCGTGAGTTGATTGTGAATCTACATTAAGATACTATTGTATGGAATTAGAATATTTTATCATGCTTTAGACATGCCATAGTCAGTGGGAGGTTGTTTGGTTGAGAGAAATCTTTGTAGATTTACTCCTGAAAACTAATATTTTGCGCATGAATTAAATTAAATTTTTGGATAATTGTCACCTGTGGCGCAAGAGATGATTACGAGCATAGCGGATTTTCGATCTTGCGACTTGTGTAATATTGTCACTATTTAATTTAGATTTTTGCAGTAAAATTATATTATGCTAATCAAATTAATCCCAATGCGAATTTCTCTCTAAATTGACTTAGCTTATGGAAGTTAATTTGGTTGACCTAAACTTAGTAGAGATGTTCAAATGTGAACAATGTAATCCTATTATTTAGATGAGCAAAAAGTCTTGGAGACTTTATGTTAGAGTTTAATTGAGCCAAAGTAAGGAAACATGACTCAAAGTCTCCTTGGTTTTGTTGCCTTGTTTGGCACAATAAAAACTGATGCGTGCGCTATGGTTAGCGGCATGCTACGTAGTTTTGATTGGTGAGTTTTGGAGTTGTGAAATTAGTAAGCCCTCAATAGATCTGTATATGATCTTGACTATTAAGCTGTGCGGATTGACTTTGTAATTTAACTTGTACTAATGTTGCATCATTGGATGAAGTAACATTCAAGAGTCACGCTATCTAAGAAATGCGAGCTTAAATGAATTAGTCATTAAGTGTAAGACGAGTAACCAGTATGAGCAATGTTTTGCTCTCTACCCAACTGTTGGGAGTGGATGGAGCAAAAATTTCACGCACTATAGTAGAGTACATTAAAGTATCACTTGAAGTTAAAAGATTAGCGCTTAGTAGCAGCAAAAATCTATTAACACTAAGTGAAAAGATTAGCACCAAGTGACTGCAAAATCTATTAGCATTGCCAACTTGTCCAAGTCTGGACACTTACTATTTCCACACTTGAGTGTGAGACATGATGAGGTGCTTCTTTGTATGATTCCTTAGCTAGGCTAACGCTTTTGAATAACGTTTACCACTTAGCAAACGTTGCAACATAGTAATGAAAAGGTCAAGGCCGACAAGGTTGTTATGACTCTAAGAATTTGACGCATGGCTCGTGAGAGCATTGTGTTGAATTAGACTCTTTAGCCTAATTCGCGCTTAAGTTACTTCGGGAGTTGTC
The DNA here is from genome assembly GCA_036172215.1 of Camellia granthamiana. Lineage (NCBI taxonomy): Eukaryota > Viridiplantae > Streptophyta > Magnoliopsida > Ericales > Theaceae > Camellia > Camellia granthamiana. Next base: position 20,614,308 of record CM069905.1, on the reverse strand, counting down.
ATAGATTGATAGCTTATTATCTCCTTGTGGATAGTAGAATTAATTGCAAGTAACTATGAAGCGAGAAACAGAGATGGCAAGAGGAGTATCGTCATCTTTCAACTAGATGCAGTAAAGTGTATAGAGAATAAAATTGACTTGAAGGTGCAGGGGATTAGTAGTTGCTAGTTAAATTTGCGACTTAAGTGCACTTGATATCTCCATAGCATCCTTTTATGATCTAGTGAACATAAATTTGTCGTGAGTTATTACCTAGTTGGGCCTAAAACCTTTAAAACTTGTCTTCGAGAATTCACGCATTAGAATGATTGGAATTAGTTTATGACATTGGTCATGAACTGGTGGCTTATTATACTCAATCACATTAATGAAAAGATGACATAGATGGTTTGAGTAGGCCCTCTCGGGCCCACTCGCTTGTGACATCTTGCTCTCATGTGAATGTGTAACTTTGTTCACAATGGTTGCGCACAAGTAAGTAGGAAAGCTGCAGAAGGGCATTTGTATTGGCGCATTTAGTCCACTATGATATTTGTGACTGGATATGTGTAAGGGTATGATAGCTAGCCTCAATCTTGACACATTTATAGATTACGATGCGCATCTTAGTCAAGGCTATTTGATCTCCCATAAGTCAAAAGTTTTGAGATGATTTTTGACATTGCACAAATGAGGTTGAGATCAATTAGATAAGAGCTTTTGTGCTTTTAGTTTTGACCAAGGTGGCGAGTATCTATTTGAGTTTTTTTTGAAAACTCTGTGAAGAGAGATGGATGCTTAGAAAATTGATTATTCCTAGTACTCAGCAACACAATGGTGTAGTAGAGATAAGGAATTAAGTATTGTTTGTGTTAGGTGGATGATGGCGCAAAATGTTTCCCAATTGGGAATTGCACTAGTTTGTTGCCTATATCCTTAACTAAGTGCCCTCCATATCAGATTTTACACTCCATTTAAGTAATGGGTTAGCAGAGAGCCATTTGTGGGCGATCTGTAACCATCAAGCAGCTTATCTTTATTTTACTTCTCTTAAGGTTGCGAAGTTAAGGCCTAAAGATCTAGGGCGCATTATTGTATGCCGTCTTGTAAAAACTTAGGGTCATGTGGCGCATTATTGTATGCAGTCATGTAAACCCTCCAGGTCATGTGCTTATAGATAAGCAGCTTTGTGGGAGTGTAACTAAGTCACAAAGTTTTCTTAGTAAAGGTGACGTGAATAGAGTTTTGGAACTCTATAAAATAGAGAATTCTAAGTATAGCGGTTTATGTAGCCTAGTTGAGAATGGAAAGAAATTTCCAATATCCTAGGGACAGTGGGAGCGATGTGCCTACTAGTGGATTACTCCATTAGAGAAGATTACTCTACATTCTTAGTTGCGTGGTAGAGAATGTGAAAATTTTCCACGTCATCAGTAGGTGATTGAGAGGGAAACATTCATGATTGCTCCGCAAGATAATAAAGAGCCTAGGATAATGCCAAAGGCTCTCTAGTCCCCTACTTTTAGAAAAGTGGATCAATGTTGTGCAGTTTAAGACAAAGTCTTTGAGGATTAACCATTTCTATAATTTAGGTGACTTTCCGCTATGACGCGAAACTGTTCTAAAGTTATGTGCGATTTGGATAGTCATTTTTTGAGACATAAGGCTTGCTAGATACTGAAAAGTCGCACCATTGAGGAAGGTGTAGACCATGAGAAGATTTTCTCCTAGGGAGTAAGGTTACTTTGACTTAGGCTATGATTGACATGAGTTAGGAATTTTGATTTGCGGACGTTGTGACCCAACTTCTTGTTGGAGAATTGGATAAGTAGATCCGTAGGGATTTACCTCTGCTTTTATGGTGAAAAGTTAGGAGCACAAAAAGGATTGCTAGTTCTAATAAATCTTTTACGGCCTAAAACAGTTACCCAAATAGTGGTTCTTAGATTTCATTGAGCCATGATAGGCCAACGATGATCGATGAAGACCACTGAGGCATGATCAATGGTCCAAAAGAAGTTTTTCCTTACTTAGTCATTATGAGCCAAGAATTTATACGGTTGTCGCCACCTAGGGTTGGCAGTCCTCTGTTTTAGACATGATGGACATTGGTGATGTTATTTATATGCTCGGATGTAAGATCCTTAGAGATTGTTCTGGGAGAATTCTCGGTTTGTCTTTAATGACTTACATAAGGAATATCCTAGAATGATTCTAAATGCGAAATTGCAAACCCATTGACTTACCTATCGGTAAAAGCTAGAGCCTTAGCTATTGAGTGAATCCTCGGATTGTCTTTGGGAGAAACAAATGACCTATATTCCTTGATTGTTTTTTTGTGGGAGCCTGAAGTATGTTATGTGGGTGTATTCGGCATAATGAGTGCTATCTCTTTAGATGGTCAACTGAGTAGTTTTAGACCTTGACCTTGCTCATTAGACTGTGGATAGGATGCTTTACTGGTAGTGTATAAATTTGCCCTTTGTAAGATTCAATGCGCTAGTTGGGCGCATCTTGAATGAACGTAGATTGGTCACCAAAATATCTTTAGAGAGGTAATTGCGCAAGAGGTAGTGATCTTGAACCACTTCATGTGAGGCGCACATGGTGAATTCCGTTGTATATGCTTATCGCAAGAGGTGCTGATAAGGTTTATGCTTGGAATCCAGAATTGCGCAGACTGTGGTCGTGTTTTTTTTAAAATCGATCACTTATTTGTTGTGAGATGATGAGATGTTGACACTATTATGGTTTGTGTCATAACGATTAGCAGATGATGATGTCAGCAGGCAAGATTGGCTCACTCACACGAGCAATCACCCTTGGTGCTTGGGAGCGAGCAAGGATGAGACTAGTGGTTTATTTTTATTTGGAGCCAAGAAAGACTTAAATTATCCACTATATATGTCGCCTTGGTTACAACCAAGATGAGGTTGTGTCAAGGACCAAACATGGATGTTAGTACCCACTTTCCATGTTGTGCCTGTTATGATTAACTAGATGCGAGATCTCATTTGGCGCCTGGAAGGTGAGCAAATAGAGAATTCGGGTTAGGCGCTAGAAAGAGACTAGACTAAGATCTGTACGGTGTATCGAGTATGACGTCACTCTTTTGGAAGAGTTACTCCACCGTAGCATGTATTCATACTCCATGTGCTTGGCGACCGAGTAATGAGGTGAAAGAATGGGTCCCTGTTTCCTCACCGTGTGAGTCTTACGTGTCATTATTGATATGACTTTCACTTATGTACCCTTTTGTGACCTTTGACTATGTCACAAGGTAAGGGGTTGATGTTCTGCTACCTTGGTATGTTGCTTGCAGTCATGTATGATTCGGCCTTAAGGGACATCACTGGGAAAGCAGTCAATCCTAAACTAAATGGCATAAGGGCAAGGGGAAGATCATCTTGTATTACATCACATCTGTATATTCACTGCCGGCAACTCACATCGCTCTGTATGAGGCGGATTGAGTGTGAATATATTGCAAGAATTGAGAGGGTCAAACATGCTCTTTTGAGGGATTAGAGATGTTTTTGGACCGGTGTAATTAGATGGGTCTGGGATATATGAGACACTATTTCTATTTTTTGGGTTGATGTCCCTATGCTCGCTCATTTTGAGTTTCTAGTATAGAGCTCCCACATGCAAGTGTTTCTCAGCGGTCGTACGGTTCATTGGCTAGTATGGGATTCTTCAATATTTGGGAGATTGAGATAGAGATGTGGCAGTATCATGCCAACTCATGTGCGAGTGGGAGATGTTGGAAATTGGGCCGGGTATTAGACCCGAATTTGGGCGCCCATGTGGCATGACCCATGGCCCATTCAAATTACCCATGTAATTTGAATTTGATTTCTTGATTATCCTATTTGTTAGGATAACCTTCTATCTATCTACATCCATCCTATCCTTAGGAGATATGGATAGATGGATATATATGGTTATATATCTGAATATATGTTTTAATATATAGAACATCAGATAGGTGATGTGGTTTTTTACCCATAACATTTTTTCCCTGTACTCTCTCTCTAACTCTCTCCCATCAGAGAATGATCCAGCCTTTGCACTGTGACTAGTGTCGGTGATACTCATACTGTAGTATCACTCCATTGCTGGGTGTTCATAGTTAATGGTTGTCAAGCATGTGATTTACCAACAAGGTTCTTCGTTTCGAATTCTTTTACGCAAGGTATGGTTTGAATCCTTTTACCCGTTGCGTTATCTGTATCTTACAACTTAAAAGACTGTTCTTCATTTTTACGTACATATACATCTATGATAAATTGTATGTATATATAATGTTATTTTGACTTTTTTTGTGTGATGTTGTATATGAAGCTTTTCATAGTCATTGTTGCCTATGAAGCACGGGTACAGGTACGAATACGAATACTAGTACTGGTACGATACGGGTACATCAATACGGTAAAATTTTAAAAAAATAGGGTACGGGTAAGGCTTGGTACGCTTGTAAAAAAATATTCATTTTTAATTTAGAGTAATGAAAAAATTAATTAAATGATTTAATTTGTTAAGGTTCAACTTACAATTAACATTTAATGTCAAAAGTAAAGGTATAAATCAAAGTTAAATGTCAATATATTAAATAACTTACAAACCATAGTTTAATTTTAAAATCATGCTAAGTATAAAACAAAAAATAAAAAAGAAGTCTAGTGAAAGGAGTTTTATCTCTGCAGTAGAAGAAAATATTATTTCAACTGAGGTACGGTACGGCTTGGGTATATACTAGGTACGTCTGGATACGCCAAAAATTAAAAAGAAAAAGCTTGGGTATGTGTTGTGTACCCGGTCAGTACGTATGCAGAAGTACCATACGAGGAATATACATATTTGCTCTATCAAAGAGGAATAGACTTTCCAATTCCTCCAAACCAATATTATAGAGAAGAAGAACATTCAATTATCTCCTTGGATTTACTCAATAATTTTATACTATCACCGCCACCTTGGTTTAAATGACATCACTTAAAGGATTTTTCATCATTTTTACGTACATATACATCTACCATAAATTGTATGTATATATATAAAATTTATTTTGATTTTTTTTTTTGTGTGATATTGTGTATGAAGCTTTTCATAGTCATTGTCGCTATATGCTTAGCTAGATATAGTGATCTATCTGCCTATAATTTTCATTTCTTTTACTGTTATTAATTTCCTATGTCAAATGTGTTACAAAGAGATTAAATAACTTCAATTTGATGATGGTATTATTATCCCATGAAAAAAAAAAACACAAAAATTGATGATATTCTAAACATAAAATTTAACAAGGACTTTGAATATTTTGTTAATTACTTTTTTATTTTTCTTTTTGTCCATTTTTTAAAAAAATTTACTGGGTTGTTGATCTTTTGAAGTAATTTACGGCATCATTTCTGGTAACATTTCATTTATACCATAAATTTTATATTTAGAATTGTTATTGTCTTTCAATGATTTATGCACACTTTGTGCTTGCTATGACTCCTAGTAGTTTGAAAAACAGTCTTCACAAAATTACTTTTTAAATTTATCCATATCTTACTTTTCCAGAATTTGTATCGATGTATCCATATTGTGTCATACCTCTATCATGTATCCCATTCCATGCTTTGTAGATTCAACTAGTCACTTAATCTCTACCAATATTACACTTTGAATTTTTTTGCGTGCCGTGACTTCTAGTAGTTTGAAACTAAGACTATTTGGTAGACTAGAAAGTCAACACATACTTGATGTGCTTGAATACATCGTAGGGAAGCATTGCAACTCTTGATAGTGGAGTTATATGCGGAGCATGGGACTGGAAGTAGAGAGCTTACATACTTTATGGTGGTTATGTAACTGTGTATATAAAATAACTATGTGACTCTCAAATGATTTGATTAATTATCACCATCTGAATAAATTAATCAATTTTTATTCAACTTTTTCTAGAAATCTAAAGTCCGACTTTGCTTCGCCAAAATTAGAGTGTTTCCTAATTATAGATAAATAAAGAAAAATAGTTTATCCTAAAAGATTTATGACAATTACTTTTTAATTTATATATATTTTTATTTATGGTCGTATCCTTCAACATAATCCATATCGTACTTTTTTCAGAATTTGTATTGATGTATCCATGTTGTGTCATACCTCTATCTTGTATCCCTCTAGCCATGCTTTATAAATTGTAACTAGTCACCTAATCTCCGCCAATACAATACTTTGTACTTATGTCTTAATGTGAGATAACACAAGTATATTGGAAGAAATACTCTGTAATAATCTAATTGTAGGTTATATAGTACGTGAATGATATTTCTCTGCTCCATGTAGGCATGTTTATATTCTAATTCTAATTTTCATGTTTTATTGTTTATCATAGTGTTAAGACTAATAATCAATCCATTAGAATAGACCTGTGTTTCTAATTCTTCAGTTACTTTCGGGGATGGGAGCAAAATTTTAAGAACCTTAATATTTTACAGTAGTTCCCTTATGGTAGGTCTGAATTTCTGATATCATTTTATTTGTGAGATATTTCATAGTTCTGCATCATCTTTGACTCTCCTAATTCCTGATAACTAACACATCAATATCTAAAGGACTCTAATTTGCTTAGGCTGCATGAAAAACCACCAACTGATCTTAGTTTCTGCATCAACATTAGGAACAATTCTGCAGTTACTTGAACAGATACATTCTTCCATTTTCAATTTTAGCCTGAAACATTTTATTCTTGAATTCATTTTCACAGTGGTGTTGGAGAAAATAGATGAGCAAGAAGGTTTCAAGCTGTTTGGGACCACAGATTCTCATGAACCTGAAAATGCAGTAGAAATACTCGAGCAAAGGGAGCAAAAGGTCTTATTTCATGAATCCACTGAGTTGGGAAGAGCAAGCAACTTGCGCAAAAGTTTAGATTGGGATACTGCTTTTTTCACCAGTGCAGGTATGCTTTTACAAGAAATCTGAAATATTTGGTGCCTTCTGCCAATGTTAACTCATTTCATATGGTTAGAGCAAGTTAAAATTCGAAGTCATTAATGCTTCATGCGTGATCAGGACTTCTAGATCCAGAAGAGTTGTTTATTATAAATAAAGGATTTGAGAAGGTTGAAGCTCACCTATTACCCGTTCATGAATCCACTGAGTTGGGAAGAGCAAGCAACTTGCGCATAAGTTTAGATTGGGATACTGCTTTTTTCACCAGTGCAGGTATGCTTTTACAAGAAATCTGAAATATTTGGTGCCTTCTGCCAATGTTAACTCATTTCATATGGTTAGAGCAAGTTAAAATTTGAAGTCATTAATGCTTCATGCGTGATCAGGACTTCTAGATCCAGAAGAGTTGTTTATTATAAATAAAGGATTTGAGAAGGTTGAAGCTCACCTATTACCCGTAACTCAAGAAGATCTGTGCACGCGGAGATATGCAGACTCAGAAGCTACATTAGATGACATCTCTCGAAATAGGGTATGTGCTATTGATTGTAGTCTTTCATTGTAATTGTTCTAGCATTTATTGAGAAATTAAGTTCTCTTGTATCTAAATATCAGGTGAAATCCACACCAACTTCTAGAAGCCAAAGCGTCTATGTGCAAGGATCAAAAAGAGTTAAGGAGGTTATCCATCCACAAATCGTCCAGGCATGTATAAATTGAAGAAAATGAGATTATATAGTTCTTTTTAGTATTTAGTATGCATAAGTGTTCATCATCTCAATTGCTCAAATTGAAAGGCTGCATTATTATTTATAACTTATAAGTTACAAGTTTGTCCAGGCATGTATAAATCGAAGACAATGAGATTATATAGTTCCTTTTAGTATTTAGTATGCATAAGTGTTCATCTCGATTGCTCAAATTGAAAGGCTGCATTATTATTTATTACTTACAAATCACAAGTTTGTCCAACATTTGGTAGTCTAACATGTTGGATATGTAGACACAAGATTGTGTAAGGAAATGAAATTTTAACTCTAGGATATGAATTAACTGACTCAAATTTATTTGATCAATACAGGATGCTAAAAAGAACATGGTGTCTGTAGGACAAAGAAAAAAGATTTCCTTAGGTGCGGACCATGTCAAGATGGGAAATAAAGTTGCAACCCTTGGATCTGGTAAGAACCATCACATAATTTAAAAGTTCCTTTCTTCCAATTCTAATGGAATTTACATCAAAATGCATTGACTGTTACAAGGAAAGATTTAGTATCCAAGAAATCTGGATTGGGGAACTCATGTTGTTCCACTAGCTCTACAACATCCCTTGAATCATCTTCTTCAGTTTCTATCACTACCAGTAATGATTCATCAGCTTCTTGTTCTCCATCTGGTAGTGCTTCGTCGTTGAAATCTTCCTCAAACTCGAGAAGAAAAGCAGATTCCAGGAAAAGTAGACTTGCTGCCTCTAGTTCAACCTCCAAGACTCCTCTCAGGTGCTTACTAGGAGACAAAATTGTGTTGGAAAATCCTGGTTTGTCCACCCCTTCATTGTCCATGTCAAACCATTCTTCCAATGATCCTGCAAAATCGACCAGAAATTTCAAACCTTCAGGTCTCCGAATGCCATCACCAAAGATTGGGTTCTTTGATGAGGTAGTTTTATTTTCTTCCAATTTGTTTAGTTCTATGTTATGAGTATTATTATTTATTACTTACAAGTTACAATTTTTGTCCAGCATTTGGTAGTCTAACTTGTTGGATATGTAGACACAAGATTGTGTAAGGACATGAAACTTAACTCTAGGATATGAATTAACTAACTCAAATTAATTTGATCAATACAGGATGCTAAAAAGAATGGTGAAGCTAATTCGTTTCCTCGTAAGTCACCCAAGAAATTAAGCAGGATGAACATGGCGTCAGCAGGACAAAGAAAAAAGATTTCCTTAGGTGCGGACCATGTCAAAATGGGAAATAAAGTTGCAACCCTTGGATCTGGTAAGAACCTTCATATAATTTAAAAGTTCTTTTCTTCCACTTCTAATGGAATTTACGTCAAAATGCATTGACTGTTACAGGGAAAGATTTTATATTATCCAAGAAATCTGGATTGGGAAACTCATGTTCCACTAGCTCTACAACATCCCTTGAATCATCTTCTTCAGTTTCTGTCACTACCAGTAGTGCTTCGTCGTTGAAATCTTCCTCAAACTCGAGAAGAAAAGCAGATTCCAGGAAAAGTAGTCTTGCTGCCTCTGGTTCAACCTCCAAGACTCCTCTCAGGTGCTCACTAGGAGACAAAATTGTGTTGGAAAATCCTGGTTTGTCAACCCCTTCATTGTCCATGTCAAACCATTCTTCTTATGAATCACCTGCTAGCTCCATTGATGGATGGTCCTCAGAATCATCATCAACTGCCAACCAAAGCTCCAACTGTTTACAGGTCAGTTGTCATACCAGTACTACTTCCAGAGGAGCTTGTTTAGGAAATGATGCCACCCAAGCATTAAATTTTCAGAGTTTCCCACATGATGAATGTTTCGATGATCAAGAATGTCATCAAACAAGGTTTCCAAATCTATGTCTTGAAGTAGTTAGGGGAACTGCTAATGATCTTGCAAAATCGACCAGAAATTTCAAACCTTCGGGTCTCCGAATGCCATCACCAAGGATTGGGTTCTTTGATGAGGTAGTTTTATTTTCTTCCAATTTGTTTAGTTCTATGTTATGAGTATTACCTTGTGAAGTCAGTATTTCAATCAAGTAAAGCTTATCTGCTTTGGCAGGACAAAGCTATGCTGTCGACGGTAGGTAGAGCGCAGAGTGCTTTGCCTAATATCAGTGGGGTGACAAACAGAAAAAGGCCGGATAAACTTCAGACTACTAGAATTTTACCAGAGAATGGGGATACAAAGCTTGGTTCTGTGCAAAATGGAGTGATAAATCCTTCTTTGAATGCCATTCGCAGATATGCAGCACAGAATCAAGAGCTAGATAAAAATTCCCCAAAAATGTCCAGCACGTCTGCAACCTCGAGAAATTTACCAGGGAAAACTTCAAAAGGTCAGGCTGATACATCTCCTCAATTGTGCAGAGAAAATTGCTCAAGATCTAGTAAAGTTATTGATGGGGGACATAATTCAAAAAAACTAGGCCTGCATTCTAGTTTGAAGGCAGAAAGGAAAAGAACAGAAGGGATATTGAAAAATGAAATGGGCGGAGAGAGCAAGAGGCCAATGACGAAAGAACACGAAAGGGCCAGCAGGCGCCCTCTTGAGAATGACCCTCATTCACTTCATGACAACGAAAAAGAAAACATACCTAGTTTTGGAGATCATGTTAATGGTTTAAATAGATGTTTGGAGGTCATTGATCTCAACAGGGGCGTGGTGATAGAGCTCGAAGGGAAGAGGGGTTGCTCTCATTCCCACCTTGGTGACAATTTCGCTGAAAATGACAGGGCCCCCATATATATATCATCCTTCTCTAAGGAGTACCTTTTTCCCCGCCAGCAGGTTTCACCAAATATGCTGTCAAAGGCTGGACCACTCTCTCTTTCGACGACAGTTGAGTTCATGCCCAACACAAGAACTCCATTGGCGGACAAAAATTCTGCTCCCATGTAGCAGCAGATTAATTCAGGTTTATAACAGAATCAGAATCAACAGTAGACAAGGCAGTGGAAAAGGTGTCAAAACACTCCATTACACGGCATTGGAGATCAGATTTTTATTTTTTATTTTTTTTTTATTATCTGAACCTAGGATTAACATTTCAAGGCATGGGTCTCTGTTCTATATTTCTGTCACCTGAGTTTATTAATCTTTAAGTTGGTTCTTCTGTGAACACTTCTCATATATTAGCAAATTGTCCGATCAACCTTGTCATTTAGTGTTTTTTGATTGTGCAAGAGTTTAATTGGATTGGAGTTCATAGTACTTGTATAGGAAAAATTGTTCCTGAATAAACACATACTATTTGTCGGATCAGATATAATAAATGTGTTGGATTTCTCATCTGTTTTGAGATTTGAATGCTAGCGTATGCTTAGCACATATTAACGTGGAGAAAACAAGTAAGGTAATATAGAACATCATTAAATCCATTGACATTCGAGGCACTGAAGTTAGCCACTGAAAATGCAGCAGTCACTGAAGTTAGCCACTGAAAATGCAGCAGTCACTGATCCTGTTCTGTAAGGATAAATCACTAGTGCAACTCTCTCTCTCTCTCTCTCTCTCTCTCTCTCATTAATATGCTGTGAATAATCTGCAGGAAATTTGAGAGGGAATTTAATTCTGAGCTTGAGAGTCTCGGGCCAATTTTGAGCAGCAGTTCTCAAGCCGAGCCATATTTAACTCATCCTGCTCAGTGGATTCTCAGTGTTGGAAGGGACCAGCAAGTTAGTTCTGACGCTTTGCTCCGTCGTTTTTTGGGTGTAGACAATACTATTTAAGATGCCTTGCTTGCATTTGACTGTATGTATAGGATAGAGAGTTTTGTCCCTTGTTTGATTCTTGAGTTTTGACTGTATGTATAAACTCGTTACACTGCCAACCACCAACATATATAAACTCATGACATTGTATTTTGGGTTTGAATTTGGGGTTAGAGATATAGTTTGTATTAAGGTGGGGGTTCAAAGAGAAAATGGAGGGGTTTCATTTTGTTGGATGGGGGTTCAAAGAAGTGGGGGGGCCAAAGTAAAATGGTGGGGGCAAATAGCAGCCCTCATAATTTAAGATGTCAAATATGGAATGCCTTAAAACTCACATTAGCATTTCATCACAGAAATATGGATTTCAACATATAACTTATAAAAAAGCAAAAAGAGAAAAAAGGCTTTCAATATATGAAAGCAAGAAGAATGTTTGCATAGCTAGGAGCAAGACTAAAGTGAGTGAAATTTAGGTAAAAATGAAGGAGCATAGATCCTATTGGCTGAAAGCTATCTTTGACATGTATATTACCAATGCTGTCCTCTACTGTGTCCTAAATATTTGTTACTAACAGTGACTGCCTGCCCTTCCTGTCTCTACTTTACTGTATAAATCTTATAATTTTAGACTGTTTGCTGCATTTTGCGGATTAGTCCTGTTGTACCTCTCTAGATTGTGATTCCATTGTTATTGGTCTATGTTTTTATTTATTTTCCCTGACAAAATCCTTCGAATTACTGACGTCAAATTGGTGTTTCTTGTTGTAGATTGAGTGTCTAAATGTAATCATCCTTACTGCAACAAATGTTGCCGAGCTGGACGGGCACTGGGATTGTCTGATTGAATTAACAAATTCTAGTGGCCTTCTAGCATTGGCGGAACCGTTTGTATCTAAGCGCTCGAGAACCACTCAGTCAGATGTACGTGCCAAGTTTACTATTCTGTACTTTGTTATTTTTTTTTTCAGTTTCCATGATTTTGTTATTGTATGGTAGTCTCTGCTAGAAAAGAAGATTTTTTGTTTTGCCTTCGTGTTTGCCACTTGATTTCTGCCCACCCTTGAATTTCCCTTCATTATACACACAATAATTTTCCCTTTTCTTGCTATGTGTTGTTTGGGTTTTACACAACTGGCAGGAAAACGAAATATAAATAACAAAAGGATAAATTTGCCTCCATTTCACTGTCGGTTAGTCTGTACAAAAACTGAACATAGAAATGCAAAAGGGGGCAAAAAATGGTTCAATCAAGAGCCTGGTTATAAATAAGGAAAGATAATAGAGCATTATTTAATAAAACAAATAGCAAGAGCAATATTTTTGCTCAATATTTTTGCTCAATTTAGAAATTGAGCAAAAATAGAAGAAAGCTGAAGGAGGACATAGGTTGAGATTGTACAAAAGGAGGTGATTGTCTTAGACTAATTGAGGACATGACTTTTAATAGGAACTAACCGGAGAAAACAGTTCAACCCCAAGTAATTGGGATGGAGGCTTGTTAAGTTGAGTCAATTTGAGATTGAAGAATAAATTGTGTTGCTTATTGTCATGAAAAGGATAATAATATTGAGAAGATTTTTTTGTGGTTTTTGTTAGGAGTGAGGCTTTGACATTGCTTTAATAGCCCTCCTCGAGAATTTTTTCCTCACCAGCTCAAAGAATTTTGTGGATGAATTCTAAGTCAGATTTAATATTTATATTTCACTTATTTTATTTTATGTTATTTTTTATTTTTTGGTGGCATGTTTCCCTTTATGCTCTAGTTTATACGTGCATGGGTACTCTCACACTTAGGTCCATGAGAGTACTTAACTCAATATTTGGGTATTGCAAGCTAGCAGGAAGTGTCGACATTGTTGAACTGTTAGATCATTATTCTTTGAGCCAACTTGGCTGGTAATCATTGTCTTCTTGTGCCGATGCCATGTTCAAATTCCTTTCAACAGTTTTTCTGGTATATCCATCTACTTCTTCCTTGGTACTCTGTGAATCGGGGTAGGTAGAACTTATCAATGAGGAAACAGGTAAACATTGCATTCGTATGGGAATGGAGTGGTCAATATTGCATATTTTGAAAGTTTTGGTGAAATTGTTGCTAGGCTTGGTTTGTGTGAGTAATGCTTAATCAAATAGTTGTGCAATAGCTTTTGTTTGTGGTGTCATTGATTCTTGATGTGTTCTACCTAATACAGGTAGAAACTGCTCAACCTCTATCAAAACTGTGTCTTGAATTCCCAGATCTTTACATAGGTGAGCATCTTTAGTTTTAACTGTGATTGGGAACTATAATATAACCATTTCTTTCTCTTCTAATTGTGTTATTTTTTTTGAAACATCAAGGTTGCTATCGTGAATCCAGAACTGGTCCCCTTGTTATTAGTTTTGAAGGCAAGGTACGGGGATAATTGCACGATGATGTCAATTAGTTCAAAATATATTTAATCCTTAACAATATGTTATTTCGAATGATAAAGACCTTCTTCCCATGATTGGCTGCAGGATCAATCAAGAGTAGAAGCAGCTGCGGAAGCACTTTGCAAGAAGTTTCATCCTGGGGCTTTCTATGAAATCAATTGACTTGAGGGGGGTGAAATTGCTCGTCTTTGAACCATAGCCTGCGCGGGCATTGACTGAGCTTTGTTGTAGCGGCGTCAGGCGGCCTTTCTATCGGGGGATTAAGATAGTTGGTGGGTGGGTGGCATTGGAATTACAACGGGGGAAAGGTTTATTTTATCTTAAAATCATTAAGAAAATAATCAAAAATTTAAAAATTGAACAATTTCGGAACTTGTAAAGACCTTGATTTAATTTTTAGGAAGGGAATTGTTAAGCACTGTTGTCAGGCTAGTAACAAGCGCACAAGACAATGTATTAGTTGTTGGGCAAAGGAAAGAAATGTTGTTGCTGAACCAATTGAAACTCAGTGCCTTTTTCGCATTTAGTTAATCTAAAAAAACTATATATAAAAATAAAAAAAAAAAACCTCTAGTCTTGGTGATGCGATAGATATTATAGTTTCTTGTTTTTATATATCTATCTGATTCTAAGGATGAGAATTGTGTCACAAACCTCATCTTTTACTGTGTGAAGTCGGCCAAACAACTGAAAGGACAACCAAACAAAATGAAATTGACCCATGGTCTAGGAAGTGACGCCAAACAAATACGACTTACTAAGAGCATCTCCAATCGTTCATTTCTTTTTTTATCAAATCTAAAAAAAAAATAGGTTGTTTTTTCAATTTGATACGGCTTCCTTCAACGGTGAGTATCAAACTTGTCGAACAAAATATATGCAGAATTGAGGGAAGGGTCATCCGGTGCGTCGACCGGTAAGACTAATTTTTTTTTTTTTTTTTTAAAACCTGTTTAAACCTACCTATTTGAAAGGGAACCGGTCGACCGGTTGGTCAACCGGCCAGACATGCGGCTAGTTGACTAGTTGGTCTCCCCAACGTTAAAACACAGTAAAATAGTGAAATCTGGAGCCTGTTTCACTTTGATGAATTTTTTATTCCATTCTCATTTTGATACCAATTTGTTGAAACCATTGGAGCTCCAAAAAGCGACTTTTTTACCAAATTTCAAATCTGATGCAAGGTTTGATGAACCGTTGGAGATGGCCTAACAAGTAAAAATAAATGTTAAACAAGCAACTTTAAAATAAAACATTTTAATACACTTTTACAAATGAAAACCCAACAGTTAGAAGGGCAATTTTGGTTAAGAGACTTACTTGTAAGTCTTAATAAGTCGATTTTATTCTCTAATAAGTCATGTGAGAATTAATGACATTTTTCATCAAATATTATTAGAAAAGTAACTAATTGTTAATTTTTAATGACAATTTAAAAATTGTCACAAAATGTCACTAATTAGTATAAGTTTTAGTGACAATTTAAAAAAATTGTCACAAATTAACTTTCAGCGACAGTTTAAAAAATTCGTCATAGAAAAACATCACTAATTGTAAATTTTAGTGATAATTTATAAAAAACGTGAAAAAAGAAGTCATTGATTGTCAAATTTTAACGACATATGCAAAAACATGTTACAAAAAATTATTTTTAATGACGGCTTTACTAAGACTTATTTTTAATAAAAATTGATAGAAATTAAGTTTAACTATTAGGACTTATTAATAGTTTGCTCTTTTGGTTATTCACGATTAATTATCCTGATGGATAGAGCTGACATTTTTTTAAAATCCTATTAAATTGGTGTAAAAAAGAAAAAAGAAAAAAAAGAAGTGAAAAGACCATGTGACAAGAGTTATCCAATACAATAGGACTGAATTATTATTATTGTTTTTTTAGATAGAATAGGACTGAATTATTGGAGTGACGATTTCATGTCACCATTAAAAAGTGTAGCAACAAGTTAACATTATTGTAGACCATAAATGTCAGTCCACAACATGCTTCCCTGCAATCTTCCAAATCCATATCCCATTTGCTAATGATAAAGCAAAAATAGATTTAAAAAAAGTTTAAAAAACACAAACTAATCACAAAATTAAATACAATCTTTTGATAGGAGATATATCTCATACTTTTATGAGTTTTATATTCATGAAAGAAAGTTGTGTTTAATTCTATAATTGATTTATGTGAAGAAAAAAAAAAACTAAAATAGACAAGTGGTGAGCCTAATTTGGTCAATTAATTTTTTATAATTAAACCTGAGTTACTACATAATTTATTTTTTAGATGCTAGTTGGAAAGGAATCTGCTTACCTTAAGAGGAAAGATATTACAAAGCGTTCGTCTCCATCTCTTTTCATTTATTTTGGACGTGGAATTTTATAGATTTTTATAAAAATTTTAAAATCGTTCTTGAAGCCATCATTTATACTAAATTAAAAAAATTCACAAAACCAAAACCATAATACACAGTTGGTTTTAGTTCCTCAACTAACAAAAGCAAACAGTTTGTTTCAGTGTTAAATTTTTGTTCAATCTCGACTGAATTGAACTACTTACACTCCTAATTGTATCTCTAAAATTTTAGAAAGAATTATACTGTGAATTTATTGAGAAATATCACTTGACTGCGTCACATGCTGACATTCTACTTACCCAATACAAATAAAATAAAAAAGAAATGGAGGACAACTTTGCATATTATTATAATTTTTAATTCCTCCATTGATTGAAATATGCATGCACCAAAGCTGTATTTGCATACCCAAAATTGCCCTCCACAAAAAAATATATATATATATTTTAATCCAGATTTTTGTCAAGAATTAATTTGTGCGGTAAAAATTAAATTGGTGAAGTATGAGTCCATATATAAAAGGAATTTGAATCATAAATTGTTATTTCTAAATAAAATTTTAAATATAAATTTTGAATTTGTAATCCCTTTGAAAGAAAATTGAACAAGTAGGTCCACATTTCAAAACCCTTAAAATGACCTAAAACAAAAAAAAGAAAACAATAGTAAAACCCACTAGCCTGTTCATAGTTGTCTTATTTATCATGGAATCCAGTAATAAATTAGTTGGTGTTGATTGTAGCAATGGTCATTAATTTTTGGGAAAATTGCAAATTCAGTATAGATTTTTTTTTTTTAATTAGTGATAAATCTTTTCAACTTCAATAATTAAAATTATAAATTTTCCATACATTTATAAATATTTTGTGAAATCTCAACTGAATTGTAATTTTTTCCTTAATTTTTTTTTTGGTCTCTTTTATTTGTTTTCTTCATGTTTCTTTTGCCCCTTTGTCTTCTTGTCTTTCCTATCTTTTCAATTTGTAAACAATAGCACATATATATGAGCATCATCCTTTTTCTATTTTAATTGATGTTTGATAATTTAATTTAATATTTAAAATTAAATGTATTAAATAAAATTTAATTAAATTTGTTTGATAATTAAAGTTTAATATTACTTAAAAATTTAAGTAACTTTAAAAATATAAGTTAAAAGTTAAAAAAATTTGAGTAATTAAATTTATAATTACTTATGCATAAGTATTAACGTGCACTATTATTACTCTATTACTGTTGCCATCATCATCACCATAACCCTCACGATTGCCACTACCACTGTCACTGCCACTGCCACTGTCACTGCCTCGATTGTCGTCATCACGATAGATATCAACCATTATTTTATTATTACCACCACTACTGCGGTCATCTCTGCCACTACTATCACTTCATCACCACTACCACAAGTACTATAATCTTTCATCTCCACCACTATCCCTACCTCTATTATATTCAGCACAATTATCATTACACCACCACGCTTCTCCACCATCACCACCACAACTATTGCTCCACCTCAACCACCATCACCATTGATAACATAGTCACCACAGTTGCCCCTGTCACCTCCTCCCCTTCGACCACCACTTTACCACCTCACAACTTAACATAAAAATTGAAGGATAAAATTTTAAAAATAACAAATTTAAATCAAACAATTTACTTTAGTTTAACAATATAAAAATTAGAACTTTCAAATTTTATTTTATACATATGAATTAATTTGTTTTGGTTCAATACTTCAATTTTTACCGAATAATTTTTTCTTAAAATTCAATATTCAATTTTTGATACTTGATTTTTAATTTAAAGTTTTATCAACATCACTTTAATCATCTGCATCTCCCAAACTCTCTTCTCATTATACAATATAAATAATTTATTTATTTTAATTAAGTGTTAATACATAGTAAAAATGAGAAGAGAGTTTGATTTGAGACGTAAAAAAATTGCCGAACCTTCTTCCTACGTCTTGGCTCGGGGAGTTTCCACTGCAAATTGGTATGCAAATTGTAAATATATATTTTTTCTTTTTCTTTTTGAGTCATCATTAAAGATTGCATATGCTTGCTTTAAAGACTAGAATTTCTGGTCTTCTCCAACTTCATTTAAGTAAAAAAGTGTAGAAAGAAAGTTGAAGCATTTTTAATGGAAATATTAAATTTATGTTTTAATTGACAAAAAGTGATAAAAAAAAAATTTGTGTGTTAAGTGTTTGATGATTTAATGAGTGTATGGATATTTCAATAGAGAAGAAAAAACATGTGTTAAATTTAAAATCTACTTAAATGTGTATAAATATAAAAATAAAATATATATAAAAAATGATAATGCTATATATGGTAAGTTCAAAAGGTGTACCATATACACCCTTCTTATACATTTTTTGGGTGCATTTTACTCATTTTTGTGGTAAATGTCACGTATTTTTCTTGATAGAATTATGATGATTTGTGGTTAAAAAATGAAATTATGCATTTTGTGGTAATATTATGCATTTTTGACATAATATTTCACATTTTTTGGTTAGAAAATGATTTCATTAAAAATTTGTAACATTACTACAAAATGTGCAATTTCATTTTTAAACCATTAATTGTATTAATTTAATCAAAAAAAAAATAAAAATACACAACATATTTGCCATAACAATACATAACATATACATCATAAAAATTAATTGAGCCCAAATTATATTGTATTTAGACAGCTAAAAATTAATCCCCGAGCCCAGTTAACAATTAGGAGCCCAGTTAACAAATTCAAATCTTATTTTTAAATTTTTGTGCTCTTTTGGGAAGCTGGTAAGAAGCCAACTTCTAACTTTTTACCAATTTTGGGTCACATCATCTCTCACATAACTTACCCACAAAAAGGCTTAATACGCTAAAAAAGTAAAAAAAATCAACTTTTTATCAACTTCCCAAAACAACTCAACTAATCTCTTAAAGTTTTGAAACTGTTATCAATGACAAATTACGAGAGTTTCACACCACTGGATCAAGAGATTAAAAAAAAAAAAAAAAAAAAAAAAAACCCTTTCAATAGAGGAATCATAATTATTGATTTTTTTGGGAAAAAGATTTAATGAAAAAAAAACTAATATGAAAATTGACTATGCTAAAATATCATAAAAAATATTTTTTTTCTTTTATATTGAAACAAACAAATACATAATTTTAAGGGTAAATTACAAATACACCCATTGAGATTTAATTAAAATACGAATCACCTCCTGTGATTCTAGAAATTACATCTCACCTCCTGAGGTTTCTAATTTCATAACAAATCGCTCATTTTATTAATAAATCATGAAATCAATTAATAATTTTTAATGATGTTAGAAATATATTTTAATTAATAATTTAGATAATTTTATTATTGTATGGGAGAACAATTATGAGTTTTATTTTTTTAGTTAATTCTGTTAAATAAAAATTATTGACAAAATAATGTTTATAATTTTTTAAATCATAAAAAATAATTTATAATTTACCTTAATTTTAACAAAGTCATGTTGAGTTTGTTGATAACCCTTCCAAAAGAAAACAAAATAACGCTAAGTGGGAATTCTGTGTGAACCACAAAAAAAAAAAAAAAAAAGGTTCTGTTTACTTGTCTTCTTTTTTTTCAGATGGATTCTTTTTAATATTTTAATATTTTTTTGTTTTTAATAATTACTGTTCAAAAGTGGTGTGCCGGCGCCACACGGAAACATTTTAACAACCATCTTGGCTTGATTTTTTTAAAATTAAGATTTTATAAAATAAATAATATATAATATTCTTATAGTAGTTGGAATCTTTTAATATTTTTAAAGAGAACATTTGATACAAAAAAATTTTGTTCTGACAAAGAAATTTTAAAAATTTTACTAATTTCACAAAGAAATTTTAAAATTTCTCTGATAGAGAGAAATTTTATTGAGGGATCTTAATTAAAAAAAAATATTGAACCTCTCTTACTATCCAAAGTTAGAGAGAGATATTTCATTAATTTTTCTTTAATCTAAATATACTTAAAAATTATAATATTTATGAATTTTTACAAAAAATATAGATAATATTAAATCTAGATGCAGATCATATTATACGAAGTTTAAATTTGCATAAATTACACTCAGAGTCCTTGTTTGCATCTTGTATCAACTTTATCCATAATTTTTAAAAAATATATCCATTTAGTTGACTTGATAATGTCTTTTTAAAAATATCAAGAGATAAAATAATTTAATTGCTCTTCTCAAAGAGTTTGAGGGGTCGCCTTCTAAGTTAAAATGATTCAATTTTTTTTAAGTGAACCATTTTGCCCATGATTCAATTTCGTAACGAATGTCATGGTTTGTATTAAATTAACACAATATAAAAAAAATTAAGGACAAAACTGATACAATCAAAATTATAGAGACTCAATTGGTACAAAGATAAATTACAAGGATTACAAATGTAATATGGGCTTCAAATTTTAAACAATTTAATGATTTTTTTTTTTTTTTACCAATTAACACTCTAACTATAGATGTTAGATTGATCATAATTGGATGTTTTAAGGAATTAGCTGAGTTATAACTGGAATCGTGATAAATAAACTAAGAAACATAAGTTACGAGTTTGAATCTCACAAAACTCTTGAACCTTTTGAGATTATTTTGAAACTTATGTTTAGTAATTACTTAATATTCACTCAATATGTGCGAATTGATATATGTAAAATAAAATATTCATCGGAACAAAGCTCTGAATATTCCACTAAACATAAAAAAAAAGGTAGTTAGAGAACTATTATAAAGTGTACGAAATGAAATGAAATGAACCTTTTTACTTATTTTTTAGGCCTTTATTTGTTGACTTTCAATTCTTGAGATTAATGTCGCTGAGTAATCTTTTTTGTGGCTTATAAAGACTTTGACTGGTGACTTGAGGACTCAAGGTTACTTTTTAAAATTTTTAATTTTTAAATTTATTTTTAGGTTGGGCTCTAAAAAAAAGCTTTTTTTTCAAGTTTAAATATGATTGAATCGTTATGTTCAGGTTCGTTGGATTCACTACGGATCTCGTAAATCAAGCCGTTCCGATAATCATATCATTTTTATTTTAGTGCGTTTAGTCTATTTTCAAAAATACACATGTAGTCTATTTTTTTATATATTTGTTCACAAATATTTTATTTTTTTAATGTATCTAAAATTAAGTGCATTTAAAAATTTAAAAAGTTTTATTAAAAATTGAAAAAAATTACTAAAAACAAAAAATGAAAAACTTAAAAATAATTTTCAAAGAGTAAATTATTATTATTATTTTTTAAATTTGTGCAATGAGTGCTCAAAAGCTGTGGGCAATATAGAAAGAGTTTTTATCCAAATCAATACATTGAAAATTGAGTAATGCAAGAGTCCTAAAAGTTTCATTAAAATCTTTACTAAATGTTTTATATTATGTGGATCTCATAATCATGTGAAACATTTGGTAGAAATTTTAATCAAAACTTTAAAGTCTCTAACATTTTTGTTGAAAATTATTTTATTCGTATAACTTGGACGAGATAGATTAAAATAGTGTATTGAGCCCTATTTCAAAGTGTGATTGGCTCACTTAAAATAAAATATTTTACTGTATTATCAGAAAACAAAATTGGAGAGAGCATGAATCATTGGAGTTATCAGGTCAGTAGTGCAAAGTCTATAAACAATTAGTAATCGATAAAATCATCACACTGTGAACTCAATAATTCAAGCTATCACGGAAAATATCAATTCCGTGTTGAAAAATCTAAAAACTTTTGAGATTGTGATTTATAATTAGAATTAAATTTGAACAGTGAATAACAATTTTCAATCAAATAAAAAATGATCTAATTAGATAATAATATAAATCATCAAGTCAATACGATAGTGATTTAGATTATTTCTAAACAATCAACAAAAGCGACACAACGATATAACGTGAAAAATTTACAATTAGAGCACCTCCAATTGTGATTAAAAATCACGGACGAAAATCACAAAATAATTTACTAAGAAGACAAATGAATTACACAATATAACCATTAATTACCAAGCGAATCCACGCCTAAATTGAATCGAACTTGTTATGCCTCTTCCAACAGTGTCTTCACCTCAAAATTGCTTCGCCAAATGTTGAATTCATAACGCCAAACTCAAATCTACGACAAAGAGCCACTTTGGAATTCACCAAAGCCTCCAAACTCAAGTTCTACAGAATCCAGTGATGAATCTCTTTTTAGAATGAATTTGAATGAAAGAAATCCCTTGATGATCTTCAATATAAAACTTGTTAATCCATTGATCACCTTCAATTCATCAAGGTAAACAATCAATAAACACCCTTTAATATAGAACGCTTTGCCTTATCTCTTTAGAGAGAATTCTGGAAGGGTTAGCCCTAAATTATGCATATAAGGCGATTTAAAAGATCCAGAGTGGTGATGACTGCTCGAGCACAGAAATGACCGCTTGAGTGGTGTGTCTGAAAGGCGATTCCAACAACATTCCACCTGTCATTTCGCTCGAGTGCAAGACTTACTGCTCAAGCAATAAAGCACAACTCTCAGTATCTCTGTCTCTCTGAAATCAAATAGAGATACAGACAGAGATACGGGGATGTTCCAAATTAGCAATCGAGCGCACACTTAACTGTTCGAGCGGTCCAAGAAGTTTGACAAGATCAATAAAAGATTATGAGCATACAAACCTTTCCTCTAGCACAAACACCTTTGCTCAAACACAAATTGAGTTGGATTCACATCTAAAATTTCAAATTGCCTACCTAATAAAATAAACAAGATAAAAGGGTGGATTAAATAAAAAAGGGTAAATTACACTGACACCCCCTGGGGTTTATGTTTATTACAGTTCCCTCCCTCACATTTGGAAAATTACACTGACCCCCCTGTTAATTTAATTTTATATATGATGATCATTACGGTGAGGGGGGGAACTGTTATGTAGTTTTAAACCTCAGGGGGCAATCTGTAATGAAACTTTAAACCTCAGGGAAGGGGATATAATTTTCAAAAGGTGAGGGAGAACTATAATAAACATAAAACTCAGGGGTGTCAATATAATTTACCCAATAAAAAAAGAAAAAAAAAAAAAGAAAGAAGGAGAAAAGGCCCAGATTCCACTAACCCAAAAAAAAAAAAATCCAAAACGAAAAAGAGAAAATGTAACCCTACTAGCTTTTGAAGCATGAAAACCGCAGATTCCCTTTTGCTTGTAATTTGTGCTAAATGACAACTAAATAAGTCATCTTATCTTCTATTTTATATTGGGTAATCATTTAGTAATGGGACACTTTTTTATAAATATTTTTTTACCTATTTATATTCTATTTAGTTCACATTATTTTTTTATATTCTAATAAGTTTTATGAGTGACATATTAAAATATCCCTAATAATATTCACATTTATAGTATAAATGTTCACACCGTTAATGTGAATGTTCATACAATCAGTGTGAATGTTAATATGTCAATGTGAATGTTCACATTTACAGTGTGAACATTCACACCATCAATGTAAATATTCATATTGTAAAATATGAATATTCACATCACCAAATTGCTAACCGTTCAAAAAATATTTGTAAGGATAGAAATGTCCATAAAACACTTTAAATATGAGAATTAGGATTTGGTAGATCAAATGTTCAAATAATAGGACTTATTGGAATACAAAAATATCTAATGAACTAATTGGAATACGAATACTTAAAAAAAAGGATTTTCTAATAAATTTCCTCCTAGATTATCATGGGACATTATTTACATAATGTTTTAAATTAATTATATAGCAAAATTTTTTATAAATAGAACATGTTAACTCACCATTATTAAATAGTGGATAAATGATGACTAACTTTTCATGTGTATTACAGTTTTTATTAAATAAAATTACCACGTAAATAATATCACATCATTAAAATATCTAATAATTTTTCTATATATAGCTATAAGCATGCTTCAATCAAAACACACAAGTCATCATTAACTTCTTTGAGTTACCGAGAGAAAATCAGAGAGAACAATTCTTCATTTTTAGTCAAGAATGGCAGCTCAAGTAGGTAGATTCATGGCCAAGACCATGGTCCTAAAGAATTGTGGAATATATTGCAGGTGATAAAGTTGCAGTTATACAACTAAGAAGATGTGCATCTACGAGTTTCCATTGGAAATAGGCAGGATTATCAACATCTGATCCAGAAGCATCTTTGATTGTGATGGATGGACAAGGTGATCAACAATTCCAAGCAAATCAGTAGCTTTCAAAATATTCTGAGTTTGATTTTTCCAAATCAAAAAATTTGAAGCATCAAGTTTGACAGTGATAAACGAAGACAGATTGGAAATTAAAAAGAAAGATTAGAAGGAATCGAAGACATCGAATAAGAAGATGAATTGGATTCAAACACAGATGAGGATCAACTCGCAAGAGATTGAAGCTCTGATACCATGTGGAAAGTTAGAATTCAACACAGAGATTTAAGATTTAGATATTTTCATTGATAGCTCTCTCTCACACTTTTCAACTCTCTCAGGATAGCATCTATATAGAAGCCTAATACATTCTTCTTGAATCTCTAACAGATTTGCATATCTCAAGTTAGTTATAATTGAGAGATGAACTAGTCTCATATCTTTCAGCACACGTGGAATCCATAACAGCTTTTTCAACTGTGGCTCAAGGTGTGGCTTGCTTCTGCAACTGTGGCTGAAGTGTGGTTTGAGCTGAAGTTGAAGCTGAGACTGCAGCTGAACTTTGTTCGGTCATTGGCTCAGTAGTCTCAACACATGTACATTGTAATGAGTTTTATTCCTCTTGTATTTATTTAGAATTTCTCTCCTTTAATTAATTTTTTATTTTTTATTTTGGTAATAATGATATGTTGTATTTCATTTTCAATGTAATGTTGGTAAAATTATAATGTTCAATGATGTCTTCCCTAGCATGCCAAATTAAAGTACTTGATAGCCCAGCTTAAAAAGCATTTCTAAATTTTTTTATTGAAAGTAATTTCCATTTTTTAATTTTATAAAAAGAAATGTGTTTTGTTTGGTTCTTACCCTAGCATAAAATTTGTTTTCTTATTATATTTATTGTGTATGTCATACACAATTCAACTCCTAAAATGGGAGAAAAAACATGCCCTTTTGTGAAAGGAATTGAACCTTTGAGTTTATAGGGAGATGCAACCACTCAAGAGAAATAAATTTTGTATTTTGAGAAATTAATTTAAGAAATTACTTGATGATGACAACTATACTTTCAAACCTTCTTAATTATAACTTTTGAATTGATGGGTAAGTAAAAAGAACTAGATATGGAATTAGAAATCAAATATATCAAACAAAGTAGTGAATGTTGCATTACACATAATTGATTCTCATACCATATGTTTTAAAATAATTTCTCAATAAGTGGGTATTGAATTAAATCTATTGATTAGCTTAAGTGCGTATAAGTATAGAAAAAGTAGAGTGGACCTAATGGTTGGGGCAGCAAATTGGTCACAGCTCATTTAGTCTTAATTTGGGGATGTATAATTAACTATAGTTAGGTAAACCTTACTTGAAGTTTGGCCTTTAACTTTTTTCTAACTGAGAATGAACTATGCTTTAGTTTGTCTTAAATTTGGTCACGGAAATTCTCGAGACACGAAAATCTTAAGATATGATTCAATAATTAAAAATGTAATGAGACAGGAGAAAAAAAAAAAAAAAAAAAAAAACTGGGAACTCAGAATTATATATCCCAGACAATTTGCATATATTTTTTTCAATAGTTTGATATTTATTATTTAAAATAAAGAAAATATATTTATTATATCATATTACAAAATCCGTATTTGGTCAATGAATTCCAAACTTTTATGAAAATATAAAAGTATAGGCTATTTGATAATAGGGTAATATTCAGAAATTTAATCTGAATAGTACACTAAGTAAAATATTTTTAAATTTTAAATGAAAGCCTAAGAAAATCTAAATTAAACCACCGGCAGTCATAATCAAAGAGATCATAATATAATAATCAAATGTCACTTAAGATACAATCAAAAAATTTTAGTCATAACAAAAATAACAACTACAATAGATGATAATTAGGTCATAACTAAAAAATACAATGAAACATATCAAGTCATAATCAACGCTACAATAGATCATAATTAAAAATCATAAAAGATTATAATTGAAGCATATGATATACCCTTTCAAGAATAATACATATTATTTAAAGAATTTAAAATCTGAATAAAAGTCCCATATAAATTGGGTTTAGGCTAAAAAATAAAAGAAAAGAATATTGTCAATTTCATTAGTAATAATAATTTTTTTTACAACACTTAAAGATTGTGTCACAAATAATCCCAATACAAAAAAAATCATTTTAGTGGGTACGAATTATGGGTCAGTAATTCTGTTTACCCAAAAAAATAATCTCAAATTTCTACCGGCGTAACAAGATTGTGTGATTAAGATTGAATTCATTTAATATGAGATTATACATAGAATAAATTCAAACCACAAGTTAATAATTCTAAATAAATTTTGAAAAGGATTTTTGGTTTTTTGGGGTAAAATAGAATTAAAAGATAAAATATGCTAAAATAACTAATAAGACAAAATGTCATATCAAATTCATAATTATTTTATTTTTTCTCTCACAAATATCATATTCAACTATAAAAAAATCTCACCCTCTCCTCGAACATAACTATTTTAACCTATTAAAATAGTCAATATTTAAAATAACCTATTAAAATAGCCAACTTCTCAAATGTGAAGGCTCCGTTAGGATTGTTTTGGAAATATAGTTAAACAAAAATGGTAGACACCTCAAAAATTCTACCAAAAATTCTAACAAATGTCTCACATGGGTGTGGGATCTACATGGGACACATTGTATGGGTTCCACACCCATGTGAGACATTTGATAGAAACTTTGGTATAATTTTTGGGATCTCTAGCATTACTCATAGTTAAAAGTTAACTTTTTAAATTTTTTTTTCCAAAAAAAACGTGTAAAAAATATTAAAAATAATATGACCTAAAATGAATTAAAAGTTAAAAAATAATTTTTAACCATCCTTTTAAAATAGCCGTAGAAAGCTACTGTTGGGGATTACCCATTAATATCATGCGTGCCAACCACCAACATATATAAACTCGTTACACTGCCAACCACCAACATATATAAACTCATGACACTGTATTTTGTAAGAGTATTCACACTAGTCTCTATAAATTAAAATTTTTAATTACATATAGTTAGCAAATCATGAAACAATGCTCCATCTGACTCAAAAAACTAATTTACTGGCAATTGAATAGTTTATCTTCTTTTCTTTTTTTTTGTTGGGGGGGGGGGAGAATAAACTTTATCTCCACTATTTTGACTTTTTTGAGTATTTTTCATTGAGGGAATGAATGATAAAATAGAATTAGAATAGAGAGTCTAATGAATGATACAGTTAAAACAGTAATTAATTAAAATAAGAAATTAGTTTTTTTAAATTAGAATTTGGCTCAAAATTTGTTGAAACTGATGTGAATGTTCTAATTAATCATAGAGAAGAAGGTTGTTAGATATTAAAAGAATTTGTTTTTTTTTTTCTCACACATTAGAGCATCTCCAATGGCAAGCTATTGGAACTGCCATTGCCAAAATTTAGCAATAGTCTCCAAAAATCTTACTCCAGTGGACTGCTATAACCCTTGTTAAATTTGACAATTGCCATTTTCTCTGTCAAATTTGGCAACACGTTTGGCAATCATCATCCAAGCAAATAGAATTTGGCTCCAAAATTTCTATGGAACAAACAAACACATTGGGAAAAATCCAGCAGCAATACAATAATAATAAAAAATACTATTTTCTAGATTTTTGGATATGGAGATAAAGGCAAACCCCCCCTCCAAACAGAACATATATATATATAACAAATTTAGAAAACAACAACAACAATCACTACAAAGACAATAATCAAACAATTTCAGAGAAATTTCAAGCAATCTCAAACAAAGCAAAAAGAATCCCAACTAATTTCAAGCAAATTTCAAACAATTTCATAAATGAAATTTCACAAAAATAAATACTTGGAAAGGGGTTAGAAGTTTCTTCATCTTCTTCACTCAATTTTGTAGTGGTATCAAATGGTGGGGTAAATTTTATATATATATATAATTTTTTATATTTGTCTAGTCAGATAGAATGTAAATATTTAATTTTTTTTGGAAAAAATTTGAAAAAGGTCATAAAAGATAAAAAAAAAATAAACAATAAAAAAATCATCAAAAAACACATAACCTAAAATCCTATTCAAGACTTATAAAAAATTTTAAAAAAATTCTGGAAATATTTTTGATTTAAAATATAAAAATAACAGGTGTAAACAAAAAAAAAATCGAACACTGTTTTGATCAACAAGTTGAACGTCCGAGTTAGCCAAATTTTCCCGCCTAGAAAAGAGTTTTCAAAAGTGGGTGTAGAATTATAATTTGAAAATTCAAAACAAATACTACACTAAAATCAATGGGTGGAAATGTGTTTGGAGAGCTTCTCCAAACGCAGCCAAATTTTTTGTCAAATTAAGGATGAACCAAATCTTTCACTAAATTTTCAATAAGCTTTTTTCTTTTAAATTTGATTCCGTCCCAAAATAATAGTCTATTTTGGAGAATTTAATTTTTTTTAGTAATACAATTATTACATTTTGAAAAATTAATTTTCAAAATTATCCTTTGATAGTACAGTATATTTTTTAGGAAATATCAATTATCATAATTATACTTTTTTGTGTTGTTAATAAATTTTTTTTAAAAAAGAGAACAAAATAAGAAATTTATATTACCCAAAATGGAATTTTCGGAGGATTCGGTGCAAGGGATTCGAGCTCCCAAATAAAACCCTATAAACAAACATTCAACGCAAATAAAGAAGTGCAATCATACTTTGAAAACCATTCCAAACTTCCTTCCGATGTAACCAAAAAAAAAGAGAACCATTCCAAACAGAGTCCAAAATTCTCTCTCCCCGCAATCTCTCTCTCTCTCCCTCCATAAATACCTACCCCTCTCTTCCTCACCTTCCACATCCTACATTAACTCTCTCTCTCTCTCTCTCTCTCTCTCTCTCTGTCTCTCTGTACACACACAGGGTCTTTTGTTAGAATGGCAAAGGAAGTTGAGGAAACAGTAGTAACAGAGCAGGAGTTCTCAGCCAAGGACTACCACGACCCGCCTCCGGCTCCGCTAGTGGACGTGGTGGAGCTGACAAAATGGTCGTTCTACAGAGCTATCATTGCAGAGTTCATAGCCACACTTCTCTTCCTCTACATCACCGTCCTCACCGTCATCGATTACAAGAGCCAGATTGACCCCATCAAGAACCCTGACCAGTGTGGCGCTGTCGGCATCCTCGGCATCGCATGGGCGTTCGGCGGCATGATCTTCGTCCTTGTTTACTGCACCGCCGGTATTTCTGGTTAGTATAACCTAAAACCATTATTTACCATTTTACTAATTTAAACCCTAATAATTATACATATTTTTTTATTAGTTAAGATTGTCACTGACCTTTGTAAACAATAATTATTCTACCTGCACAAAAATATATGGCTGAATTGATGTAGGATTAATAAAAAGTGAGATTCATCTCATGTAAAAGGGTTCTGTTTAATTTTATATTCAATTTTTATGTTTCTAATTATTTATTTTGGAAAGAATTGAATTGTCCAATATTTTGATGTGAGCTCAAAATAAGATGATTCATCCTATTTATTTATTTTTAATTTGGATCATTTACAATCATATCATCTCACCTTATTATATTATTTCGTCATTTTTGTTTGGGTGAAGTACCAATAAATGCTAAATTTAGATTTTGTGAACTGATTAGTCCCTAGGTTTTTCTTATGGACCCAAAAGTCCTGTTATAAGTGAAATTACTTTAAGGGATGGGGGCAGAACACGCGTGTATGGAAAACAAAGGCTGAATGTGGGATTTTGCAATAGGCTGAAATTACACATTTACACCAAGCTCACTATAGATTTTTTGTGTTTTCCCTCCTTTGCAATCGAATCTCACACTATCAGGGTAGGAAAGTTTCTGTATTCCCAATGTTGAATTGTTGCGTAGTTAATATGACATTGGGTTCCAATGTTCTTCGTTGCAACTTCCAGAAGTCGTGAGATTGAGGCACATTAGGATACAGAAACCCTACATTGTGTGAACGAGGGATTGGGTGTTAGAGCCAGTAGATGTTGAATTTGTATTGTTGAATGGGTGTTGCGGAGATGACAACGCCACGACTAAGTTAGTGATGTTTTTTGAAAAGGAGTCGGGAATGGGAGGCCTATTGATGGGGTTTGCTAGCGTAGAGTTAGGGGTTGCAACGTTGGGGTTTAATACTGATGTTGTATGCCTTTTTTGTGGTATGTGCTTGGTATTTGGTCCACCACTGTTAGATTTTTGAATTTTGTTGGGTTTAGATTGTTTGGCAACGTCATCTGGTATTCAATCTTGTGTTGATGTGTGTTTTTTTTTTTTTTGGTAGGATCAACCATTCTGTGTTTCTCTTTCACTTTTAGGTTGGGGTATTATCCGGGTGGCAAATTTTGCAATTGGATTGTGATGTTAATGGGTGATATATGAGAATTCCACATACACATTAAACCATATAACCAAAATGTGGTCCTGGTTATGTGATCCTAATGTCTATGTGGTTTGGCATTACATGTTGGCCAACCTAGGTGTAGTGTCTTGTGTTGTGGAACTGTAGATGTGTTGGATCTGCTTATATAACACGGCATTAACACCGTACTCAACTATGTCGTTGAACGATATGAAAATAAGGAGTAGTGGTTATATTGTCAATGTGTATGGACATTGTTCTGTCAAGGTTTTCTAGCGTTTTTTATCGTTTTAATGTGTTCTTATTTTTAAACCAGTATGGGTCGGAATGGGTGGCTGATGTGTTGTTGTAGGTGTTGTTTGTATGTGATTCGTAAATTTGCGATAGTTGTTTAGGTCTTTGATGGGAAATGTTATATTGGTTATTATGTGTTCCGTTACACTTCTTTGAAAATGTATTATTGGGTCTTCCATAAGCTTGTGAGGTTGTATTAATTGTTTCCGTATGTAAGGAATCGTTAAGGCATACACGTTTACATTGGAAGTGCGTTTATGGAGAATGATAACAATTATTGAGTCCATGAATGGAACAATGTTTTGCACGTTTGGTGAGCGAGTCCTGTACAGTCATAACCTAAGTACAGTGCAATGCACATGACAAAGAATATGTTATTCAACTCGTTGTCAACATGATACAAACATATGTGTATTACACATTAGTATACAGTCGTTATAAGGAAATGATGAATTCAAACGTCGATCCACCTTGAACTTATTGTAACCAAGTACGTCGAACAACATGTATACCAGACCCAGCACCAACCCATCAAACTTCCCACAAATAACATCAACGATTCTCTTGAATGTCTATGCATAATGGAACCGAATAGCAGCATTGGTTTTGTCGTACGTGCACAACGATAAAAATCCAGCATCCATACCTGCGCATAACAAACACATGGCCATCACACATTCCATACATTACACATTATGGTGATGTATAATTTTTTTGAATTAGACACCATTACAGTTAACTTCTTGATTGAAAAAAAAAAAAAAATGAAACCCAGATTGAAACAAAACCACCATGATGACCAAACATGCTAACGTGCATCGGTAAACCAACATAGACACATCGAGACCACCAAATGCGAAAAAAATTGCCAACCCGTGTAGAAAACCACATTGATCAACCACCAAACAAACCCACATTACACATAAACACCCACCATTAACACAACACACGACAAACATGAAAAATGACCCCCAACCAATAACAATACCCACCACCCTATCCAACTAAAAAATCACATTACACCCCTGTACATAAAGAACAATCGACCAAAATGTACATACCTTGTGTCATTCTGCTAGACCCGAGCAAATGCAACACCACTGTCTCTAGAAAAACACACTAGTAAAAAAGACTCCTGTTCACTCCCCCGAAATGCCAAAATCCACATCCACCGTGATACACTCCATCAAATCTCACACAGAATAATATCAATATGTTAATTGTGAAAATCTTGATGAAGCTTGATTTTGTGAATTGTAACATGTTCTTGTATGAAAGGAACTGCTTTTCTTGATCTCGATTGGATTATTTAATTTTTATTATTATTTATTTTTGAAAAAATCTGTATTGGAGTTTTGTCATTTAGCTGTGTGATGTAAGGGAAAGACTTTAAATTGTACTTGAAGGGTTAAGTTGCTTGTGGGTATTAATCGCAAAATCAAAGAATCAAACTTTGATTTGATAGTATATTAGTATCTACTTGTTTATATATATATATGTTCTTCAAAACCAAACATTCTAGGGTTTGGGAAAGATTCCAGCATTCACCCGAACTTCTTCCACCCAATTTGATTCGGATTTCGGAGTCCCTCTCCTCCAGATTTGACATTCATTGCAACCTATGAAATATAGATACTTCTAGATGAGAGTTGTATTTGTATCGAGTATCAATACTTTTTGGATACTAGTGTAAACCTATTTGATACTTCTTAAACGTATCTATAATTTGAAATTTATTTTATTTTATTTCAATCAAGTACTAAATCGGCTATTCAATTGATCCTAAAATCAGAATATGTGGAGAATTGATCTAAAAGAGAAGATCAAAAAGTTTTGAGAAGAACTAGAAGAGAGAAGAAGAATACAACGGTCAAAACCTTAATCTCACAAAAACGGCCACAACCTTTAACTACTCAATACTATTTTCTCAAAGCTAACCGAAAACTATTACATAGAGCCATATATATAGGCAACGTAGGAAACCCTAATTAGAAATAACAAAGTAAATCATGACATTATTTGGAAGCCTAATCTCTAATAAAATAAGTAACTAAATATACTAAGGTTTTAATTAAATTATTAATAAAAAAAAATAAACATAAATTAAAAAAAAAAATACAAATAAATAAAATCCACATATCACGTTCCGCATCGTCTAGATCATGTAACTTATTTTGAAAGTTGGGTATTTCTTGCATAGCATTAGAGTAATTGTTAGGATAAATACAAGAGTAGTTTCCAGGTAAGAAGAATTGGGAAACATTGAGAATAAAGCATGTCAAATTTGGTCCAAGTTTGAGTGGACATAATGAACCCTCAATATATCTTATATGAATATATTATCAATATTAACATATAAAGGGGGCTCATTTTGGTGTTGATCATGTACTGAAGTTGTGTATTATTTTCCTTCTATCAAGTTATGGAACTCCTTTCCACTTAGAAACATTAAAATCAACTTCCCACAAATTCACATCCTGACAACTTCTCCCGAAACTGCTTTTCACTTGCCAACTTTCTCTTTCAAATCAAATGGTTTCCTATATGAATTGGAGGATGTCTGTGGTGCAAGTGCTATTATAGATCAAGTGTTTTCTTGCTCCTACTGGTATTGCAACTTGAAGGATAACATTTTCGCTTAAAGGCCTCAAGGTGGGTTGGGTCTTTGATTAAATAATGATTGTCATTCAGTTTCTTGTTGCGGTGGAAAAAACAGAGTTGCAAAGTACATTGTCTCTGTGTGTATTATATATATATATATATTTGCTCTATCAAAGAGGAATAGACTTTCTAATTCCTCCAAACCAATAGTATGGAGTAGAAGAACATTCAATTATCTCCTTGGATTTGCTCAGTAATTTTATACTATCACCACCACCTTGGTTTAAATGACATCACTTATGTTGGAAATTGGGCTGGGTATTGGACCCGAATTTGGGCGCCTATGTGGCATGACCCATGGCCCATTCAAATTACCCATGTAATTTGAATTTTATTTCTTGATTATCCTATTTGTTAGGATAATCCTTTATCTATCTACATCAATCCTATCCTTATAGATAGATGGATATATATGGTTATATATTTGATTATATATTTTAATATATAGAACATCAGATACGTGATGTGGTTTTTTATCTATAACATTTTTTCCCTATACTCTCTCTCTAACTCTCTCCCATCAGAGAACGATCTAGCTTTTGCATTGTGACTAGTGTGGGTGATACTCATACTGTAGTATAACTCCATTGCTGGTTATTCATAGTTAATGGTTGTCAAGCACGTGATTTACCAACAAGGTTCTTTGTTTTGGATTCTTTTACACAAGATATAGTTTGAATCATTTTACCTGTTGCGTTATCTGTATCTTACATTGGTATCAGAGCCATAAATGGGTATTTTCGTGCTTGTTTTTTGTGCATTAAAATATGTATATAATTATATATATATGTCAAATTTTAGAAGAGAAAAGATTAGGGTATGAGTGGTTAATCATACCCTTTTATATTAAATCATAAACTTAAGTTAGGGCCTAAATAAAGACCCATTACAGCAAATAAAGACTGAATGAGAATAAAATAGAAAAAATCCTAACACATTCTAACACTCCCCCTCAAGTTGGTGCGAAGATATCTCTCATGCCCAACTTGTCGAGAATGTCACGGAACGGTTTAATCCCTAATCATTTGGTAAGAACATCAGCCAATTGATCCCCAGACCGCACGAAAGGCATACATATAGCGCCACTAGTAAGCTTTTCCTTGATAAAATGCCGATCAATCTCCACATGCTTGGTCCGATCATGCTGAACCGGATTGTGGGCTATATTAATGGCGGCCTTATTGTCACAGTATAGCCTCATAGAATCTGTCTGATGAATCCCCAAATCTCGCAATAATAATCGAATCCATAAAAGCTCACACACACCTTGAGCCATAGCTCTGAATTCGGCCTCTGCACTAGACCGCGCAACAACATTTTGTTTCTTGCTTCTCCAAGTAACTAGATTTCCGCCAACAAAGGTACAATAGCCAGAGGTGGCTCTTCTATCAGTTACTGAGCCAGCCCAATCAGCATCTGTATATGCCTCCACACTGAGATGACTATGCTTTAAGAAATAAAGACCCTTACCCGGAGAAGATTCCAAGTATCTCAGAATCCGCATAACCGCCTCTAAGTGAGTTGCACGTGGAGCAGGCATAAACTGACTAACCATACTCACTGCAATAGCAATATCAGGTCGCGAATGGGATAAGTAAATAAGCTTACCCACTAGTCTCTGGTGTCTCCCCCTGTCTACAGGCTCGCCTCCTTCATCCTCACTAAGCTTTAGTCCGGGTTCTAGTGGTGCATCACATGCTTTACTTCCAAGCATTCCAGTTTCTTTTAGCAAATCAAGCACATACTTTCGTTGACATATGAAGATACAATCTTTGGACCGAGCAACCTCAATGCCTAGAAAGTACTTCAGTTTGCCTAAGTCTTTGATCTCAAACTCATTAGCCAAATACTCCTTTAGCCGAGGAACCTCCTCAACATCATCCCCTGTGAGTACAATATCATCCACATAGACAATGAGGGCCATTGTTTTACCATGTGAGGAGTGTTTCACAAACAAAGTATGATCAGCTTGACTTTGTTTGAAACCATATCTCAGCATGGCCTGAGTAAACCTCTCAAACCAAGCCCTAAGAGACTGCTTAAGGCCATAAAGTGACTTGCGTAACCGGCACACCTTTCCTGAGGTTTTAACATCCTCAAAGCCAGGGGGAATGTCCATGTACATTTCTTCTGCCAGATCTCCATGGAGGAAAGCATTTTTTACATCAAATTGATGGAGAGGCCAGTCAAGATTAGAGGCAAGGGAGGAAGGACTCTGACAGAATTCATCTTAGCAACCGGTACAAAAGTCTCCTGGTAATCTACTCCATAAGTCTGAGTAAAACCCTTGGCCACCAATCTAGCCTTGTAACGTTCAATTGAACCATCGGCTTTGTGCTTTACAGTGTACACCCACTTACATCCAATAGGTCGTTTGCCCTTAGGTAACGCAGCCAATTCCCAAGTGCCATTTTTAGCAAGCGCTCTCATCTCCTCCATCATGGCATGCTTCCACGCAGGAGTAGAAAGAGCATCCTGAAAATTAGAAGGAAGACTCACAGAAGAAACTTTAGACAAAAAAACTTTATAGGAAGAAGACAGATTAGTGTAGGAGACAAAATGAGAAATAGGATGTTGAGTACACGACCTAACCCCTTTCCTTTTAGCAATGGGAACATCTAGATCAGAAATAATTGAGTTACCCGGAGGTTCACCAGAAGGAGAGGATTCTGGACACTCATCAGAAGAAGACGATAGCAGTGGAGAATCTGAATTGGTCTCTTGTACCCAAGTAACTTGCTGTCTACCCTTGTCCTTGACATACACTTTGACGTCTTTCACGGCAGATGGCAAGTCAGCATTCTCAATAGTTGAATCATCAGTAATAATAGTCTCAGGAGTCGTAATAACTGACGGTGATGGTAGTGATACAGGAGTCTCTTCACACCAAGGCTCCCCCTGAAGAGATGATGGGGACATCGGGGAGGAGAGAAAATAAGACTGAGATTCAAAGAAAGACACATCCATAGAGACAAACCATTTGCGAGAAGGGGGATGATAACACTTGTAGCATTTTTGAGTGGCGGAGTAACCCAAGAAGACACACCTAAGAGACCGAGGATCTAACTTACTACGGGTAGGAGAATGATTATGAACAAAGCAGACACACCCAAAGGTTTTGGGAGGAATGGAGAAGGCAGCAGAAGCTTGGAAGCCGAACAAAACCTGAAGAGGAGTTTGTTTATGAAGAACCTGGGTAGGAAGTCAATTGATGAGGAACGCAGCAGTGAGAATCGCTTCCCCCCAATAGGATCGAGGAACGCGCATTTCAAAGGATAAACAACATGCAATATCAAGAAGATGCCGATTTTTACGCTCGGCAACACCATTCTGTTGAGGGGTATTGGTACAAGAGTTTGATGAATAATACCATGAGTGGCAAAATAGCTGGCAAGTCCAGAATCAATGTATTCCCCTCCATTATCAGAACACAGAATTTTGACAACTGCCCCAAATTGAGTGCAAAGCATTTTATGAAAATTTTGAAACACAGAAAACACCTCACGTTTGTCCTTCATAAGATACACCCAAGTGGTCCTAGAACAATCATCAATAAAGGTGACAAACCATCGTTGACTCTTTAAAGACACAAAACGAGAGGGACCCCATACATCAGAATGAATCAAAGAAAAAGGAACTAAACTTTTATTAATAGAAGGAGCAAAAGAAGCTCTGTGTTGTTTGCCAAGTTGACACGACTCACAATGAAACTCGGAAACATTATTGTTCAAAAAAACAGAGGGAAAAAGATGCTTAAGTAACAAAAAAGATGGATGCCCAAGACGGCGGTGCCACAGGCAGATGTCTTCCTTGGTAGATGGAAACTGAATGGATGAGTGAGCCAGCTTGTCCGCTTGATCCAAGATATAGAGACCATTCTCGTATCTACCACTGCCAATCATCTTCCTCGTGATAAGGTCCTGAAACAGACAATGGTCAGGGAAAAAGGTCACACTACAATTTAAGTCCCGAGTAATACGACTCAAAGACAAAAGATTAACACTAAAATTGGGAACATGTAGGACAGAAGATAAAGGGAGAGAAGCAGTGGCATGAATTAAACCTTTCCCAGACACAGAAGAAATGGTACCATCAGCAATTCGAACTTTATCCTGCCCTGAAGAAGGGGTATACGCAGAGAACAAATCAGAAGAACCAGACATGTGGTCGGAAGCACCAGAATCGATAATCCAAGGTAACGTTTGATGAGAGAGGAAAGCACTTGTAGAAGAAGCTAAGTTACCTGACTGGGCAATATTACCTGAAGATGAACTAGAGGCCCGACGATCTAGCAAGTGGCGAAGAGCAACCTCTAACTCAGAAGTAGAAAACCCCGAGATATCAGCAGATGAATCAACTGGAGCTGTGGCTTGTGGCTCAACTGTATCAGAATGATGGGCTCGGGCATTGGGCCCACGGCCTCGAGCCTGTCCGGAGCGACCCCCTCGAGAACTAGAACGGTCTCCACGACCTCCAGAGGGTTGCCCATGCAACTTCCAACAAGTCTCACGGGTGTGGCGAGGGCGACAACAAAAATCACAGAAGAGAGTATCCTTCTCAGAAGGAGGGCGAGAACCACGATCCCCATCTCGAGAGGGGGTAGAAACTAGGGCAGATCGATCAGAAGAGACAGCCGGAAGCATAGCAGAACGACGACTCTCCTCATTCTGCACATAAGCAAACGCTTCTTGGAGAGAAGGAAGAGCATCCATACCAAGCACACGACTCCGAACAGGATCAAACTCCACATTCAAACCTTCCAAAAACTTGAAGACCCGTACTTGTTCAACAAATTTCCGGTAACCAGCAGAATCTGTGGGACAGACAGGCTTGTAGTCCTGAAGATGATCAAGTCGCTTCCACCCATTGCTAAGGAAAGTAAAATACTGGAGAATAGTCATCTCACCCTGAACAGACCGGTCAATAGTGTCGTAACTCAAAAGTCTGTGAGAAATTACCTTTGCGGGAATACGTAGTGGCCACAGCCTCCCAAATATCCTGTGCTGTGTCCATAGACAAGTATCCCTCACCAATCTCCGGAACCATAGAGTGTATCAACCAACCCATGATAAGAGAATTGGTAATCTCCCACTGATCATAACCTGTATCGGTGATACTGGGAGCCTAAACACGCCCATCAACATATCCCATCTTCCCTTTGCTCTTCAAAAATATAGTCAAACTCTGCGACCACGCTAGATAGTTCTGACCATTAAAGAGAGAGGTGGTGATTTTCTGGCCAGGGTGGAGAGAATCAGTCATCGAAGTAGTCAAAACAGGACTCGCGCCCTTTGTAGCAGGCTGCGAAGTAGTAGACTCACTAGTCAATTCGGCCATAATGACGTCGCGATGGAACCCTCACAAACACATCCAGAGTGAATCACAAACTCGAAAGATGGGAAAATATAATAATGAATTTAAAATAAATTTAATAGAACATTTTTTTTTTCTTTTCTGTTTTTTCCTTTTTTTTTTTTTTTTTTTTTGTTGTTTTTTGTTTTGTTTTGTTTTGTTTTTAATTATTTCTTTATTTATTTATCAATTTATTAGAAGACAGAGAGACTATACAGACTCAGATAGGCATACGTATGACGAAGACACAGAGAAAGATGAAGACGGAGTTACATGTAGCGACGGAGAGAGAAGTCGACGAGGACAGAGAGATGCGCCTGTGCCTTCGACTGGAGTCGCGACTCCGACTGGGGCTGTCGGAACCCTAGGGGCCTTCGACGGGGACTGTCGGAGCCCTAGGTTGTGCCTTCGACTGGAGTCGTGACTCCGACTGAGGCTGTCGGAACCCTAGATGCTGTCGACTGGGGCTGTCGGAACCCTAGGTGGCTTCGCCGGAGGCTTGCAGGCTGGGGTGGTGGTGTTGTGACGGTTTGTTTTTTTTTTTTTTTCTCTTTTTTTTTCTTTCTTTTCTTCTTCTAGTTTTGCTCTGATACCATGTCAAATTTTAGAAGAGAAAAGATTAGGGTATGAGTGGTTAATCATACCCTTTTATATTAAATCATAAACATAAGTTAGGGCCTAAATAAAGGCCCATTACAGCAAATAAAGACTGAATGAGAATAAAATAGAAAAAATCCTAACACATTCTAACAATATATACACACGTGATATATGTATGAAAAATTAATATTTTTTCGAACTTTCCCCGATCAACTTGAAATTTACATATGTTGTGGTATATTTCATGTAGAATATATCTGCAAAGTTTCATGAAAATCCAACGGTCGGATTTTGAGGAAAAATGGAGATTCATATTTAATTTTTTGAAACTTTGACTGCATGCTGGTTTTAAACCCTTTATTTTTATGTTATGAAAATTATATATTTGGAATCCTTGTTTTGATACCTTCGAAATGGTATATTATGGGCTGGATTCCGACTTACGGTTGATGAGAAAAAATAAACTCTAATTTCGGTTTGTTTTGTGTTTTTGGTGGCTTAAGGAAGAAGATGAAGTGCAGAGTTTCTGCACTTCCACTCTCATTAGAGAGAGAGTGTGCTACACTCCATTATTTGTATTTGTTAATTGTCATTTTTGATGCCACCATAGTTTTTATTTTGGAAAATGGAGTCCAGAAGTACCAAAATTGGACCAGAAAACACACCGGAAGGCAGCGCGTGTGCCTCACACGCCAATTGACGCCGTCAGCGGCGGCCACGCGCCATCACGCGCGTGTCAGCCACGTTGTCCACGCGCGCTGCTCGCCCAGCCGAGCCGCGCTGTTTTCAGCGCCGGCTTGTTTGGTTTGGCAGTTGGGTGTAAGGCGCTGTTTGTTGTTTTTTAAAATCTAGAATTGCTTTAAATGGTCATAAGTAATTCGTTATAGCTTTGTTTTAAGCGTGGTTGGTACTGTTAGACTTAGAATTAAATTTTTAATCTACTGTAAAATTTTCAAAATTTTGTGAAAATAAAAATATTTTTCCTGAAATAATAATTCATTATTTTTGCTTTAAAATGCTTCTGGTGTTGCATGACTAAGTTTCTGGGCTGAAAATTTTTCTGTAGACTACTGTAATGGTTTACTATTTACTGTATGATTTTTTCTTTTTCCCAGATTCTGGAATATGTATTTATGATTTTATATGTATTTATTAATTATTTGAAATTCCAGAAAATACCAGAAAATTTCAGAACTGATATACTTTCTGTTATGGCATAATCTGAATATTAAACATAGCATATTGTTATTTTTTGCCTAGAGAGTTTCTAATATGTTGTGATTAGAATAACATGATTAATTATTTTTTATTTAAATTCCATTATTAAATGTAATATAGCGTGAGTTGATTGTGAATCTACATTAAGATGCTATTGTATGGAATTAGAATATTTTATCATGCTTTAGACATGCCATAGTCAGTGGGAGGTTGTTCGGTTGAGAGAAATCTCTGTAGATTTACTCCTGAAAACTAATATTTTGCGCATGAATTAAATTAAATTTTTGGATAATTGTCACCTGTGGCGCAAGAGATGATTACGAGCATAGCGGATTTTCGATCTTGCGACTTGTGTAATATTGTCACTATTTAATTTAGATTTTTGCAGTAAAATTATATTATGCTAATCAAATTAATCCCAATGCGAATTTCTCTCTAAATTGACTTAGCTTATGGAAGTTAATTTGGTTGACCTAAACTTAGTAGAGATGTTCAAATGTGAACAATGTAATCCTATTATTTAGATGAGCAAAAAGTCTTGGAGACTTTATGTTAGAGTTTAATTGAGCCAAAGTAAGGAAACATGACTCAAAGTCTCCTTGGTTTTGTTGCCTTGTTTGGCACAATAAAAACTGATGCGTGCGCTATGGTTAGCGGCATGCTACGTAGTTTTGATTGGTGAGTTTTGGAGTTGTGAAATTAGTAAGCCCTCAATAGATCTGTACATGATCTTGGCTATTAAGCTGTGCGGATTGACTTTGTAATTTAACTTGTACTAATGTTGCATCATTGGATGAAGTAACATTCAAGAGTCACGCTATCTAAGAAATGCGAGCTTAAATGAATTAGTCATTAAGTGTAAGACGAGTAACCAGTATGAGCAATGTTTTGCTCTCTACCCAACTGTTGGGAGTGGATGGAGCAAAAATTTCACGCACTATAGTAGTGTACATTAAAGTATCACTTGAAGTTAAAAGATTAGCGCTTAGTAGCAGCAAAAATCTATTAACACTAAGTGAAAAGATTAGCACCAAGTGACTGCAAAATCTATTAGCATTGCCAACTTGTCCAAGTCTGGACACTTACTATTTCCACACTTGAGTGTGAGACATGATGAGGTGCTTCTTTGTATGATTCCTTAGCTAGGCTAACGCTTTTGAATAACGTTTACCACTTAGCAAACGTTGCAACATAGTAATGAAAAGGTCAAGGCCGACAAGGTTGTTATGACTCTAAGAATTTGACGCATGGCTCGTGAGAGCATTGTGTTGAATTAGACTCTTTAGCCTAATTCGCGCTTAAGTTACTTCGGGAGTTGTCATAGATTGATAGCTTATTATCTCCTTGTGGATAGTAGAATTAATTGCAAGTAACTATGAAGCGAGAAATAGAGATGGCAAGAGGAGTATCGTCATCTTTCAACTAGATGCAGTAAAGTGTATAGAGAATAAAATTGACTTGAAGGTGCAGGGGATTAGCAGTTGCTAGTTAAATTTGCGACTTAAGTGCACTTGATATCTCCATAGCATCCTTTTATGATCTAGTGAACATAAATTTGTTGTGAGTTATTACCTAGTTGGGCCTAAAACCTTTAAAACTTGTCTTCGAGAATTCACGCATTAGAATGATTGGAATTAGTTTATGACATTGGTCATGAACTGGTGGCTTATTATACTCAATCACATTAATGAAAAGATGACATAGATGGTTTGAGTAGGCCCTCTCGGGCCCACTCGCTTGTGACATCTTGCTCTCATGTGAATGTGTAACTTTGTTCACAATGGTTGCGCACAAGTAAGTAAGAAAGCTGCAGAAGGGCATTTGTATTGGTGCATTTAGGCCACTATGATATTTGTGACTGGATATGTGTAAGGGTATGATATCTAGCCTCAATCTTGACACATTTATAGATTACGATGCGCATCTTAGTCAAGGCTATTTGATCTCCCATAAGTCAAAAGTTTTGAGATGATTTTTGACATTGCACAAATGAGGTTGAGATCAATTAGATAAGAGCTTTTGTGCTTTTAGTTTTGACCAAGGTGGCGAGTATCTATTTGAGTTTTTTTTGAAAACTCTGTGAAGAGAGATGGATGCTTAGAAAATTGATTATTCCTAGTACTCAGCAACACAATGGTGTAGTAGAGATAAGGAATTAAGTATTGTTTGTGTTAGGTGGATGATGGCGCAAAATGTTTCCCAATTGGGAATTGCACTAGTTTGTTGCCTATATCCTTAACTAAGTGCCCTCCATATCAGATTTTACACTCCATTTAAGTAATGGGTTAGCAGAGAGCCATTTGTGGGCGATCTGTAACCATCAAGCAGCTTATCTTTATTTTACTTCTCTTAAGGTTGCGAAGTTAAGGCCTAAAGATCTAGGGCGCATTATTGTATGCCGTCTTGTAAAAACTTAGGGTCATGTGGCGCATTATTGTATGCAGTCATGTAAACCCTCCAGGTCATGTGCTTATAGATAAGCAGCTTTGTGGGAGTGTAACTAAGTCACATAAAGTTTTCTTAGTAAAGGTGACGTGAATAGAGTTTTGGAACTCTATAAAATAGAGAATTCTAAGTATAGCGGTTTATGTAGCCTAGTTGAGAATGGAAAGAAATTTCCAATATCCTAGGGACAGTGGGAGCGATGTGCCTACTAGTGGATTACTCCATTAGAGAAGATTACTCTACATTCTTAGTTGCGTGGTAGAGAATGTGAAAATTTTCCACGTCATCAGTAAGTGATTGAGAGGGAAACATTCATGATTGCTCCGCAAGATAATAAAGAGCCTAGGATAATGCCAAAGGCTCTCTAGTCCCCTACTTTTAGAAAAGTGGATCAATGTTGTGCAGTTTAAGACAAAGTCTTTGAGGATTAACCATTTCTATAATTTAGGTGACTTTCTGCTATGACGCTAAACTGTTCTAAAGTTATGTGCGATTTGGATAGTCATTTTTTGAGACATAAGGCTTGCTAGATACTGAAAAGTCGCACCATTGAGGAAGGTGTAGACCATGAGAAGATTTTCTCCTGGGGAGTAAGGTTACTTTGACTTAGGCTATGATTGACATGAGTTAGGAATTTTGATTTGTGGACGTTGTGACCCAACTTCTTGTTGGAGAATTGGATAAGTAGATCCGTAGGGATTTACCTCTGCTTTTATGGTGAAAAGTTAGGAGCACAAAAAGGATTGCTAGTTCTAATAAATCTTTTACGGCCTAAAACAGTTACCCAAATAGTGGTTCTTAGATTTCATTGAGCCATGATAGGCCAACGATGATCGATGAAGACCACTGAGGCATGATCAATGGTCCAAAAGAAGTTTTTCCTTACTTAGTCATTATGAGCCAGGAATTTATACGGTTGTCGCCACCTAGGATTGGCAGTCCTCTGTTTTAGACATGATGGACATTGGTGATGTTATTTATATGCTCGGATGTAAGATCCTTAGAGATTGTTCTGGGAGAATTCTCGGTTTGTCTTTAATGACTTACATAAGGAATATCCTAGAATGATTCTAAATGCGAAATTGCAAACCCATTGACTTACCTATCGGTAAA
Source organism: Camellia granthamiana (assembly GCA_036172215.1). Lineage (NCBI taxonomy): Eukaryota > Viridiplantae > Streptophyta > Magnoliopsida > Ericales > Theaceae > Camellia > Camellia granthamiana. The sequence continues at coordinate 20,569,824 of CM069905.1, read as the reverse complement.
AGCTAGAGCCTTAGCTATTGAGTGAATCCTCGGATTGTCTTTGGGAGAAACAAATGACCTATATTCCTTGATTGTTTTTTTGTGGGAGCCTGAAGTATGTTATGTGGGCGTATTCGGCATAATGAGTGCTATCTCTTTAGATGGTCAACTGAGTAGTTTTAGACCTTGACCTTGCTCATTAGACTGTGGATAGGATGCTTTACTGGTAGTGTATAAATTTGCCCTTTGTAAGATTCAATGCGCTAGTTGGGCGCATCTTGAATGAACGTAGATTGGTCACCAAAATATCTTTAGAGAGGTAATTGCGCAAGAGGTAGTGATCTTGAACCACTTCATGTGAGGCGCACATGGTGGATTCCGTTGTATATGCTTATCGCAAGAGGTGCTGATAAGGTTTATGCTTGGAATCCAGAATTGCGCAGACTGTGGTCGTGTTTCTTTTAAAATCGATCACTTATTTGTTGTGAGATGATGAGATGTTGACACTATTATGGTTTGTGTCATAACGATTAGCAGATGATGATGTCAGCAGGCAAGATTGGCTCACTCACACGAGCAATCACCCTTGGTGCTTGGGAGCGAGTAAGGATGAGACTAGTGGTTTATTTTTATTTGGAGCCAAGAAAGACTTAAATTATCCACTATATATGTCGCCTTGGTTACAACCAAGATGAGGTTGTGTCAAGGACCAAACATGGATGTTAGTACCCACTTTCCATGTTGTGCCTGTTATGATTAGCTAGATGCGAGATCTCATTTGGCGCCTGGAAGGTGAGCAAATAGAGAATTCGGGTTAGGCGCTAGAAAGAGACTAGACTAAGATCTGTACGGTGTATCGAGTATGACGTCACTCTTTTGGAAGAGTTACTCCACCGTAGCATGTATTCATACTCCATGTGCTTGGCGACCGAGTAATGAGGTGAAAGAATGGGTCCCTGTTTCCTCACCGTGTGAGTCTTACGTGTCATTATTGATATGACTTTCACTTGTGTACCCTTTTGTGACCTTTGACTATGTCACAAGGTAAGGGGTTGATGTTCTGCTACCTTGGTATGTTGCTTGCAGTCATGTATGATTCGGCCTTAAGGGACATCACTGGGAAAGCAGTCAATCCTAAACTAAATGGCATAAGGGCAAGGGGAAGATCATCTTGTATTACATCACATCTGTATATTCACTGCCGGCAACTCACATCGCTTTGTATGAGGCGGATTGAGTGTGAATATATTGCAAGAATTGAGAGGGTCAAACATGCTCTTTTGAGGGATTAGAGATGTTTTTGGACCGGTGTAATTAGATGGGTCTGGGATATATGAGACACTATTTCTATTTTTTGGGTTGATGTCCCTATGCTCGCTCATTTTGAGCTTCTAGTATAGAGCTCCCACATGCAAGTGTTTCTCAGCGGTCGTACGGTTCATTGGCTATTATGGGATTCTTCAATATTTGGGAGATTGAGATAGAGATGTGGCAGTATCATGCCAACTCATGTGCGAGTGGGAGATGTTGGAAATTGGGCCGGGTATTAGACCCGAATTTGGGCGCCCATGTGGCATGACCCATGGCCCATTCAAATTACCCATGTAATTTGAATTTGATTTCTTGATTATCCTATTTGTTAGGATAACCCTCTATCTATCTACATCCATCCTATCCTTAGGAGATATGGATAGATGGATATATATGGTTATATATCTGAATATATGTTTTAATATATAGAACATCAGATAGGTGATGTGGTTTTTTACCCATAACATTTTTTCCCTATACTCTCTCTCTAACTCTCTCCCATCAGAGAATGATCCAGCCTTTGCACTGTGACTAGTGTCGGTGATACTCATACTGTAGTATCACTCCATTGCTGGGTGTTCATAGTTAATGGTTGTCAAGCATGTGATTTACCAACAAGGTTCTTCGTTTCGAATTCTTTTACGCAAGGTATGGTTTGAATCCTTTTACCCGTTGCGTTATCTGTATCTTACAACTTAAAAGACTTTTCTTCATTTTTACGTACATATACATCTATGATAAATTGTATGTATATATAATGTTATTTTGACTTTTTTTGTGTGATGTTGTATATGAAGCTTTCCATAGTCATTGTTGCCTATGAAGCACGGGTACAGGTACGAATACGAATACTAGTACTGGTACGATACGGGTACATCAATACGGTAAAATTTTAAAAAAATAGGGTACGGGTAAGGCTTGGTACGCTTGTAAAAAAATATTCATTTTTAATTTAGAGTAATGAAAAAATTAATTAAATGATTTAATTTGTTAAGGTTCAACTTACAATTAACATTTAATGTCAAAAGTAAAGGTATAAATCAAAGTTAAATGTCAATATATTAAATAACTTACAAACCATAGTTTAATTTTAAAATCATGCTAAGTATAAAACAAAAAATAAAAAAGAAGTCTAGTGAAAGGAGTTTTATCTCTGCAGTAGAAGAAAATATTATTTCAACTGAGGTACGGTACGGCTTGGGTATATACTAGGTATGTCTGGATACGCCAAAAATTAAAAAGAAAAAGCTTGGGTATGTGTTGTGTACCCGGTCAGTACGTATGCAGAAGTACCATACGAGGAATATACATATTTGCTCTATCAAAGAGGAATAGACTTTCCAATTCCTCCAAACCAATATGATAGAGAAGAAGAACATTCAATTATCTCCTTGGATTTACTCAATAATTTTATACTATCACCGCCACCTTGGTTTAAATGACATCACTTAAAAGATTTTTCATCATTTTTACGTACATATACATCTACCATAAATTGTATGTATATATATAAAATTGATTTTGATTTTTTTTTTTGTGTGATGTTGTGTATGAAGCTTTTCATAGTCATTGTCGCTATATGCTTAGCTAGATATAGTGATCTATCTGCCTATAATTTTCATTTCTTTTACTGTTATTAATTTCCTATGTCAAATGTGTTACAAAGAGATTAAATAACTTCAATTTGATGATGGTATTATTATCCCATGAAAAAAAAAACCACAAAAATTGATGATATTCTAAACATAAAATTTAACAAGGACTTTGAATATTTTGTTAATTACTTTTTTATTTTTCTTTTTGCCCATTTTTTAAAAAAATTTACTGGGTTGTTGATCTTTTGAAGTAATTTACGGCATCATTTCTGGTAACATTTCATTTATACCATAAATTTTATATTTAGAATTGTTATTGTCTTTCAATGATTTATGCACACTTTGTGCTTGCTATGACTCCTAGTAGTTTGAAAAACAGTCTTCACAAAATTACTTTTTAAATTTATCCATATCTTACTTTTCCAGAATTTGTATCAATGTATCCATATTGTGTCATACCTCTATCATGTATCCCATTCCATGCTTTGTAGATTCAACCAGTCACTTAATCTCTACCAATATTACACTTTGAATTTTTTTGCGTGCTGTGACTTCTAGTAGTTTGAAACTAAGACTATTTGGTAGACTAGAAAGTCAACACATACTTGATGTGCTTGAATACATCGTAGGGAAGCATTGCAACTCTTGATAGTGGAGTTATATGCGGAGCATGGGACTGGAAGTAGAGAGCTTACATACTTTATGGTGGTTATGTAACTGTGTATATAAAATAACTATGTGACTCTCAAATGATTTGATTAATTATCACCATCTGAATAAATTAATCAATTTTTATTCAACTTTTTCTAGAAATCTAAAGTCCGACTTTGCTTCGCCAAAATTAGAGTGTTTCCTAATTATAGATAAATAAAGAAAAATAGTTTATCCTAAAAGATTTATGACAATTACTTTTTAATTTATATATATTTTTATTTATGGTCGTATCCTTTAACATAATCCATATCGTACTTTTTTCAAAATTTGTATTGATGTATCCATATTGTGTCATTCCTCTATCTTGTATCCCTCTAGCCATGCTTTATAAATTGTAACTAGTCACCTAATCTCCGCCAATACAATACTTTGTACTTATGTCTTAATGTGAGATAACACAAGTATATTGGAAGAAATACTCTGTAATAATCTAATTGTAGGTTATATAGTACGTGAATGATATTTCTCTGCTCCATGTAGGCATGTTTGTATTCTAATTCTAATTTTCATGTTTTATTGTTTATCATAGTGTTAAGACTAATAATCAATCCATTAGAATAGACCTGTGTTTCTAATTCTTCAGTTACTTTCGGGGATGGGAGCAAAATTTTAAGAACCTTAATATTTTACAGTAGTTCCCTTATGGTAGGTCTGAATTTCTGATATCATTTTATTTGTGAGATATTTGATAGTTCTGCATCATCTTTGACTCTCATAATTCCTGATAACTAACACATCAATATCTAAAGGACTCTAATTTGCTTAGGCTGCATGAAAAACCACCAACTGATCTTAGTTTCTGCATCAACATTCGGAACAATTCTGCAGTTACTTGAACAGATACATTCTTCCATTTTCAATTTTAGCCTGAAACATTTTATTCTTGAATTCATTTTCACAGTGGTGTTGGAGAAAATAGATGAGCAAGAAGGTTTCAAGCTGTTTGGGACCACAGATTCTCATGAACCTGAAAATGCAGTAGAAATACTCGAGCAAAGGGAGCAAAAGGTCTTATTTCATGAATCCATTGAGTTGGGAAGAGCAAGCAACTTGCGCAAAAGTTTAGATTGGGATACTGCTTTTTTCACCAGTGCAGGTATGCTTTTACAAGAAATCTGAAATATTTGGTGCCTTCTGCCAATGTTAACTCATTTCATATGGTTAGAGCAAGTTAAAATTCGAAGTCATTAATGCTTCATGCGTGATCAGGACTTCTAGATCCAGAAGAGTTGTTTATTATAAATAAAGGATTTGAGAAGGTTGAAGCTCACCTATTACCCGTTCATGAATCCACTGAGTTGGGAAGAGCAAGCAACTTGCGCAAAAGTTTAGATTGGGATACTGCTTTTTTCACCAGTGCAGGTATGCTTTTACAAGAAATCTGAAATATTTGGTGCCTTCTGCCAATGTTAACTCATTTCATATGGTTAGAGCAAGTTAAAATTCAAAGTCATTAATGCTTCATGCGTGATCAGGACTTCTAGATCCAGAAGAGTTGTTTATTATAAATAAAGGATTTGAGAAGGTTGAAGCTCACCTATTACCCGTAACTCAAGAAGATCTGTGCACGCGGAGATATGCAGACTCAGAATCTACATTAGATGACATCTCTCGAAATAGGGTATGTGCTATTGATTGTAGTCTTTCATTGTAATTGTTCTAGCATTTATTGAGAAATTAAGTTCTCTTGTATCTAAATATCAGGTGAAATCCACACCAACTTCTAGAAGCCAAAGCGTCTATATGCAAGGATCAAAAAGAGTTAAGGAGGTTATCCATCCACAAATCGTCCAGGCATGTATAAATTGAAGAAAATGAGATTATATAGTTCTTTTTAGTATTTAGTATGCATAAGTGTTCATCATCTCAATTGCTCAAATTGAAAGGCTGCATTATTATTTATAACTTACAAGTTACAAGTTTGTCCAGGCATGTATAAATCGAAGACAATGAGATTATATAGTTCCTTTTAGTATTTAGTATGCATAAGTGTTCATCTCGATTGCTCAAATTGAAAGGCTGCATTATTATTTATTACTTACAAATCACAAGTTTGTCCAACATTTGGTAGTCTAACATGTTGGATATGTAGACACAAGATTGTGTAAGGAAATGAAATTTTAACTCTAGGATATGAATTAACTGACTCAAATTTATTTGATCAATACAGGATGCTAAAAAGAACATGGTGTCTGTAGGTCAAAGAAAAAAGATTTCCTTAGGTGCGGACCATGTCAAGATGGGAAATAAAGTTGCAACCCTTGGATCTGGTAAGAACCATCACATAATTTAAAAGTTCCTTTCTTCCAATTCTAATGGAATTTACATCAAAATGCATTGACTGTTACAGGGAAAGATTTAGTATCCAAGAAATCTGGATTGGGGAACTCATGTTGTTCCACTAGCTCTACAACATCCCTTGAATCATCTTCTTCAGTTTCTATCACTACCAGTAATGATTCATCAGCTTCTTGTTCTCCATCTGGTAGTGCTTCGTCGTTGAAATCTTCCTCAAACTCGAGAAGAAAAGCAGATTCCAGGAAAAGTAGACTTGCTGCCTCTAGTTCAACCTCCAAGACTCCTCTCAGGTGCTTACTAGGAGACAAAATTGTGTTGGAAAATCCTGGTTTGTCCACCCCTTCATTGTCCATGTCAAACCATTCTTCCAATGATCCTGCAAAATCGACCAGAAATTTCAAACCTTCAGGTCTCCGAATGCCATCACCAAAGATTGGGTTCTTTGATGAGGTAGTTTTATTTTCTTCCAATTTGTTTAGTTCTATGTTATGAGTATTATTATTTATTACTTACAAGTTACAATTTTTGTCCAGCATTTGGTAGTCTAACTTGTTGGATATGTAGACACAAGATTGTGTAAGGACATGAAACTTAACTCTAGGATATGAATTAACTAACTCAAATTAATTTGATCAATACAGGATGCTAAAAAGAATGGTGAAGCTAATTCGTTTCCTCATAAGTCACCCAAGAAATTAAGCAGGATGAACATGGCGTCAGCAGGACAAAGAAAAAAGATTTCCTTAGGTGCGGACCATGTCAAAATAGGAAATAAAGTTGCAACCCTTGGATCTGGTAAGAACCTTCATATAATTTAAAAGTTCTTTTCTTCCACTTCTAATGGAATTTACGTCAAAATGCATTGACTGTTACAGGGAAAGATTTTATATTATCCAAGAAATCTGGATTGGGAAACTCATGTTCCACTAGCTCTACAACATCCCTTGAATCATCTTCTTCAGTTTCTGTCACTACCAGTAGTGCTTCGTCGTTGAAATCTTCCTCAAACTCGAGAAGAAAAGCAGATTCCAGGAAAAGTAGTCTTGCTGCCTCTGGTTCAACCTCCAAGACTCCTCTCAGGTGCTCACTAGGAGACAAAATTGTGTTGGAAAATCCTGGTTTGTCAACCCCTTCATTGTCCATGTCAAATCATTCTTCTTATGAATCACCTGCTAGCTCCATTGATGGATGGTCCTCAGAATCATCATCAACTGCCAACCAAAGCTCCAACTGTTTAGAGGTCAGTTGTCATACCAGTACTACTTCCAGAGGAGCTTGTTTAGGAAATGATGCCACCCAAGCATTAAATTTTCAGAGTTTCCCACATGATGAATGTTTCGATGATCAAGAATGTCATCAAACAAGGTTTCCAAATCTATGTCTTGAAGTAGTTAGGGGAACTGCTAATGATCTTGCAAAATCGACCAGAAATTTCAAACCTTCGGGTCTCCGAATGCCATCACCAAGGATTGGGTTCTTTGATGAGGTAGTTTTATTTTCTTCCAATTTGTTTAGTTCTATGTTATGAGTATTACCTTGTGAAGTCAGTATTTCAATCAAGTAAAGCTTATCTGCTTTGGCAGGACAAAGCTATGCTGTCGACGGTAGGTAGAGCGCAGAGTGCTTTGCCTAATATCAGTGGGGTGACAAACAGAAAAAGGCCGGATAAACTTCAGACTACTAGAATTTTACCAGAGAATGGGGATACAAAGCTTGGTTCTGTGCAAAATGGAGTGATAAATCCTTCTTTGAATGCCATTCGCAGATATGCAGCACAGAATCAAGAGCTAGATAAAAATTCCCCAAAAATGTCCAGCACGTCTGCAACCTCGAGAAATTTACCAGGGAAAACTTCAAAAGGTCAGGCTGATACATCTCCTCAATTGTGCAGAGAAAATTGCTCAAGATCTAGTAAAGTTATTGATGGGGGACATAATTCAAAAAAACTAGGCCTGCATTCTAGTTTGAAGGCAGAAAGGAAAAGAACAGAAGGGATATTGAAAAATGAAATGGGCGGAGAGAGCAAGAGGCCAATGACGAAAGAACACGAAAGGGCCAGCAGGCGCCCTCTTGAGAATGACCCTCATTCACTTCATGACAACGAAAAAGAAAACATACCTAGTTTTGGAGATCATGTTAATGGTTTAAATAGATGTTTGGAGGTCATTGATCTCAACAGGGGCGTGGTGATAGAGCTCGAAGGGAAGAGGGGTTGCTCTCATTCCCACCTTGGTGACAATTTCGCTGAAAATGACAGGGCCCCCATATATATATCATCCTTCTCTAAGGAGTACCTTTTTCCCCGCCAGCAGGTTTCACCAAATATGCTGTCAAAGGCTGGACCACTCTCTCTTTCGACGACAGTTGAGTTCATGCCCAACACAAGAACTCCATTGGCGGACAAAAATTCTGCTCCCATGTAGCAGCAGATTAATTCAGGTTTATAACAGAATCAGAATCAACAGTAGACAAGGCAGTGGAAAAGGTGTCAAAACACTCCATTACACGGCATTGGAGATCAGATTTTTATTTTTTATTTTTTTTTTATTATCTGAACCTAGGATTAACATTTCAAGGCATGGGTCTCTGTTCTATATTTCTGTCACCTGAGTTTATTAATCTTTAAGTTGGTTCTTCTGTGAACACTTCTCATATATTAGCAAATTGTCCGATCAACCTTGTCATTTAGTGTTTTTTGATTGTGCAAGAGTTTAATTGGATTGGAGTTCATAGTACTTGTATAGGAAAAATTGTTCCTGAATAAACACATACTATTTGTCGGATCAGATATAATAAATGTGTTGGATTTCTCATCTGTTTTGAGATTTGAATGCTAGCGTATGCTTAGCACATATTAACGTGGAGAAAACAAGTAAGGTAATATAGAACATCATTAAATCCATTGACATTCGAGGCACTGAAGTTAGCCACTGAAAATGCAGCAGTCACTGAAGTTAGCCACTGAAAATGCAGCAGTCACTGATCCTGTTCTGTAAGGATAAATCACTAGTGCAACTCTCTCTCTCTCTCTCTCTCTCTCTCTCTCTCTCTCTCATTAATATGCTGTGAATAATCTGCAGGAAATTTGAGAGGGAATTTAATTCTGAGCTTGAGAGTCTCGGGCCAATTTTGAGCAGCAGTTCTCAAGCCGAGCCATATTTAACTCATCCTGCTCAGTGGATTCTCAGTGTTGGAAGGGACCAGTAAGTTAGTTCTGACGCTTTGCTCCGTCGTTTTTTGGGTGTAGACAATACTATTTAAGATGCCTTGCTTGCATTTGACTGTATGTATAGGATAGAGAGTTTTGTCCCTTGTTTGATTCTTGAGTTTTGACTGTATGTATAAACTCGTTACACTGCCAACCACCAACATATATAAACTCATGCCATTGTATTTTGGGTTTGAATTTGGGGTTAGAGATATAGTTTGTATTAAGGTGGGGGTTCAAAGAGAAAATGGAGGGGTTTTCATTTTGTTGGATGGGGGTTCAAAGAAGTGGGGGGGCCAAAGTAAAATGGTGGGGGCAAATAGCAGCCCTCATAATTTAAGATGTCAAATATGGAATGCCTTAAAACTCACATTAGCATTTCATCACAGAAATATGGATTTCAAACATATAACTTATAAAAAAGCAAAAGACAAAAAGGCTTTCAATATATGAAAGCAAGAAGAATGTTTGCATAGCTAGGAGCAAGACTAAAGTGAGTGAAATTTAGGTAAAAATGAAGGAGCATAGATCCTATTGGCTGAAAGCTATCTTTGACATGTATATTACCAATGCTGTCCTCTACTGTGTCCTAAATATTTGTTACTAACAGTGACTGCCTGCCCTTCCTGTCTCTACTTTACTGTATAAATCTTATAATTTTAGACTGTTTGCTGCATTTTGCTGATTAGTCCTGTTGTACCTCTCTAGATTGTGATTCCATTGTTATTGGTCTATGTTTTTATTTATTTTCCCTGACAAAATCCTTCGAATTACTGACGTCAAATTGGTGTTTCTTGTTGTAGATTGAGTGTCTAAATGTAATCATCCTTACTGCAACAAATGTTGCCGAGCTGGACGGGCACTGGGATTGTCTGATTGAATTAACAAATTCTAGTGGCCTTCTAGCATTGGCGGAACCGTTTGTATCTAAGCGCTCGAGAACCACTCAGTCAGATGTACGTGCCAAGTTTACTATTCTGTACTTTGTTATTTTTTTTTCAGTTTCCATGATTTTGTTATTGTATGGTAGTCTCTGCTAGAAAAGAAGATTTTTTGTTTTGCCTTCGTGTTTGCCACTTGATTTCTGCCCACCCTTGAATTTCCCTTCATTATACACACAATAATTTTCCCTTTTCTTGCTATGTGTTGTTTGGGTTTTACACAACTGGCAGGAAAACGAAATATAAATAACAAAAGGATAAATTTGCCTCCATTTCACTGTCGGTTAGTCTGTACAAAAACTGAACATAGAAATGCAAAAGGGGGCAAAAAATGGTTCAATCAAGAGCCTGGTTATAAATAAGGAAAGATAATAGAGCATTATTTAATAAAACAAATAGCAAGAGCAATATTTTTGCTCAATATTTTTGCTCAATTTAGAAATTGAGCAAAAATAGAAGAAAGCTGAAGGAGGACATAGGTTGAGATTGTACAAAAGGAGGTGATTGTCTTAGACTAATTGAGGACATGACTTTTAATAGGAACTAACCGGAGAAAACAGTTCAACCCCAAGTAATTGGGATGGAGGGTTGTTAAGTTGAGTCAATTTGAGATTGAAGAATAAATTGTGTTGCTTATTGTCATGAAAAGGATAATAATATTGAGAAGATTTTTTTGTGGTTTTTGTTAGGAGTGAGGCTTTGACATTGCTTTAATAGCCCTCCTCGAGAATTTTTTCCTCACCAGCTCAAAGAATTTTGTGGATGAATTCTAAGTCAGATTTAATATTTATATTTCACTTATTTTATTTTATGTTATTTTTTATTTTTTGGTGGCATGTTTCCCTTTATGCTCTAGTTTATACGTGCATGGGTACTCTCACACTTAGGTCCATGAGAGTACTTAACTCAATATTTGGGTATTGCAAGCTAGCAGGAAGTGTCGACATTGTTGAACTGTTAGATCATTATTCTTTGAGCCAACTTGGCTGGTAATCATTGTCTTCTTGTGCCGATGCCATGTTCAAATTCCTTTCAACAGTTTTTCTGGTATATCCATCTACTTCTTCCTTGGTACTCTGTGAATCGGGGTAGGTAGAACTTATCAATGAGGAAACAGGTAAACATTGCATTCGTATGGGAATGGAGTGGTCAATATTGCATATTTTGAAAGTTTTGGTGAAATTGTTGCTAGGCTTGGTTTGTGTGAGTAATGCTTAATCAAATAGTTGTGCAATAGCTTTTGTTTGTGGTGTCATTGATTCTTGATGTGTTCTACCTAATACAGGTAGAAACTGCTCAACCTCTATCAAAACTGTGTCTTGAATTCCCAGATCTTTACATAGGTGAGCATCTTTAGTTTTAACTGTGATTGGGAACTATAATATAACCATTTCTTTCTCTTCTAATTGTGTTATTTTTTTTGAAACATCAAGGTTGCTATCGTGAATCCAGAACTGGTCCCCTTGTTATTAGTTTTGAAGGCAAGGTACGGGGATAATTGCACGATGATGTCAATTAGTTCAAAATATATTTAATCCTTAACAATATGTTATTTCGAATGATAAAGACCTTCTTCCCATGATTGGCTGCAGGATCAATCAAGAGTAGAAGCAGCTGCAGAAGCACTTTGCAAGAAGTTTCATCCTGGGGCTTTCTATGAAATCAATTGACTTGAGGGGGGTGAAATTGCTCGTCTTTGAACCATAGCCTGCGCGGGCATTGACTGAGCTTTGTTGTAGCGGCGTCAGGCGGCCTTTCTATCGGGGGATTAAGATAGTTGGTGGGTGGGTGGCATTGGAATTACAACGGGGGAAAGGTTTATTTTATTTTAAAATCATTAAGAAAATAATTAAAAATTTAAAAATAGAACAATTTCGGAACTTGTAAAGACCTTGATTTAATTTTTAGGAAGGGAATTGTTAAGCACTGTTGTCAGGCTAGTAACAAGCGCACAAGACAATGTATTAGTTGTTGGGCAAAGGAAAGAAATGTTGTTGCTGAACCAATTGAAACTCAGTGCCTTTTTCGCATTTAGTTAATCTAAAAAAACTATATATAAAAATAAAAAAAAAAACCTCTAGTCTTGGTGATGCGATAGATATTATAGTTTCTTGTTTTTATATATCTATCTGATTGTAAGGATGAGAATTGTGTCACAAACCTCATCTTTTACTGTGTGAAGTCGGCCAAACAACTGAAAGGACAACCAAACAAAATGAAATTGACCCATGGTCTAGGAAGTGACGCCAAACAAATACGACTTACTAAGAGCATCTCCAATCGTTCATTTCTTTTTTTATCAAATCTAAAAAAAAAATAGGTTGTTTTTTCAATTTGATACGGCTTCCTTCAACGGTGAGTATCAAACTTGTCGAACAAAATATATGCAGAATTGAGGGAAGGGTCATCCGGTGCGTCGACCGGTAAGACTAATTTTTTTTTTTTTTTTTTAAAACCTGTTTAAACCTACCTATTTGAAAGGGAACCGGTCGACCGGTTGGTCAACCGGCCAGACATGCGGCTAGTTGACTAGTTGGTCTCCCCAACGGTAAAACACAGTAAAATAGTGAAATCTGGAGCCTGTTTCACTTTGATGAATTTTTTATTCCATTCTCATTTTGATACCAATTTGTTGAAACCATTGGAGCTCCAAAAAGCGACTTTTTTACCAAATTTCAAATCTGATGCAAGGTTTGATGAACCGTTGGAGATGGCCTAACAAGTAAAAATAAATGTTAAACAAGCAACTTTAAAATAAAACATTTTAATACACTTTTACAAATGAAAACCCAACAGTTAGAAGGGCAATTTTGGTTAAGAGACTTACTTGTAAGTCTTAATAAGTCGATTTTATTCTCTAATAAGTCATGTGAGAATTAATGACATTTTTCATCAAATATTATTAGAAAAGTAACTAATTGTTAATTTTTAATGACAATTTAAAAATTGTCACAAAATGTCACTAATTAGTATAAGTTTTAGTGACAATTTAAAAAAATTGTCACAAATTAACTTTCAGCGACAGTTTAAAAAATTCGTCATAGAAAAACATCACTAATTGTAAATTTTAGTGATAATTTATAAAAAACGTGAAAAAAGAAGTCATTGATTGTCAAATTTTAACGACATATGCAAAAACATGTTACAAAAAATTATTTTTAATGACGGCTTTACTAAGACTTATTTTTAATAAAAATTGATAGAAATTAAGTTTAACTATTAGGACTTATTAATAGTTTGCTCTTTTGGTTATTCACGATTAATTATCCTGATGGATAGAGCTGACATTTTTTTAAAATCCTATTAAATTGGTGTAAAAAAGAAAAAAGAAAAAAAAGAAGTGAAAAGACCATGTGACAAGAGTTATCCAATACAATAGGACTGAATTATTATTATTGTTTTTTTAGATAGAATAGGACTGAATTATTGGAGTGACGATTTCATGTCACCATTAAAAAGTGTAGCAACAAGTTAACATTATTGTAGACCATAAATGTCAGTCCACAACATGCTTCCCTGCAATCTTCCAAATCCATATCCCATTTGCTAATGATAAAGCAAAAATAGATTTAAAAAAAGTTTAAAAAACACAAACTAATCACAAAATTAAATACAATCTTTTGATAGGAGATATATCTCATACTTTTATGAGTTTTATATTCATGAAAGAAAGTTGTGTTTAATTCTATAATTGATTTATGTGAAGAAAAAAAAAAACTAAAATAGACAAGTGGTGAGCCTAATTTGGTCAATTAATTTTTTATAATTAAACCTGAGTTACTACATAATTTATTTTTTAGATGCTAGTTGGAAAGGAATCTGCTTACCTTAAGAGGAAAGATATTACAAAGCGTTCGTCTCCATCTCTTTTCATTTATTTTGGACGTGGAATTTTATAGATTTTTATAAAAATTTTAAAATCTTTCTTGAAGCCATCATTTATACTAAATTAAAAAAATTCACAAAACCAAAACCATAATACACAGTTGGTTTTAGTTCCTCAACTAACAAAAGCAAACGGTTTGTTTCAGTGTTAAATTTTTGTTCAATCTCGACTGAATTGAACTACTTACACTCCTAATTGTATCTCTAAAATTTTAGAAAGAATTATACTGTGAATTTATTGAGAAATATCACTTGACTGCGTCACATGCTGACATTCTACTTACCCAATACAAATAAAATAAAAAAGAAATGGAGGACAACTTTGCATATTATTATAATTTTTAATTCCTCCATTGATTGAAATATGCATGCACCAAAGCTGTATTTGCATACCCAAAATTGCCCTCCACAAAAAAATATATATATATATTTTAATCCAGATTTTTGTCAAGAATTAATTTGTGCGGTAAAAATTAAATTGGTGAAGTATGAGTCCATATATAAAAGGAATTTGAATCATAAATTGTTATTTCTAAATAAAATTTTAAATATAAATTTTGAATTTGTAATCCCTTTGAAAGAAAATTGAACAAGTAGGTCCACATTTCAAAACCCTTAAAATGACCTAAAACAAAAAAAAGAAAACAATAGTAAAACCCACTAGCCTGTTCATAGTTGTCTTATTTATCATGGAATCCAGTAATAAATTAGTTGGTGTTGATTGTAGCAATGGTCATTAATTTTTGGGAAAATTGCAAATTCAGTATAGATTTTTTTTTTTTAATTAGTGATAAATCTTTTCAACTTCAATAATTAAAATTATAAATTTTCCATACATTTATAAATATTTTGTGAAATCTCAACTGAATTGTAATTTTTTCCTTAATTTTTTTTTTGGTCTCTTTTATTTGTTTTCTTCATGTTTCTTTTGCCCCTTTGTCTTCTTGTCTTTCCTATCTTTTCAATTTGTAAACAATAGCACATATATATGAGCATCATCCTTTTTCTATTTTAATTGATGTTTGATAATTTAATTTAATATTTAAAATTAAATGTATTAAATAAAATTTAATTAAATTTGTTTGATAATTAAAGTTTAATATTACTTAAAAATTTAAGTAACTTTAAAAATATAAGTTAAAAGTTAAAAAAATTTGAGTAATTAAATTTATAATTACTTATGCATAAGTATTAACGTGCACTATTATTACTCTATTACTGTTGCCATCATCATCACCATAACCCTCACGATTGCCACTACCACTGTCACTGCCACTGCCACTGCCTCGATTGTCGTCATCACGATAGATATCAACCATTATTTTATTATTACCACCACTACTGCGGTCATCTCTGCCACTACTATCACTTCATCACCACTACCACAAGTACTATAATCTTTCATCTCCACCACTATCCCTACCTCTATTATATTCAGCACAATTATCATTACACCACCACGCTTCTCCACCATCACCACCACAACTATTGCTCCACCTCAACCACCATCACCATTGATAACATAGTCACCACAGTTGCCCCTGTCACCTCCTCCCCTTCGACCACCACTTTACCACCTCACAACTTAACATAAAAATTGAAGGATAAAATTTTAAAAATAACAAATTTAAATCAAACAATTTACTTTAGTTTAACAATATAAAAATTAGAACTTTCAAATTTTATTTTATACATATGAATTAATTTGTTTTGGTTCAATACTTCAATTTTTACCGAATAATTTTTTCTTAAAATTCAATATTCAATTTTTGATACTTGATTTTTAATTTAAAGTTTTATCAACATCACTTTAATCATCTGCATCTCCCAAACTCTCTTCTCATTATACAATATAAATAATTTATTTATTTTAATTAAGTGTTAATACATAGTAAAAATGAGAAGAGAGTTTGATTTGAGACGTAAAAAAATTGCCGAACCTTCTTCCTACGTCTTGGCTCGGGGAGTTTCCACTGCAAATTGGTATGCAAATTGTAAATATATATTTTTTCTTTTTCTTTTTGAGTCATCATTAAAGATTGCATATGCTTGCTTTAAAGACTAGAATTTCTGGTCTTCTCCAACTTCATTTAAGTAAAAAAGTGTAGAAAGAAAGTTGAAGCATTTTTAATGGAAATATTAAATTTATGTTTTAATTGACAAAAAGTGATAAAAAAAAAATTTGTGTGTTAAGTGTTTGATGATTTAATGAGTGTATGGATATTTCAATAGAGAAGAAAAAACATGTGTTAAATTTAAAATCTACTTAAATGTGTATAAATATAAAAATAAAATATATATAAAAAATGATAATGCTATATATGGTAAGTTCAAAAGGTGTACCATATACACCCTTCTTATACATTTTTTGGGTGCATTTTACTCATTTTTGTGGTAAATGTCACGTATTTTTCTTGATAGAATTATGATGATTTGTGGTTAAAAAATGAAATTATGCATTTTGTGGTAATATTATGCATTTTTGACATAATATTTCACATTTTTTGGTTAGAAAATGATTTCATTAAAAATTTGTAACATTACTACAAAATGTGCAATTTCATTTTTAAACCATTAATTGTATTAATTTAATCAAAAAAAAAATAAAAATACACAACATATTTGCCATAACAATACATAACATATACATCATAAAAATTAATTGAGCCCAAATTATATTGTATTTAGACAGCTAAAAATTAATCCCCGAGCCCAGTTAACAAATTCAAATCTTATTTTTAAATTTTTGTGCTCTTTTGGGAAGCTGGTAAGAAGCCAACTTCTAACTTTTTACCAATTTTGGGTCACATCATCTCTCACATAACTTACCCACAAAAAGGCTTAATACGCTAAAAAAGTAAAAAAATCAACTTTTTATCAACTTCCCAAAACAACTCAACTAATCTCTTAAAGTTTTGAAACTGTTATCAATGACAAATTACGAGAGTTTCACACCACTGGATCAAGAGATTAAAAAAAAAAAAAAAAAAAAAAAAAAAAAAAAAAAAAAAAAAAAAAAAACCCTTTCAATAGAGGAATCATAATTATTGATTTTTTTGGGAAAAAGATTTAATGAAAAAAAAACTAATATGAAAATTGACTATGCTAAAATATCATAAAAAATATTTTTTTTCTTTTATATTGAAACAAACAAATACATAATTTTAAGGGTAAATTACAAACACACCCATTGAGATTTGATTAAAATACGAATCACCTCCTGTGATTCTAGAAATTACATCTCACCTCCTGAGGTTTCTAATTTCATAACAAATCGCTCATTTTATTAATAAATCATGAAATCAATTAATAATTTTTAATGATGTTAGAAATATATTTTAATTAATAATTTAGATAATTTTATTATTGTATGGGAGAACAATTATGAGTTTTATTTTTTTAGTTAATTCTGTTAAATAAAAATTATTGACAAAATAATGTTTATAATTTTTTAAATCATAAAAAATAATTTATAATTTACCTTAATTTTAACAAAGTCATGTTGAGTTTGTTGATAACCCTTCCAAAAGAAAACAAAATAACGCTAAGTGGGAATTCTGTGTGAACCACAAAAAAAAAAAAAAAAAAAGGTTCTGTTTACTTGTCTTCTTTTTTTTCAGATGGATTCTTTTTAATATTTTAATATTTTTTTGTTTTTAATAATTACTGTTCAAAAGTGGTGTGCCGGCGCCACACGGAAACATTTTAACAACCATCTTGGCTTGATTTTTTTAAAATTAAGATTTTATAAAATAAATAATATATAATATTCTTATAGTAGTTGGAATCTTTTAATATTTTTAAAGAGAACATTTGATACAAAAAAATTTTGTTCTGACAAAGAAATTTTAAAAATTTTACTAATTTCACAAAGAAATTTTAAAATTTCTCTGATAGAGAGAAATTTTATTGAGGGATCTTAATTAAAAAAAAATATTGAACCTCTCTTACTATCCAAAGTTAGAGAGAGATATTTCATTAATTTTTCTTTAATCTAAATATACTTAAAAATTATAATATTTATGAATTTTTACAAAAAATATAGATAATATTAAATCTAGATGCAGATCATATTATACGAAGTTTAAATTTGCATAAATTACACTCAGAGTCCTTGTTTGCATCTTGTATCAACTTTATCCATAATTTTTAAAAAATATATCCATTTAGTTGACTTGATAATGTCTTTTTAAAAATATCAAGAGATAAAATAATTTAATTGCTCTTCTCAAAGAGTTTGAGGGGTCGCCTTCTAAGTTAAAATGATTCAATTTTTTTTAAGTGAACCATTTTGCCCATGATTCAATTTCGTAACGAATGTCATGGTTTGTATTAAATTAACACAATATAAAAAAAATTAAGGACAAAACTGATACAATCAAAATTATAGAGACTCAATTGGTACAAAGATAAATTACAAGGATTACAAATGTAATATGGGCTTCAAATTTTAAACAATTTAATGATTTTTTTTTTTTTTTACCAATTAACACTCTAACTATAGATGTTAGATTGATCATAATTGGATGTTTTAAGGAATTAGCTGAGTTATAACTGGAATCGTGATAAATAAACTAAGAAACATAAGTTACGAGTTTGAATCTCACAAAACTCTTGAACCTTTTGAGATTATTTTGAAACTTATGTTTAGTAATTACTTAATATTCACTCAATATGTGCGAATTGATATATGTAAAATAAAATATTCATCGGAACAAAGCTCTGAATATTCCACTAAACATAAAAAAAAAGGTAGTTAGAGAACTATTATAAAGTGTACGAAATGAAATGAAATGAACCTTTTTACTTATTTTTTAGGCCTTTATTTGTTGACTTTCAATTCTTGAGATTAATGTCGCTGAGTAATCTTTTTTGTGGCTTATAAAGACTTTGACTGGTGACTTGAGGACTCAAGGTTACTTTTTAAAATTTTTAATTTTTAAATTTATTTTTAGGTTGGGCTCTAAAAAAAAGCTTTTTTTTCAAGTTTAAATATGATTGAATCGTTATGTTCAGGTTCGTTGGATTCACTACGGATCTCGTAAATCAAGCCGTTCCGATAATCATATCATTTTTATTTTAGTGCGTTTAGTCTATTTTCAAAAATACACATGTAGTCTATTTTTTTATATATTTGTTCACAAATATTTTATTTTTTTAATGTATCTAAAATTAAGTGCATTTAAAAATTTAAAAAGTTTTATTAAAAATTGAAAAAAATTACTAAAAACAAAAAATGAAAAACTTAAAAATAATTTTCAAAGAGTAAATTATTATTATTATTTTTTAAATTTGTGCAATGAGTGCTCAAAAGCTGTGGGCAATATAGAAAGAGTTTTTATCCAAATCAATACATTGAAAATTGAGTAATGCAAGAGTCCTAAAAGTTTCATTAAAATCTTTACTAAATGTTTTATATTATGTGGATCTCATAATCATGTGAAACATTTGGTAGAAATTTTAATCAAAACTTTAAAGTCTCTAACATTTTTGTTGAAAATTATTTTATTCGTATAACTTGGACGAGATAGATTAAAATAGTGTATTGAGCCCTATTTCAAAGTGTGATTGGCTCACTTAAAATAAAATATTTTACTGTATTATCAGAAAACAAAATTGGAGAGAGCATGAATCATTGGAGTTATCAGGTCAGTAGTGCAAAGTCTATAAACAATTAGTAATCGATAAAATCATCACACTGTGAACTCAATAATTCAAGCTATCACGGAAAATATCAATTCCGTGTTGAAAAATCTAAAAACTTTTGAGATTGTGATTTATAATTAGAATTAAATTTGAACAGTGAATAACAATTTTCAATCAAATAAAAAATGATCTAATTAGATAATAATATAAATCATCAAGTCAATACGATAGTGATTTAGATTATTTCTAAACAATCAACAAAAGCGACACAACGATATAACGTGAAAAATTTACAATTAGAGCACCTCCAATTGTGATTAAAAATCACGGACGAAAATCACAAAATAATTTACTAAGAAGACAAATGAATTACACAATATAACCATTAATTACCAAGCGAATCCACGCCTAAATTGAATCGAACTTGTTATGCCTCTTCCAACAGTGTCTTCACCTCAAAATTGCTTCGCCAAATGTTGAATTCATAACGCCAAACTCAAATCTACGACAAAGAGCCACTTTGGAATTCACCAAAGCCTCCAAACTCAAGTTCTACAGAATCCAGTGATGAATCTCTTTTTAGAATGAATTTGAATGAAAGAAATCCCTTGATGATCTTCAATATAAAACTTGTTAATCCATTGATCACCTTCAATTCATCAAGGTAAACAATCAATAAACACCCTTTAATATAGAACGCTTTGCCTTATCTCTTTAGAGAGAATTCTGGAAGGGTTAGCCCTAAATTATGCATATAAGGCGATTTAAAAGATCCAGAGTGGTGATGACTGCTCGAGCACAGAAATGACCGCTTGAGTGGTGTGTCTGAAAGGCGATTCCAACAACATTCCACCTGTCATTTCGCTCGAGTGCAAGACTTACTGCTCAAGCAATAAAGCACAACTCTCAGTATCTCTGTCTCTCTGAAATCAAATAGAGATACAGACAGAGATACGGGGATGTTCCAAATTAGCAATCGAGCGCACACTTAACTGTTCGAGCGGTCCAAGAAGTTTGACAAGATCAATAAAAGATTATGAGCATACAAACCTTTCCTCTAGCACAAACACCTTTGCTCAAACACAAATTGAGTTGGATTCACATCTAAAATTTCAAATTGCCTACCTAATAAAATAAACAAGATAAAAGGGTGGATTAAATAAAAAAGGGTAAATTACACTGACACCCCCTGGGGTTTATGGTTATTACAGTTCCCTCCCTCACATTTGGAAAATTACACTGACCCCCCTGTTAATTTAATTTTATATATGATGATCATTACGGTGAGGGGGGGAACTGTTATGTAGTTTTAAACCTCAGGGGGCAATCTGTAATGAAACTTTAAACCTCAGGGAAGGGGATATAATTTCCAAAAGGTGAGGGAGAACTATAACAAACATAAAACTCAGGGGTGTCAATATAATTTACCCAATAAAAAAAGAAAAAAAAAAAAAGAAAGAAGGAGAAAAGGCCCAGATTCCACTAACCCAAAAAAAAAAATCCAAAACGAAAAAGAGAAAATGTAACCCTACTAGCTTTTGAAGCATGAAAACCGCAGATTCCCTTTTGCCTGTAATTTGTGCTAAATGACAACTAAATAAGTCATCTTATCTTCTATTTTATATTGGGTAATCATTTAGTAATGGGACACTTTTTTATAAATATTTTTTTACCTATTTATATTCTATTTAGTTCACATTATTTTTTTATATTCTAATAAGTTTTATGAGTGACATATTAAAATATCCCTAATAATATTCACATTTATAGTATAAATGTTCACACCGTTAATGTGAATGTTCATACAATCAGTGTGAATGTTAATATGTCAATGTGAATGTTCACATTTACAGTGTGAACATTCACACCATCAATGTAAATATTCATATTGTAAAATATGAATATTCACATCACCAAATTGCTAACCGTTCAAAAAATATTTGTAAGGATAGAAATGTCCATAAAACACTTTAAATATGAGAATTAGGATTTGGTAGATCAAATGTTCAAATAATAGGACTTATTGGAATACAAAAATATCTAATGAACTAATTGGAATACGAATACTTAAAAAAGGATTTTCTAATAAATTTCCTCCTAGATTATCATGGGACATTATTTACATAATGTTTTAAATTAATTATATAGCAAAATTTTTTATAAATAGAACATGTTAACTCACCATTATTAAATAGTGGATAAATGATGACTAACTTTTCATGTGTATTATAGTTTTTATTAAATAAAATTACCACGTAAATAATATCACATCATTAAAATATCTAATAATTTTTCTATATATAGCTATAAGCATGCTTCAATCAAAACACACAAGTCATCATTAACTTCTTTGAGTTACCGAGAGAAAATCAGAGAGAACAATTCTTCATTTTTAGTCAAGAATGGCAGCTCAAGTAGGTAGATTCATGGCCAAGACCATGGTCCTAAAGAATTGTGGAATATATTGCAGGTGATAAAGTTGCAGTTATACAACTAAGAAGATGTGCATCTACGAGTTTCCATTGGAAATAGGCAGGATTATCAACATCTGATCCAGAAGCATCTTTGATTGTGATGGATGGACAAGGTGATCAACAATTCCAAGCAAATCAGTAGCTTTCAAAATATTCTGAGTTTGATTTTTCCAAATCAAAAAATTTGAAGCATCAAGTTTGACAGTGATAAACGAAGACAGATTGGAAATTAAAAAGAAAGATTAGAAGGAATCGAAGACATCGAATAAGAAGATGAATTGGATTCAAACACAAATGAGGATCAACTCGCAAGAGATTGAAGCTCTGATACCATGTGGAAAGTTAGAATTCAACACAGAGATTTAAGATTTAGATATTTTCATTGATAGCTCTCTCTCACACTTTTCAACTCTCTCAGGATAGTATCTATATATAGAAGCCTAATACATTCTTCTTGAATCTCTAACAGATTTGCATATCTCAAGTTAGTTATAATTGAGAGATGAACTAGTCTCATATCTTTCAGCACACGTGGAATCCATAACAGCTTTTTCAACTGTGGCTCAAGGTGTGGCTTGCTTCTGCAACTGTGGCTGAAGTGTGGTTTGAGCTGAAGTTGAAGCTGAGACTGCAGCTGAACTTTGTTCGGTCATTGGCTCAGTAGTCTCAACACATGTACATTGTAATGAGTTTTATTCCTCTTGTATTTATTTAGAATTTCTCTCCTTTAATTAATTTTTTAT
This sequence comes from Camellia granthamiana, assembly GCA_036172215.1. Taxonomy (NCBI): domain Eukaryota; kingdom Viridiplantae; phylum Streptophyta; class Magnoliopsida; order Ericales; family Theaceae; genus Camellia; species Camellia granthamiana. The sequence goes on along the minus strand of CM069905.1, from coordinate 20,547,030 downwards.
TTTTTATTTTGGTAATAATGATATGTTGTATTTCATTTTCAATGTAATGTTGGTAAAATTATAATGTTCAATGATGTCTTCCCTAGCATGCCAAATTAAAGTACTTGATAGCCCAGCTTAAAAAGCATTTCTAAATTTTTTTATTGAAAGTAATTTCCATTTTTTAATTTTATAAAAAGAAATGTGTTTTGTTTGGTTCTTACCCTAGCATAAAATTTGTTTTCTTATTATATTTATTGTGTATGTCATACACAATTCAACTCCTAAAAATGGGAGAAAAAACATGCCCTTTTGTGAAAGGAATTGAACCTTTGAGTTTATAGGGAGATGCAACCACTCAAGAGAAATAAATTTTGTATTTTGAGAAATTAATTTAAGAAATTACTTGATGATGACAACTATACTTTCAAACCTTCTTAATTATAACTTTTGAATTGATGGGTAAGTAAAAAGAACTAGATATGGAATCAGAAATCAAATATATCAAACGAAGTAGTGAATGTTGCATTACACATAATTGATTCTCATACCATATGTTTTAAAATAATTTCTCAATAAGTGGGTATTGAATTAAATCTATTGATTAGCTTAAGTGCGTATGAGTATAGAAAAAGTAGAGTGGACCTAATGGTTGGGGCAGCAAATTGGTCACAGCTCATTTAGTCTTAATTTGGGGATGTATAATTAACTATAGTTAGGTAAACCTTACTTGAAGTTTGGCCTTTAACTTTTTTCTAACTGAGAATGAACTATGCTTTAGTTTGTCTTAAATTTGGTCACGGAAATTCTCGAGACACGAAAATCTTAAGATATGATTCAATAATTAAAAATGTAATGAGACAGGAGAAAAAAAAAAAAAAAAACTGGGAACTCAGAATTATATATCCCAGACAATTTGCATATATTTTTTTCAATAGTTTGATATTTATTATTTAAAATAAAGAAAATATATTTATTATATCATATTACAAAATCCGTATTTGGTCAATGAATTCCAAACTTTTATGAAAATATAAAAGTATAGGCTATTTGATAATAGGGTAATATTCAGAAATTTAATCTGAATAGTACACTAAGTAAAATATTTTTAAATTTTAAATGAAAGCCTAAGAAAATCTAAATTAAACCACCGGCAGTCATAATCAAAGAGATCATAATATAATAATCAAATGTCACTTAAGATACAATCAAAAAATTTTAGTCATAACAAAAATAACAACTACAATAGATGATGATTAGGTCATAACTAAAAAATACAATGAAACATATCAAGTCATAATCAACGCTACAATAGATCATAATTAAAAATCATAAAAGATTATAATTGAAGCATATGATATACCCTTTCAAGAATAATACATATTATTTAAAGAATTTAAAATCTGAATAAAAGTCCCATATAAATTGGGTTTAGGCTAAAAATAAAAGAAAAGAATATTGTCAATTTCATTAGTAATAATAATTTTTTTTACAACACTTAAAGATTGTGTCACAAATAATCCCAATACAAAAAAAATCATTTTAGTGGGTACGAATTATGGGTCAGTAATTCTGTTTACCCAAAAAAATAATCTCAAATTTCTACCGGCGTAACAAGATTGTGTGATTAAGATTGAATTCATTTAATATGAGATTATACATAGAATAAATTCAAACCACAAGTTAATAATTCTAAATAAATTTTGAAAAGGATTTTTGGTTTTTTGGGGTAAAATAGAATTAAAAGATAAAATATGCTAAAATAACTAATAAGACAAAATGTCATATCAAATTCATAATTATTTTATTTTTTCTCTCACAAATATCATATTCAACTATAAAAAAATCTCACCCTCTCCTCGAACATAACTATTTTAACCTATTAAAATAGTCAATATTTAAAATAACCTATTAAAATAGCCAACTTCTCAAATGTGAAGGCTCCGTTAGGATTGTTTTGGAAATATAGTTAAACAAAAATGGTAGACACCTCAAAAATTCTACCAAAAATTCTAACAAATGTCTCACATGGGTGTGGGATCTACATGGGACACATTGTATGGGTTCCACACCCATGTGAGACATTTGATAGAAACTTTGGTATAATTTTTGGGATCTCTAGCATTACTCATAGTTAAAAGTTAACTTTTTAAATTTTTTTTTCCAAAAAAAACGTGTAAAAAATATTAAAAATAATATGACCTAAAATGAATTAAAAGTTAAAAAATAATTTTTAACCATCCTTTTAAAATAGCCGTAGAAAGCTACTGTTGGGGATTACCCATTAATATCATGCATGCCAACCACCAACATATATAAACTCGTTACACTGCCAACCACCAACATATATAAACTCATGACACTGTATTTTGTAAGAGTATTCACACTAGTCTCTATAAATTAAAATTTTTAATTACATATAGTTAGCAAATCATGAAACAATGCTCCATCTGACTCAAAAAACTAATTTACTGGCAATTGAATAGTTTATCTTCTTTTCTTTTTTTTTTGTTGGGGGGGGAGGGGGAGAATAAACTTTATCTCCACTATTTTGACTTTTTTGAGTATTTTTCATTGAGGGAATGAATGATAAAATAGAATTAGAATAGAGAGTCTAATGAATGATACAGTTAAAACAGTAATTAATTAAAATAAGAAATTAGTTTTTTTAAATTAGAATTTGGCTCAAAATTTGTTGAAACTGATGTGAATGTTCTAATTAATCATAGAGAAGAAGGTTGTTAGATATTAAAAGAATTTGTTTTTTTTTTTCTCACACATTAGAGCATCTCCAATGGCAAGCTATTGGAACTGCCATTGCCAAAATTTAGCAATAGTCTCCAAAAATCTTACTCCAGTGGACTGCTATAACCCTTGTTAAATTTGACAATTGCCATTTTCTCTGTCAAATTTGGCAACACGTTTGGCAATCATCATCCAAGCAAATAGAATTTGGCTCCAAAATTTCTATGGAACAAACAAACACATTGGGAAAAATCCAGCAGCAATACAATAATAATAAAAAATACTATTTTCTAGATTTTTGGATATGGAGATAAAGGCAAACCCCCCCTCCAAACAGAACATATATATATATATATATAACAAATTTAGAAAACAACAACAACAATCACTACAAAGACAATAATCAAACAATTTCAGAGAAATTTCAAGCAATCTCAAACAAAGCAAAAAGAATCCCAACTAATTTCAAGCAAATTTCAAACAATTTCATAAATGAAATTTCACAAAAATAAATACTTGGAAAGGGGTTTGAAGTTTCTTCATCTTCTTCACTCAATTTTGTAGTGGTATCAAATGGTGGGGTAAATTTTATATATATATATATAATTTTTTATATTTGTCTAGTCAGATAGAATGTAAATATTTAATTTTTTTTGGAAAATATTTGAAAAAGGTCATAAAAGATAAAAAAAAATAAACAATAAAAAAATCATCAAAAAACACATAACCTAAAATCCTATTCAAGACTTATAAAAAATTTAAAAAAAATTCTGAAAATATTTTTGATTTAAAATATAAAAATAACAGGTGTAAACAAAAAAAAAATCGAACACTGTTTTGATCAACCAGTCGAACGTCCGAGTTAGCCAAATTTTCCCGCCTAGAAAAGAGTTTTCAAAAGTGGGTGTAGAATTATAATTTGAAAATTCAAAACAAATACTACACTAAAATCAATGGGTGGAAATGTGTTTGGAGAGCTTCTCCAAACGCAGCCAAATTTTTTGTCAAATTAAGGATGAACCAAATCTTTCACTAAATTTTCAATAAGCTTTTTTCTTTTAAATTTGATTCCGTCCCAAAATAATAGTCTATTTTGGAGAATTTAATTTTTTTTAGTAATACAATTATTACATTTTGAAAAATTAATTTTCAAAATTATCCTTTGATAGTACAGTATATTTTTTAGGAAATATCAATTATCATAATTATACTTTTTTGTGTTGTTAATAATTTTTTTTTAAAAAAGAGAACAAAATAAGAAATTTATATTATTTTAGTCCTTAATTTTTAAGAAAATACTTATATTTTGAGTGGGATGGAGAGAATAATAAAATTTAAGATGAACAAGTAATTTTTTAAAAACTTTGGATGAAATTTAATGAAAGATTGGAATAACCCATATCAAAACAAATTTTTAACTCATTTAAAATCAAATAAAAAATTTAATAAATGATTGGAGATGGTGTATCTATTTTTCTAGTCAAATCAGTCATTTCCAAAATTTTCATAACTCATTCCTTAATTAAATCCATTAATCAACTTTCATTCTCTTAAAATTCAAAATTCCCTCTCTGCAATTTATTTTTCTTTCCAAAATTTTCACAGCTCATTCCTTAATTAAATTCATTAATCAACTTCCAGTCTCTTGAAATTCAAAATTATCTCTCTGGAATCTATTTTTCTTTTCAAAATTTTCATAACTAATTCCTTAATTAAATTCATTAATCAACCTTCATTCTCTCTTGAAATTCAAGGTTGCGTTTGGTAGAACTTTCTAATTATGATTTGAGAGTAGGAATTGTATTTTGAGTTTGTGAGTTTTAGAATTGTGATTTGAGCGTGGAAAATTTGTTTGGTGAAAGAGTTTGAAAAGAGTTTTTGAATTGAGTAGGGAAATTTGATGTGACATATCATATTTGATACAAAAACTTATAACTCATAACCAAACATACAACTCAAAATTCTAGTAAAATACATAAAAAAAATTTAAAAAGTCGAAAAATATTTTTTTTGAGTATATAATAATTAACATATGTCAATTGTAAAAAAAAAAATAATAAAAATTTGTATTGTTCTGGTCAACCGGTTGAACGACCAATTAATCCAAATTTTCCCTTTTTGGTAAAACTTTCAAAACTGAGTGTAGAATTAACTTTGGAAACTACATAAACAAGAGAAATGATTTGTGCCCCTAATATTTGTGCACACAATACTCCTAATTTCCATTTTAGGTAAACTGTTTTTTTTTTTTTTTTTTTTTTGCCTTGTCTTTTTTTTTTTTTTTACCCAAAATGAAATTTTCGGGGGATTCGGTGCAAGGGATTCGAGCTCCCAAATAAAACCCTATAAACAAACATTCAACGCAAATAAAGAAGTGCAATCATACTTTGAAAACCATTCCAAACTTCCTTCCGATGTAACCAAAAAAAAAGAGAACCATTCCAAACAGAGTCCAAAATTCTCTCTCCCCGCAATCTCTCTCTCTCTCCCTCCATAAATACCTACCCCTCTCTTCCTCACCTTCCACATCCTACATTAACTCTCTCTCTCTCTCTCTCTGTCTCTCTGTACACACACAGGGTCTTTTGTTAGAATGGCAAAGGAAGTTGAGGAAACAGTAGTAACAGAGCAGGAGTTCTCAGCCAAGGACTACCACGACCCGCCTCCGGCTCCGCTAGTGGACGTGGTGGAGCTGACAAAATGGTCGTTCTACAGAGCTATCATTGCAGAGTTCATAGCCACACTTCTCTTCCTCTACATCACCGTCCTCACCGTCATCGATTACAAGAGCCAGATTGACCCCATCAAGAACCCTGACCAGTGTGGCGGTGTCGGCATCCTCGGCATCGCATGGGCGTTCGGCGGCATGATCTTCGTCCTTGTTTACTGCACCGCCGGTATTTCTGGTTAGTATAACCTAAAACCATTATTTACCATTTTACTAATTTAAACCCTAATAATTATACATATTTTTTTATTAGTTAAGATTGTCACTGACCTTTGTAAACAATAATTATTCTACCTGCACAAAAATATATGGCTGAATTGATGTAGGATTAATAAAAAGTGAGATTCATCTCATGTAAAAGGGTTCTGTTTAATTTTATATTCAATTTTTATGTTTCTAATTATTTATTTTGGAAAGAATTGAATTGTCCAATATTTTGATGTGAGCTCAAAATAAGATGATTCATCCTATTTATTTATTTTTAATTTGGATCATTTACAATCATATCATCTCACCTTATTATATTATTTCGTCATTTTTGTTTGGGTGAAGTACCAATAAATGCTAAATTTAGATTTTGTGAACTGATTAGTCCCTAGGTTTTTCTTATGGACCCAAAAGTCCTGTTATAAGTGAAATTACTTTAAGGGATGGGGGCAGAACACGCGTGTGTGGAAAACAAAGGCTGAATGTGGGATTTTGCAATAGGCTGAAATTACACATTTACACCAAGCTCACTATAGATTTTTTGTGTTTTCCCTCCTTTGCAATTGAATCTCACACTATCAGGGTAGGAAAGTTTCTGTATTCCCAATGTTGAATTGTTGCGTAGTTAATATGACATTGGGTTCCAATGTTCTTCGTTGCAACTTCCAGAAGTCGTGAGATTGAGGCACATTAGGATACAGAAACCCTACATTGTGTGAACGAGGGATTGGGTGTTAGAGCCAGTAGATGTTGAATTTGTATTGTTGAATGGGTGTTGCGGAGATGACAACGCCACGACTAAGTTAGTGATGTTTATTTGAAAAGGAGTCGGGAATGGGAGGCCTATTGATGGGGTTTGCTAGCGTAGAGTTAGGGGTTGCAACGTTGGGGTTTAATACTGATGTTGTATGCCTTTTTTGTGGTATGTGCTTGGTATTTGGTCCACCACTGTTAGATTTTTGAATTTTGTTGGGTTTAGATTGTTTGGCAACGTCATCTGGTATTCAATCTTGTGTTGATGTGTGTTTTTTTTTTTTTTGGTAGGATCAACCATTCTGTGTTTCTCTTTCACTTTTAGGTTGGGGTATTATCCGGGTGGCAAATTTTGCAATTGGATTGTGATGTTAATGGGTGATATATGAGAATTCCACATACACAATAAACCATATAACCAAAATGTGGTCCTGGTTATGTGATCCTAATGTCTATGTGGTTTGGCATTACATGTTGGCCAACCTAGGTGTAGTGTCCTATGTTGTGGAACTGTAGATGTGTTGGATCTGCTTATATAACACGGCATTAACACCGTACTCAACTATGTCGTTGAACGATATGAAAATAAGGAGTAGTGGTTATATTGTCAATGTGTATGGACATTGTTCTGTCAAGGTTTTCTAGCGTTTTTTATCGTTTTAATGTGTTCTTATTTTTAAACCAGTATGGGTCGGAATGGGTGGCTGATGTGTTGTTGTAGGTGTTGTTTGTATGTGATTCGTAAATTTGCGATAGTTGTTTAGGTCTTTGATGGGAAATGTTATATTGGTTATTATGTGTTCCGTCACACTTCTTTGAAAATGTATTATTGGGTCTTCCATAAGCTTGTGAGGTTGTATTAATTGTTTCCGTATGTAAGGAATCGTTAAGGCATACACGTTTACATTGGAAGTGCGTTTATGGAGAATGATAATAATTATTGAGTCCATGAATGGAACAATGTTTTGCACGTTTGGTGAGCGAGTCCTGTACAGTCATAACCTAAGTACAGTGCAATGCACATGACAAAGAATATGTTATTCAACTCGTTGTCAACATGATACAAACATATGTGTATTACACATTAGTATACAGTCGTTATAAGGAAATGATGAATTCAAACGTCGATCCACCTTGAACTTATTGTAACCAGGTACGTCGAACAACATGTATACCAGACCCAGCACCAACCCATCAAACTTCCCACAAATAACATCAACGATTCTCTTGAATGTCTATGCATAATGGAACCGAATAGCAGCATTGGTTTTGTCGTACGTGCACAACGATAAAAATCCAGCATCCATACCTGCGCATAACAAACACATGGCCATCACACATTCCATACATTACACATTATGGTGATGTATAATTTTTTTGAATTAGACACCATTACAGTTAACTTCTTGATTGAAAAAAAAAAAAAATGAAACCCAGATTGAAACAAAACCACCATGATGACCAAACATGCTAACGTGCATCGGTAAACCAACATAGACACATCGAGACCACCAAATGCGAAAAAAATTGCCAACCCGTGTAGAAAACCACATTGATCAACCACCAAACAAACCCACATTACACATAAACACCCACCATTAACACAACACACGACAAACATGAAAAATGACCCCCAACCAATAACAATACCCACCCCCCTATCCAACTAAAAAATCACATTACACCCCTGTACATAAAGAACAATCGACCAAAATGTACATACCTTGTGTCATTCTGCTAGACCCGAGCAAATGCAACACCACTGTCTCTAGAAAAACACACTAGTGAAAAAGACTCCTGTTCACTCCCCCGAAATGCCAAAATCCACATCCACCGTGATACATCAAATCTCACACAGAATAATATCAATATGTTAATTGTGAAAATCTTGATGAAGCTTGATTTTGTGAATTGTGACATGTTCTTGTATGAAAGGAACTGCTTTTCTTGATCTCGATTGGATTATTTAATTTTTATTATTATTTATTTTTGAAAAAATTTGTATTGGAGTTTTGTCATTTAGCTGTGTGATGTAAGGGAAAGACTTTAAATTGTACCTGAAGGGTTAAGTTGCTTGTGGGTATTAATCGCAAAATCAAAGAATCAAACTTTGATTTGATAGTATATTAGTATCTACTTGTTTATATATATATATGTTCTTCAAAACCAAACATTCTAGGGTTTGGGAAAGATTCCAGCATTCACCCGAACTTCTTCCACCCAATTTGATTTGGATTTCGGAGTCCCTCTCCTCCAGATTTGACATTCATTGCAACCTATGAAATATAGATACTTCTAGATGAGAGTTGTATTTGTATCGAGTATCAATACTTTTTGGATACTAGCGTAAACCTATTTGATACTTCTTAAACGTATCTATAATTTGAAATTTATTTTATTTTATTTCAATCAAGTACTAAATCGGCTATTCAATTGATCCTAAAATCAGAATATGTGGAGAATTGATCTAAAAGAGAAGATCAAAAAGTTTTGAGAAGAACTAGAAGAGAGAAGAAGAATACAACGGTCAAAACCTTAATCTCACAAAAACGGCCA